>CM060624.1:34072280-34579780 GCA_030578275.1 Meda fulgida
CAGAAAGTTTTGGAATATATCCTCTCCCCAAATGTGTCACTAATAAAAAACAATAATAAATAATTTAATCAAAAGGCTTATATTGACCTATATTTTAAGTATTTTAAGTCTATGTTGCTGCTATGTGGAGAAATCGAGCAAAACGCGCCGACGCATTTGCCGACCCCAAAGGGTTAAGTACAATCTTGATACACTATTTTACGTAGCTTATCCCTGTGTAATTCTGTAATTGTAATGTAATTAGGAAGCTACCGCATATAAGCTGTGAACTAGTGAGTTAATTCAAACTAAAGTACAGATAAATAAGATATGTAGGTACAAATGAAGTACACTTTAGTACAATCTTGATACACTTTATTTTACGTAGCTTATCCCTGTGTAATATTATGTAATTGCAATGTAATTAGGAAGCTACCGCATGTATTTATGCCTGGAACTAGACAGTTAGTTCAAACTAAAGTACATATGGATAAGGTGTGTAGATACACATGAAGTACACTTAAGTACAATCTTGATACACTTTATTTTAAGTAGCTTATACCCGTGTAATATTTTGTCATTTTAATGTAATTAATAGGCTAGTGCATGTATTTAAGCTGTGAACTAGTTGGTTAATTCAGACTAAGGTACAGATTGATAAGGTATGTGTCACGGCACGCACACACAAACAGGTAAGATCCAAGTGCATTTATTGGGTAATCCGTAATCATAAATCCAGGCAGGCAAAAGGTCAAAGTCCATACAAGGCAATCCAAAAACAAGAAACGAGAAACAAGAGTAACATACTTCCAGAAGCAGTGTGACATTCAACAAGGACTCCGTGACAATGACTGAACAGACAGGGTATAAATACACAGATACTAACAGGGTGAGGGGAAACTGCTGCGTGTGATGATCAATGATGAGACAGACAAGGATGATGGGAAATGTAGTAAATAAGTGTAGGACACCGTGGAGGAAGAGGACCTCTAGTGGTTACCCAGGGATACACAAACCAGACACTGTGACAGTATGTAGATACACATGAAGTACACTTAAGTACAATCTTGATACACTTTATTTTACGTAGCTGTTCCCTGTGTAATATTATGTAATTGCAATGTAATTAGGAAGCTACGGCATGTATTTTAACTGTGAACTAGTGGGATAATTCAGATGGATAAGTATGTAGACACACATGAGGTGCACTTAAGTACAATCTTGATACACTTTATTTTGTTACATGCATATAATGCTACAGAACATACAAAAATTACCATGTGTAACTGCAGGCTTTTCCAGACCGTAGTAACATATTTAAGTACTTGTTGTTACATTGTGTAGTACTAAGTACTATCTTATATAATTACACTGTATCAAGTCTGTAAAACGTATGCAACCGACTTGGCCTGTTACATATGTGTAACAGTAGCTGCCAATTACACGTGCATAATTACAATCTGTCACATCAGCTAGATATACCAAGGGTTCACTCTAAGCATGGTGAGTGTGCTTTTAGCTACTATGCCAGCCGCAGCAGGAACCAGCTTCCAGAAGAGATCAGATGTGCTCCTACAGTAGTCACATTCAAATCCAGACTCAAAACACATCTGTTTACCTATGCATTTACTGAATGAGCACTGTGCCACTGCTCGTCCGACTGTTTGTACTGTATTTTATTTAATGTTTTAATTATTCTGATTTTATTTGATTATTTCTGTATTTTATCTTTTATTCTAAACTGTTTTAATTTTTCTGATTTCTTTTGTTTAATTTCTTCTATGTAAAGCACTTTGAATTACCATTGTGTATGAAATGTGCTATATAAATAAACTTGCCTTGCCTTGCCTTGCCAATGTCCCAACATTGGGGCCAAAGTCATTTTATTTTAGCAAAATCACTTTCATGCTCATGCCTATTGCTTAAACTGCGCATTAAGCATGTACTGTTTAATGTGTGGAAATATCATGGGATAGTGACTTCATTGAACAAAATGATCTTTGTCCCCAGAAATACTATCAAAAAAATTAGATGTAGCTGAACGCCAATGACAATATAAATGTACCTGCTCGACGCACCGCCTGTTCCCGAGCCTGAGTCTGCTCCGCCTGTTCCCGAGCCTGAGTCTGCTCCGCCTGTTCCCGAGCCTGAGTCTGCTCCGCCTGTTCCCGAGCCTGAGTCTGCTCCGCCTGTTCCCGAGCCTGAGTCTGCTCCGCCTGTTCCCGAGCCTGAGTCTGCTCCGCCTGTTCCCGAGCCTGAGTCTGCTCCGCCTGTTCCCGAGTCTGCTCCGCCTGTTCCCGAGCCTGCTCCGCCTGTTCCCGAGCCTGCTCCGCCTGTTCCCGAGCCTGCTCCGCCTGTTCCCGAGCCTGCTCCGCCTGTTCCCGAGCCTGCTCCGCCTGTTCCCGAGCCAGCGTCTGCCCCGTCTGTTCCCGAGCCAGCGTCTGCCCCGTCTGTTCCCGAGCCAGCGTCTGCCCCGTCTGTTCCCGAGCCAGCGTCTGCCCCGTCTGTTCCCGAGCCAGCGTCTGCCCCGATTGTTCCCGAGCCAGCGTCTGCCCCGTCTGTTCCCGAGCCAGCGTCTGCCCCGTCTGTTCCCGAGCCAGCGTCTGCCCCGTCTGTTCCCGAGCCAGAGTCCGCTCCGTCAGTTCCCGAGCCAGAGCGTGTGTTGTTTTTCTCCAAGCCAGCTTGTGTGTCGCCTGTCCTCGAGCAAATGAGCGTGTTATCCGTTCCTGAGCCAGTGAGTGTGTTGTTTGTCCCTGAGCCGGAGAGTGTGTTATCCGTTCCTGAGCCAGTGAGTGTGTTGTTTGTCCCTGAGCCAGTGAGTGTGTCGTCCGAACCAGTGAGAGTGTCGTTCGTTTCCGAGCCAGCGAGTGTGTATTCTCTTCCCGAGCCAGTGTGTGTGTCGTCTGTCTCCGAGTCAGTGTGTGTGTCGTCGGTCCCCGAGTCAGCGTGTGTGTCGCCTGTCCTCTAGCCAGTGAGTGTGTTATCCGTTCCTGAGCCAGTGAGTGTGTTGTTTGTCCCTGAGCCAGTGAGTGTGTCGTCCGAACCAGTGTGTGTGTTGTTAGTCCCCGAGCCAGAGAGTGTATCGTTTGTCCTCGAGCCAATGAGTATGTTATCCGTTCCTGAGCCAGTGAGTGTGTTGTTTGTCCCTGAGCCAGTGAGTGTGTCGTCCGAACCAGTGAGAGTGTCGTTCGTTTCCGAGCCAGCGAGTGTGTATTCTGTTCCCGAGCCAGTGTGTGTGTCGTCTGTCTCCGAGTCAGTGTGTGTGTCGTTTGTCCCCGAGCCAGAGAGTATGCCGTTTGTCCCCGAGCCAGAGAGTATGTCGTTCGTCCTCGAGCCAATGAGTGTGTTATCCATTTCTGAGCCAGTGAGTGTTTTGTTTGTCCCCGAGCCAGAGAGTGTGTCGTTTGTCCTCCAGCCTGGGAGAATGTCGTCTGTCCCCGAGTCAGTGTGTGTGTCGTTAGTCCCCGAGCCAGTGAGTGTGTTTCCAGTTCCCGAGCCAGTGTGTGTGTCGTCTGTCTCCGAGCCTGTGTCGTTGTTCTCCGTGCCTGTGTGTGTGTCGACTGAACCCGAACCTGTGAGTGTGCTGTCTGTCTCCGAGCCAGAGTGTGCGTCGTCTGTCTCCGAGCCTGTGTGTGCGTCGTCTGTCTCCGAGCCTGTGTGTGCGTCGTCTGTCTCCGAGCCTGTGTGTGTGTCGTCTGTCTCCGAGCCTGTGTGTGTGTCGTCTGTTTTCGAGTCAGTGTGTGTGTCGTTTGTCCCCGAGCCAGAGAGTGTGTCGTTTGTCCTCGAGCCAATGAGTGTGTTATCCATTCCTGAGCCAGTGAGTGTGTTGTTTGTCCCTGAGCCAGAGAGTGAGTCGTTTGTCCTCGAGTCTATGAGTGTGTCGTCTGTCTCCGAGCCTGTGTGTGCGCCGTCTGTCACCGAGCCTGTGTGTGTGTCATCTGTACCCGAGCCAGTGTGTGTCGTCTGTTTCCGAGCCTGTGTGTGTCGTCTGTCTCCGAACCTGTGTGTGTGTCGTCTGTCTCCGAACCTGTGTGTGTGTCGTCTGTCTCCGTGCCTGTGTGCGTGTCATCTGTTCCCGAACCAGTGAGTGTGTCGTCTGTCTCCGAGCCAGTGAGTGTGTCTTCTGTTCCCGAGCCTGTGAGTGTATTGTCTGTCTCCAAGCCTGTGAGTGTGTCTTCTGTTCCCGAGCTAGTTTGTGTATCGTCTGTCTCCGAGCCTGTGTTTGTGTCGTTTGTCTCCGTGCCCGTGAGTGTGCCTCCTGTTCCCGAGCCAGTGTGTGTGTTGTCTGTCGTTCCTGAGCCGGTGTCCGCCGTTCCTGAGCCGGTGTCCGCCGTTCCTGAGCCGGTGTCCGCCGTTCCTGAGCCGGTGTCCGCCGTTCCTGAGCCGGTGTCCGCCGTTCCTGAGCCGGTGTCCGCTGTTCCTGAGCCGGTGTCCGCTGTTCCTGAGCCGGTGTCCGCTCTGCCCTGGCCGCCCGAGGGGTCTTCTCCGCCCAGGCCGCCCGAGGGGTCTTCTCCGCCCAGGCCGCCCGAGGGGTCTTCTCCGCCCAGGCCGCCCGAGGGGTCTGCTCCGCCCAGGCCGCCCGAGGGGTCTGCTCCGCCCAGGCCGCCCGAGGGGTCTGCTCCGCCCAGGCCGCCCGAGGGGTCTGCTCCGCCCTGGCCGCCCGCGCATCCTGCTCCGCCTTGGCCGCCCGAGGGGTCTGCTCCGCCCTGGCCGCCCGAGGGGTCTGCTCCGCCCTGGCCGCCCGCGCATCCAGCTCCGCCCTGGCCGCCCGCGCATCCAGCTCCGCCCTGGCCGCCCGCGCATCCTGCTCCGCCCTGGCCGCCCGCGCATCCTGCTCCGCCTTGGCCGCCCGCGCATCCTGCTCCGCCTTGGCCGCCCGCGCATCCTGCTCCGCCTTGGCCGCCCGCGCATCCTGCTCCGCCTTGGCCGCCCGCGCATCCTGTTCCGCCCAGGTCACCCATGGTCCCCCGTCCCTCCTCCAGGACCTCCTTCCTCGACTGTCTTGCTTGTTTTGATGGGCGTCGGGAGCCGCCCATAGGGGGGGGGGGCTATGTTATCATGTGCTTTTGTGTCCTCTCGTGTTTGGTGGTTCCCTGTCTTGTCATTTGGTTGTCCCAGGTGTTTCTTGTTGGTTCCGCCCCCTTGTTATCCTGTTAGCTTGTTTGTCCTCATTATTTAAGCCCTGTGTTTCTGGCCTGTGTTTGTGAGTTCTTGTCGATGTTACAAGTGAGTGTAGGTTGTTCCTGTTTGAGTTCATGTTCCCGTCTTTGAATCTTGTATCCTGTTTCCTGAATATTAAATAAAAGTGTGCTGCAGTTGGATCCAGCCTCTTGTCTGCCTCAACCACGCCATTTGTGACAGTAAGGGGCGTGACATTTCCAACACACGCTTAAGGTTTTTGGGCCAATCACAACATACCTAACGAAACTTACCAATTCACAAAATTAACGGAATGCATAGCTGATATAAAAAATTGGATGACTAGTAATTTCCTACTACTAAACTCTGAAAAAACAGAGATTCTAATTATTGGACAAAAAACTTCCACATGTAAATAACCTAGAATACTGTCTAACACTTGATGGCTGCTCTGTTAAGTCTTCGTCGTCGGTTAGGAACCTGGGTGTGCTCTTTGATAGCAATCTTTCATTTGAAAGTCACGTGTCTAGTATCTGTAAAACCGCATTTTTCCATCTTAAAAATATATCTAAATTACGACATATGCTCTCATTAACAAATGCGGAACAATTAGTTCATGCTTTCATGACATCAAGACTAGATTATTGTAATGCTCTACTGGGTGGTTGCCCTGCACGCTTAATAAATAAACTACAGCTGGTCCAAAACGCTGCAGCTCGAGTTCTTACTAGAACCAGGAAATATGACCATATCAGCCCGGTTCTGTCAACACTGCATTGGCTGCCTATTAAACATCATATAAATTTTAAAATATTGTTGATTACTTACAAAGCACTAAATGGTTTAGCAGTGTCTTAACGCATTATAGTCCTTCACGTCCATTGCGATCTCAAAATTCGGGCCAGTTGATAATACCTAGAATATCAAAATCGACTGCTGGCGGTAGATCCTTTTCCTATTTAGCACCAAAACTTTGGAACAGTCTTCCTACCATTGTCCGGGAAGCAGACACACTCTGTCAGTTCAAAGCTAGACTAAAAACACATCTCTTTGACCTAGCATTCACATAACACATTATAGACTTCTATAATTCAATGTTAGGCTGCATAGATTAGGTCAGCCGGAACTGGGAACACTTCCCTTAAATCCTGATGTACTCGTTACATCATAAGAAGAATGGCATCTACGCTAATTTTAGTGTCTTTGTTTATCCCGAGGTTTTCCCGCAGCCTACCGGATCCAGGCCATATCCAGATCTGACTAGGAGCTTTGCCTGGACCCGATGACAACGCAGTGCTGAAGTGCCAACTAGCCTCTCCCTATGGAGGATCCCTTTCCCACTCTACAGATAAAACGTTGTGATTTCGGTTTGCGTACCCACCCCGAAGTGATAAAATAAAACAAAATTCTGTATCAAATTACAGTTACTGTAAATCCGGCCTCTAGTTCATAAACGCCAGAGGAGAACTGGCCCCCGACTGAGCCTGGGTTCTCCCAAGGTTTTTTTTCTCTCCATTAAGTCACCTGATAGAGTTTTAGGACACCAGTAGGTCACCTGATGGAGTTTTTCGGTTCCTTGCCACTGTTGCCTTTGGCTTGCTCAGTTGGGGATATTCAAATTAATTAACCAAGCATTAATACCATTGATCAGCCCTACCAAACATGGATGTTTTTTCCACTAAGAAACAAAAATTGTTATATTATTTGATTGATACTGTGAAGCTGCTTTGATGCAATTTATATTGTAAAAAGCGCTATATAAATACACTTGACTTGACTTGACACTGGATAGCTGGCCAATCAGAGATGAGCTTTGTAAAAATCAACGTGTTTTAGAAAGGCGGGGCATAGAGGAGCAACAATAATGCACATTATGCGTAAAATAATTACTTTTTTTAACCTAAAACCGCATAAACACATTGCATTAAACCAAATACACAAAATAATGTTCTATTTTAGAAGCATCATATGACCCTTTAAAGCTTTATCTACCGATTCCAAATCTAATTTATATTACATATTACCCGTATATTTAAGTTCATTTAAACCATAAAATCATTGTTTAATAATAATAATTGTTAAACTAAAATGCTCATGTCACAGTTATCGTCTACACCATTCTGTCTTCGTCATCTTCACTACACTTCCCAGCATCCTCTTGTCTCCACACCTGAACTCACTCCCTCAATCATCCACCTGTTCATCGTTATCATCATCTGTGTCACCTGTCTTCACCTTGTTATGTTTGATTTGTACTTGTATTTAGTGCCTTCAGTTCATTCAATCGGTTTGTCATTTGTCGGTTGTTAGTCTTTCTTAGTTGTGTTAGTGTGAGTTTTGTCTGCCCGTTTGCCTGCCTATACCTGTTTGAGTTTTATTATAAGTAAATCTTTGTATTGGAGCCTTCTTGCCTTGAGTCCTCTTTCAACCCGCACTACACCGTGACAGAACAACCGACCGCCCCAAATGGACGACGGGGTGAAAATCATCGTCCTGGCCCAGGAGAGCCAAGATCTCCGTTCATTTGTTGCAGGCTTCATCCGCATTGCTGTTATCAGCGAGGAGGACGATGAGCAGTTGTGCACCCTGTTCCGAATCGGGGCCACCTTTCACCACCGGATCGACCTCCCAGACACCACCGGTCTGAACTGGAGGGAAACCGTTCTCCGGTGTCTGGAGAGTGTCGAGCCCGGATCCGGAACACTACCTCCCCACACCAAGCCTGCACCACTGGTGTCCTGTGATTCGCCGCTCACGGTGATGGGTGACGAGCCTGCCATCAGGTCTGTCTATGGACGTCAAGGGTTGGTGTACAGCCAGGCAGATCCACCATTAAAAGCCGCACGAACCGCCAAGAAGACCGTCCAGCCAGAGACCGTCCAGCCAGAGACCGTCCAGCCAGCTTTGGAGGACACAGTGCTCCTTGTGGGATCCATGACTGTTTTGTGTGTGTGGGCAGCACACACACTAGTCTCATCCCATGAACCTAGCTCAAAGCCCTCTTCACAGCTGGTCCTGCCCAGCTCAAAGCCCTCTTCACAGCTGGTCCTGCCCAGCTCAAAGCCCTCTTCACAGCTGGTCCTGCCCAGCTCAAAGCCCTCTTCGCAGCTGGTCCTGCCCAGCTCAAAGCCCTCTTCGCAGCTGGTCCTGCCCAGCTCAAAGCCCTCTTCGCAGCTGGTCCTGCCCAGCTCAAAGCCCTCTTCGCAGCTGGTCCTGCCCAGCTCAAAGCCCTCTTCGCAGCTGGTCCTGCCCAGCTCAAAGCCCTCTTCGCAGCTGGTCCTGCCCAGCTCAAAGCCCTCTTCGCAGCTGGTCCTGCCCAGCTCAAAGCCCTCTTCGCAGCTGGTCCTGCCCAGCTCAAAGCCCTCTTCGCAGCTGGTCCTGCCCAGCTCAAAGCCCTCTTCGCAGCTGGTCCTGCCCAGCTCAAAGCCCTCTTCGCAGCTGGTCCTGCCCAGCTCAAAGCCCTCTTCGCAGCTGGTCCTGCCCAGCTCAAAGCCCTCTTAGCAGCTGGTCCTGCCCAGCTCAAAGCCCTCTTCGCAGCTGGTCCTGCCCAGCTCAAAGCCCTCTTGGCAGCTGGTCCTGCCCAGCTCAAAGCCCTCTTCGCAGCTGGTCCTGCCCAGCTCAAAGCCCTCTTCGCCGCTGGTTCCGTCCAGCACCAAGCCCTCTTCGCCGCTGGTTCCGTCCAGCACCAAGCCCTCTTCGCCGCTGGTTCCGTCCAGCACCAAACCCTCTTCGCCGCTGGTTCCGTCCAGCACCAAGCCCCCTTCGCCGCTGGTTCCGTCCAGCACCAAGCCCCCTTCGCCGCTAGTTCCGTTCAGCACCAAGCCCCCTTCGCCGCTAGTTCCGTCCAGCCCAGCCGAGGCCTCACCGCTGGTACCGACCAGCCCAGCCGAGCCTTCACCGCTGGTGCACGTCAGCCACACAGAGACTATGCTTGTCCCGTCTGCCCAGCCAGAGACTCTTCCTGTGCCTGTGTTTGTGTCTGTCTCTGTGTTTGTGTCTGTTCCTGATCCGGTGTCTGTTCCTGATCCGGTGTCTGTTCCTGAGCCTGTGTCTGTTCCTGAACCGGTGTCAGTTCTCCCCAAGAAATTTTTTTTTTGGGGGGGGGGGGCGGGGGGTATCCTTCACCGCCATGGCCACCCGAAGGGTCCTCACCGCCATGGCCACCTGAAGGGTCCTCACCGCCATGGCCACCCGAAGGGTCCTCACCGTCATGGCCACCCGAATGGTCCTCACCGCCATGGTCATCCGAAGGGTCCTCACCGCCATGGTCATCCGAAGGGTCCTCACCGCCATGGCCGCCCGAAGGGTCCTCACCACCATGGCCGCCCGAAGGGTCCTCACCGCCCTTGACACCCGAGGGTCCAACAGCTCCGCCCTGGACGCCCGAGGGTTCGTCTGCTCCGCCCTGGCCACGCCCACGTCCTGCTCCGCCATGGCCACCTGGTCCATCCTGGACTCCGTCTTCCTGCACCCGGTCCGCTTTCCGGTCACGGACTCCAGGATGCCCACCCTCCCACCCCTGTTCTAAGGCGTGAGGTCACGCCTACCGGGAGGGGGGAGTAATGTCACAGTTATCGTCTACACCATTCTGTCTTCGTCATCTTCACTACACTTCCCAGCATCCTCTTGTCTCCACACCTGAACTCACTCCCTCAATCATCCACCTGTTCATCGTTATCATCATCTGTCACCTATCTTCACCTTGTTATGTTTGATTTGTACTTGTATTTAGTGCCTTCAGTTCATTCAGTCTTTGTCGGTTGTTAGTCTTTCTTAGTTGTGTCAGTGTGAGTTTTGTCTGCCCGTTTGCCTGCCTATACCTGTTTGAGTTTTGTTATAAGTAAATCTTTGCATTGGAGCCTTCTTGCCTTGAGTCCTCTTTCAACCCGCACTACACCGTGACAGCCCATGTGTTATGGATTATGCATATCATAATTATATAAATAATATATTAATCATTTTCAATAATTATAATACCGTATGTTCCGGACTGGGACGTAATAGTCAGGTGCGACTTATGAAAATTAATTCAGAGATGAACCAAGAGAAAACATTAACGTCCACAGCCGCAAGAGGGTGCTCTAGTTGCCGGAGTTGTTCAGATCTGGTTCTTGTCTGTATTTGTTAGTTTCTAGATTATTGTAATCCCCCTGCTGCACTTGGATCCTGCTTTTTGCCTCTGCTTCAGCCGCATCAGAACATCGAGAGTGCTCGGTGAACTTGCTTACCTGTTTACTTGCTTGTTGGACTCTCTGGCTTAAATTAATTTAGCCTATTCAGCCTCCCAGGTATATGTTCTTTATGCTATTGTGTAGCTGAATAACTGTTAATGTGTTACGTTAACATACTGGACACCTATTCAGCCTGTTGTTCTGTGTGCTATTGTGTAGTTGAATAACTTGCCTTTCCAGATTAAATGTCTGTTCTTGGTCTTGGATTTTGTGAAATAAATTTCTAAATCAATGCGACTTATAGTCCAGTGCGACTTACATATGTTTTTTTCCTCTTCATGACGCATTTTTTGACTGATGCGACTCATACTCTGAAACGACTTATAGTCCGGAAAATACGGTAATCAAAGCTAAAAGCCAGACAATTCTGTCTTTTAAAATCTTTTAGTATGTAAGGATCTTTAATGTGGAGCAGAAACTGGGGAGTGACTTTATTGCATCAGACACGTGTCACTTTGCTCACAGCTGATTGGTCCAGTTTGGCTTTGCGATGTCTTACGATCTGTGAGTTCATAATTAAAAATGACAAAGTGAACGAAAACAAAAGCTATTGTATGTATTATTAAAATATGAAAATTAAAATGACAGGTAATCATAGATTACGAAGGAAGTTTAACAACCATGTCCATCTAAATGACGGACAATGTGAATGCAAAAATAATCTGTAGAGCCTAAATGGTAATTTAGTGACCTTTTTGTAACTTTTCCACTGAATCGAGTTGTAGTGAAAACCCAAGTGCAGTTTTATTTATTTAGAAACATGAACAAACTTGACTTGAACTAAACTTGAAACTAGTGATGGCAATTTCAAAACACTGCTTCATGAAGTGCCACCTTAACGTGGTTGAGGGGATTGAATACCCGAACGATCCTAGGAGCTATGTTTTCCAGGGCTATATGCCCCTGGTAGGGTCTCCCAAGGCAAACAGGTCCTAGGGATCGGGTCAGACTAAGAGCGGTTCATAAACCCCTTATGTTGCAAGGAAAAACTGTGACTGTGACGTCGCCCAGCATGGTACAGCCGGGGCCCCATCGGGGAGGCCATGGGGCCCGGCCGGGCACAGCCTGAAGGACCGACGTGGGGCCGCCCTCCTGTGGGCTCAACACCTGCAGGAGGGACCATAAGGAGCCGGTGCATCGGGCGGCAGTCGAAGGCGGGGGCCCCGACAACCCGATCCCTGAACACTAGCTTTAGGGTCGTGGAACGTCACGTCGCTGGCGGGGAAGGAACCCGAGATTGTGAACCCTAGAGATAGTCGGTATCACCTCCACACACAGCCTGGGCTCTGGTACTACACTACTTGTGAGAGGATGGACTCTCTACAACTCCGGACTTGCCCATGGTGAGAGGCGGCAGGCTGGTGTGGGTTTGATTATAGCCCCCCAGCTCAGCCTCAATGTGTTGGAGTTCACCCTGTTGAACAAGAGGGTCGCTTCTCTGCCCCTTCGGGTCGGGGATAGGACTCTCACTGTCTCACTGCCTACGTCAGCTGATCACCAGCTGGTGGTGAGTTGGATCCGATACCGGGGCAGGAAGCTGGACAGACTCGGCAGACCCAAACATTCTGTGAGGGTCTGTTGGGAACGTTTGGCCAAGTCCCCTGTCAGAGGGATCTTCAACTCCCACCTCTGGCAGAGCTTCGACCGGATCCCGAGGGAGTCTGGAGATATTGAGTCCGAGTGGACCATGTTCTCCACCTACATTGTCATCACGGCTGTTCGGAGCTGTGGCCGTAAGGTCTCCGTTGCCTGTCGAGGCGACAATCCCCGAACGCGGTGGTGGACACTGGAAGCAGTGGGCCTGGGAGGAGTTCGGTGAGGCCATGGAGAAGGACTGCCGGTTGGCCTCGAAGAGATTCTGGCAAACCATCCAGCGCCTCAGGAGAGGGAAGCAGTGCCGTACGAATACTGTTTACAGTGGAGGTCGGCAGCTGTTGACCTCAACTGGGGATATCGTCGGACAGTGGAAGGAATAATTTGAGGATCTCCTCAATCCCACCAAAATGTCTTCCATTGAAGAAGCAGAGGCCAAGGGCTCAGAGGTGGACTCGTCCATCACCCAAGCTGAAGTCACCGAGGTAGTCAAGAAGCTCCTCTGTGGCAAGGAACCAGGGGTGGATGAGATTACCAAAGAGCCCCGGACCCCATACTCCCAGAGCACCCTCCACAGGATGCCGCAAGGGACACAGTTGAATGCCTTCTCCAAATCCACAAAGCACATGAGGATTGGTTGGGCAAACTCCCATGAACCCTCCAGCACCCTGGAGAGGGTATAGAGCTGGTCCAGTGTTCCCCTGGGCCTCTGTCCGTCATGGACTCCTAATCATCCCCATATACTGATTGGCTTCATCACTGTCTCCTCTCCACCAGTAAGCTGGTGTCAGATGGGTGCAATAGGCTGCCGTCGCATCATCCAGGTGGTGCTGCACATTGGTGGTGGTTGAAAAGATTCACACCTCTATGTAAAGCGCTTTGAGTACCCAGAAAAAACGCTATATAAATGTAACAAATTATTATTGTTATTATTATTGTAACACAAAACACATGACTAGAACAACAAATCAGAACATGACACATAGACAAGTGAAGTACATGGCAAGATGAAGTGACAAAATAAAAAGACATAAAAACAAGAGCATTAACAAAACTCAAAACTACTGGAATGTAGTGAAAGAAAAGGAAAATAATAACTGTTCGGCTATCTAATACAAGACTAATGACGAGGATCTGACATATTGCTGTGTGTAGGAGTTAGTTGACTCCAGAAGATGGCAAAAGAGCAACATAAAGGATGCAAGCTGCCATTAAAAATCATTAACGAAGAAGAAAAAGAAACTCAACACCTTTACGTCAAAACTAGGCTTAAGATTTTTACTGGACTCTTCGCATGTGTTGAATTCCGAGTACTCACTGATGAACTCTGGCAAGAGATACAGGGTTCTGTTATGCAGGCATAATCGATATAAATATTAATTTGTTCCAATGTCAGTTAAATTAATTAATGAGATACTCCAGCAGGGTGTTGAGATAATTGCAGATAATATTATTGGTTCGTAGGTCATGCAACTAAGTGTGTTGTAATTTATTAATAAAAATGGTAGGCTGCTGATTTTGATAGGTTTTTGTAGGATTTTTTTGGGGCAGAGTGTTGGTGTGATGGTTTGTATGAAGTATGATTTTTTTTTTGGGGGGGGGGGGGGGTGGGGGTGGGGCGGGGGTTGATGTTGCAGCAGTTCTTTCATCCAAAACTAATTTCTCCTAAGTGAGACATTAAATAGTCCCCTGACCTTGAGAGGCTATGAGGCCTTTGTTTACTGCGAACGACAGACCCTGAGACTGCACGGAGGAACACTAGCTAGGCTACAATATAACCCCACCAGACCGGCTCTTCCAACACTCCTGCTCTCTAATGTATGCCAATTGGACAATAAACTGGACTTTAATCGACGTAACATGGAATTAAGGATTGCTGCGAGTTGGTTTCACATTGTCTGGTAAGGCTCACAGGGGTGGCTTATGTCTGACATTAACAAGATTGGTGAACGAAAGCTGTGGTGGTCTCCAAAACACTGTCACCGCTGGTGGAGTTTATGTTAGTGAAGTATAGAAACAATCTGTCCTGTCCTGTATAATTTTAGGGCTTTGGCTCATTTTGACCCGAAGGGAAAGGTGTGTCATAAAGTGCGGGATGAAGTTTGCACTGGAATTACAACCTTTTTCAATTCTTGATGGCTTAGGATTTAGAAGATTCTGGAAGGCACTTGATCCATCATACACTTTACCAAACAGAAAGACAATATTGAACACTGATGCCACAGCTGTACAGCAAAATTAAAGAAGAGGCGATGATGAAAGTGAACTATTCCTCTGCTATGTGTCTGAACACTGTATGCTGGACATCACGTATTTTACATCAGCTTAATGGCAGTTTAGTCGCTTGTCAAGTCAAGTCAGGTATATTTATAAAACGCTTTTCAGAATATAAATTGTATCAAAACAGCTTCACAGTATCAATCAAATAACATAACAATGTTTGTTTCTTAGTCGAAAAAAAACATCCACGATTGGTACGGCTGATCAATGGTATTAATGCTTGGTTAATTAATTTGAATATCCCCAACTGAGCAAGCCAAAGGCAACAGTGGCAAGGAACCTCCATCAAGTGACCTACTGGTGACCTAAAACTCCATCAGGTGACTTAATTCATCAAGTAAATGAGTGATTTTATTGATGAAAATCTTACACACTTTCATCATCTCGTCTAGACTGCTTCTCATTTACAGATGATATACTGCTGACAACCAGGCAGCTGAACTTAAAAATATTTGTGAAGAGTGGAGAATCACAAACCAAATTGTTTCCAGCAACATAAAAGCAGTTATCCGGAGAGCCGAATGAAAGCATTTGCCATGTTTTGCCCACACTTGAAATCTTATTGTGAGGGAAAGCATAAACACGTTCAGGGGACAGTGGCAAAAGTGAAGAATGATGTTGAATATGTCAACAGAAGCACCGTTGCTAAAAAACAATTAAAAGCAACACAAACAAATGCTGAGGCTCAAGCAGAATGTGATCACATGACGGATCTCCACTTGTTGCATGCTAAAAAGATTTTACACTTGCACTGGTCAACCCTAACCATCCAACCCTGACACTTGATGAATGGGACAGAATTAAAGATGTCTGAGATTTTTAAGCCTTTGAAGAGTGGAAGATTTCTTCAGGGATGATTTCGCACATGGCCCACTTTTCGCAACGGTGGTTGAGGATGCATCTGAGTCACTGCAGTACACGTTCGATTCTGATGAATTGTTGTCAGAAGTGTTGTGCTTAAACGCTTGTCAGGAAGATCGATCCATCTAAGATCAGTAACCACTGGCATATCCTCAAAAAACATCTGGATCTGACATGTTACACTGCAGCGGGGGTTAATGTGTTAAACAAAACGTATGTACCGTGTTGGCCTTTGTGGATGGTGGTTATTTTGTGTCCCTGCCAATCCCAATCCCATGTTTCGAAGTGAGCTTGTGTTTAAAGCCAAAGCCATCAGCCTCATCAATGCAGTGTTTCAGAATTTTTCTGAAAGGTTGAAGACTCTTCCTCTTCATGAATTGGAAAGGCCTACCATAATGAAAAATTATTGGTTGGTTTGCGTGGCAGCATGTTTTCAACTTCCAACTTCCAGAGCAACCACAACCACCTGCCCATGTATGCAGACGTAAGGGTTACACATTTCCATTAGAAACATCCAATCAGCAGAGTCATTACAATGTGTGACCTCCATATCGAGAAGCACCGGAAGATGCTTGTCCGGATGGCAAAGAGGTACGTGGAGCGTGCCGACGATCTAGCTCGCGAGTCAGACACAAGGACCTACGCGAGGTTGGAAGGTGTCTTTTTGGTGCGTCCTAGCGATATTTTTGTACAGTCCATAATGGACCATCTACTGGAAACGGTTTCGGTTCTCGTGCCATTTAGGGACAATGAAAATGGATTAGGTCTGCTAAATGTGGTTCAGCCAGTAGCCAGGATGCAGAATATCAGTACCAGCCGATATATGTTCATTTTTATTGTTATCGTTATCGAACTGATAAGAAAATTTGGCCAATAGATTAAAGCCGATAAATAATGGATTATTTCCTTTAGCTGAGACACTTCAGATGTGCACTGGTTGACAGGATATTGTGAAACGTGATTCGAATCACTTAAAAAAAGGAAAATACAGTAAAGTACATGTGCTGCACAAATCTGTCATACAGGCTTCATAACATTATATTGAGAACATTGTGAATCCTCTAGGCTTAGTTGCTGTATTTCAGCATGTAATGGGAAGAGCGCATCCACAAAAGTTACACATTCTGACTAGACCGTATCACTTCAAGTTCACTTGTGCATTCAACGTCATTTTGTGCAGATACAAGTTGTAATATTATGTTTATGTTGTATAAACATCTGTTTAATCTCACTTTTCAATAATAAACCTGTTAATAAACAGGTTAATAAACCTGTAAACAAAGCACCTCAGTTTACCGGTGTTCATTCAGCTCTTCAGATTCAGTACAGATCAAACAGCAAATCTCACACTGGTTCACTATAGGCTACTGTACTATATATGTTTGATTTATGTTGAACTGTTTGGGACACGGCTTTTAATTTTGAGACTTTTGTTTTTGTAATCAGGCTCTTAAAAATTATATGTTTAGATTTATCAGCCAGTATATCGGTAACCGGCTTTCAAATATAAATAATTATCGGTTATCGTATGCTAGAGGGGCATCCCTAAAGGGGATTGCAGAACTTCGCACACTGGATAAGAAGCACCACGTCTTAACAATAAAAAATATTTCAGAATCCTGTATTAAAATAGTCCCAAATCCTTGTTGTTTAATGTACATAAAGCCTTCATCCTAGTCTGTACAAGTGTACATTTTACATCCTAGTCTGTTAGATTATTCATTTTAATATTAGAAACAGTGCTTATAGTATAAGTTAGATTCCATATATATAATATATTCTTTTAATATTCATTTTTGATTAAGGATAATCTGGATCACAGTTCTCCCACGATTCTGAAAACAAAACAAAATAAGTAATTTACTTGAGATTCTTACAAAATGTTTATTTATTTCTCTAAAATGTTATAAATGAGTATTACATTTTTTTTTTTTTTTACATTTAAATGAATTCATTATGTAAAAATCATTTGAAATGAATGAATGAAGAAAAGCAGGTTTAGGTATTCCGGTGTGATCGTAATGTCAACAGTCCAATAAACAGCAGAATCATTGTCATTTAGGAATAAGATCACGTGCATGTTTGAATCGAGATCGCCATATTTGAAGAATTAATCGTGCATACATATGGGCCTATAACCTTTGTATTTTTGTATGTCACATTTGTACCAGACCTCAAAAGTAACTCAGGCACGGGCGCCCCCAGAATTCTGGTTTTTTTCCCCCTCATTTTATTGGATGGGAAAATAAAAATAAACAAAAAGGAGCTGTTTTCTAATTTTTCTACTTTCAAAATAAATAAAAAACAACAACAAATGTACAAATGACACATGGTTTATGTTTGAATCAAGATTGTAATGTTCATTTCAGTCAATGTCATTTCATTTAAGCAACATTATGTCATTTCACAGAAAGACAGAAGTTTAACTAATATATCACAGCAATCACTCAATAGCAGGAGGTGGTCATGCGTGGCCACAGCAGTCCATATGTACAAAAGAAAAGAAAAGCCTCAAGACAAAGTATAAAGAGGTTAAGAAAGAAACCGTTATGAAGGTAGACAGTCAGATTTGGTCGACATTGAAGTAGCTTTTTGTACAGTCTTAATTTCACACAGAAACATATTTGCTGGTTCAATTTTAAATTGCAAATCCATTCAAAACTCTTTCCACACAATAAACACTAATAGGGTCTCACGTCAGCATGACTTTTTAGGTGTATCTGTAAGTGAGATGATGGCAAAAGCATTTTTTTTATTACACTGATCATCACAATTAAATTGTCTTTCCCCAGAGTGAAGTCGCAGGTGATTTTTAAAATGTCTCCTTGTCGTAAACATCTTGCCACATTCAGAACAATGCAATATCTTTCCAGAGTGAGTCTGCAAATGGCGTTTCCGGTCTCTTTGATATTTGAAACTCTTCTCACACCGAGGACACTTAAAAGGCTTCTCTCCAGTGTGAATTCTCATGTGAACCTCGAGGTTTCCATTTTGAGTGAAACACTTCCCACAGTAATTGCAGGTGTAAGGCTTCTCTCCAGTGTGAAGTCTCATGTGGGCATTAAGGTTTCCTTTATAAGCATAACTGTTTCCACACTGTTGACAGGTGAAAGGCTTCTCTCCATTGTGAATTCTCATGTGGACTTTAAGGTTTTGTTTTTGAGTGAAACTTTTTCCACATTGTTGGCATGTGAAAGGCTTCTCTCCAGTGTGAATTCTCACATGGACTTCAAAGTTTCGTTTATGATTGAAACTCCTTTCACAGTGACTGCAGGTGAAATAGCTGTTAGATTTGGTCTTCTGGGCTCCTTTTTTTGAGCAAGTCATTTCAGTCGGTGTAGATTTTTCTCCGATCATGAAATCCTGTTTCTCATCTTTCACTTCCATATTATTCAGTTCTTGACTCTCCTCTTTCAGCACTATCAGGTCTAAAGCAAAAACAGACGAATACAAGTTAACACGGCACGAAGCAAGAGATAAAAAACAACAAAGCATAAAAACAGCATGTATAATATATGCACTCAGCTACTGAAAGAGGTGTTACCTGACATCTCAGAATATCTTTTCTCAATATCGTAACCTCTTCACATTCTTTAGGACAAAAAACTGCTAGTTATCAAACCCTGTATCAAACCCAGGAAAATTGGTTAATTAAAGACTGATGGCAAATCACCATTCATGTATAAAATATTAGAAAATAGTGTCCTCTCAACTATGTCCAGTTTTGCACTGAAATGGTATTTCAGCCAGAATCCGAACCCCATTGTAGCACAGAAATTGTGCGCATTAAAGTTATACCTCACTTGCTGTTAGATCTTTCGACAACATGACATTCTCGTGGATAGTTTGAGAAGAATGTTGGCATTTGTGGACAAGCACTAGCATGGTTTAGATCCCATCTATCCAACAGCTAGCATTTTCTTTGTGTAAATGAACAGACGTCTCATCAGACACAAGTATGGAGTGCCACAGGGCTCGATATTAGGTCCTCTGATTTTCTCCTTGTATGCCTTCTCTGGGGGACATTATTATTTGATTTCATTGTTATATCGATGATACTCTTTTTGTAATATTTCTTCACAACTTACTGCACAAGTGGAAAAGTTAACAGAACGGTATTGTTGATATAAGGGCTGCATCAGCTAATCAAAAATAATTGGAGGAAAAAACAATAATCTATAATAAAACGGATGTTTGAACAGCATCAGACGGAGTATCATCTTGCCCAAAATCCACCAGAGAGGCATATTATTCACGTATGATCAATGAAGGTGCAGCTAATCCGAGGATGTTGTTTAAAACAATCAACAAACTTCTTAAAACTCAAAATAAAAACATCTGCCCTACTGTTGAGATTTGCAACAAATTGTACAAATACTTTAGTGAGAAAGTCCAAAATATCTACAGCTCCATTGTTTCTGGCTCGTCTTGTCTACCGAGTCTCATTTTAAAAATTCTCTAGTTTTTGTTGTCCAGTGACAGCAATATCTGTCCACAAACAATTTACTAGAACCGTTCCAGTCTGGTTTTAGATTAGGACACAGCACTGAGACTGCTTTTGTCCCGGTCACGAATGACCTTCTTACTTTTGCTGACTGTGGTGCTTGCAGCATTTTAGTCCTGTTAGACATAAGTGCTACTTTCTACAGTTTGTCATACCATCCTTTTGGAAATGCTGCGTGATTGGTTGGGCATCTCTGGTCTTGTGTTTGAATGGTTTATATTCCATCTCACTGATCTTTTTCAGCACGTAAGTCTGGGGAATGACAAATCTGAGCCAAGACTAGTTCAGCAGGGGTCTGTATTGGGGCCAATATTGCATATACATGAAGTATATCAATAAATTGCAAAACAAATGTATTATAAAGCATAAATGTATTCCTTTTGTTAAGATTTTAGTAACATTTTTATAATATTTGCATTATCTAAAACTATTGGTGATTAGTGTTTCTGCTTGTCCCTTATGTTTTTTCTATTTTTGTTGTTCCTCTTTTTTTCAGTGATTCTGCTTTTTAACAGCAGGTGTTCATCACTAATACTCAATCATCACTTCATTGATCATCAATTATCTAATAGCCTAACTGCCACACTACTTCAGCGATACGTTAAAATTCTATATTGGGACCATATGAACACTAATATATTATCGTTTTGTCTGTCCACATTTTTGAGTTTTTGTCAGCGAAGATGGAGCTTTTTGAAAGCGCTCTCCTGAGTGGATAAATTTGAAAGCGCTTGTAGTGTGGACTGTGAAAACGATGAGGCTTGTTAAGTCATTTGATGCATATTATACCCACAGATATCTATGGTTATACTTGCATTGTTATGCCTGCTTTATAGTTCAGTGTTGTTAAAGAGAAGTGTTCCTTTATATAGTCTTCATATTGCATTCCTGCAAAGATGAGTGAAAATGTACTAGCAATTGCTGTCCTACGGCAAAACATGATGACATCTGCGTTTAAGTCATGTGATTTTGAGTGTGACCTGTGAATGAGTGAATGGTGAGATATTTTGCTAATAAAATGATAGTGCCAGAAGAATAGCAGGATAACTTTACTATGTCTGCTTTTAGAATGTTTATGCATGGGCATTAAACTGACTTAAGCAATTTCAGATGTTTCGCTTGAAAACGCTAGTGTGGACAACAGAGAGCGTTTTGAAATGAAAATGCCGTTTTGAAATGTATCTGGATGAATGTAGACGTAGCCTAAGCAGTGTTCATTTAACTTTAAGGATTTTCCTCTTTTTGGTCTGTGAATCTTTGCATCCAATCCTTTTCCTTTTTTAAACCAGAAATCTTGCAGCTTCTTTAATGGTTCTATCACAAACAAGTAGATTAAGTGTACTAATTTTCCTTAGGCCTATACAAGCTTCATATTTAGCTGAAAATCATAGAAATTACACCTTGATAATATTGCAAGCCGAAAAAGATGATCTACGATGTATTTAATTGTCACTGTGACATATGGCATCAAAGTAAAGCTTTGTTACATCCAGCCGAAGTCAAACACACCTGGTCATGTGATCTAAACAAACATGTCAAACAGAAATCATATGGCCCCTCATATGACATTCTTAAAAAAATATCATTCATGTCTGTAGAGGCCGACATTTCAATGAGAATCAAATGAATGAGTTTAGCTTTGAGAATGAAACTAACCTGTTTGTTCCTCAGTATCTTCATGTTTCACTCTGAAAGCTTCTTCAATCTTTATGTCTTCACTCTCCTCTTTAATAAACGCCATCTTTATAATAGTGTCGGATCTCAGATGCTTCTCCAGGAGTTTTACTGTGTGTTTGGACAATTTGTCATGTTTAAGATGAGAATAATGAACAGAAAGATAAATAAATTCACAGTAAATCTGTGTGTGTCTCAATCAGCTGTAGTTCAGTAGTTCAGCGCACTGGTGAGGGAGTCAGTCAGAGTGAGAGTTAATGGACTTAAACTGATTAGCTAACAAACAAAACACTAAAAACCATAAATTCTACATCTTATTTAGGTATGATTTATATTAGATATCTAAATATGTTATATTTAAAAATAAACACTTTCATGAAACATTCGCTAATGGTTCATAAAAGTTGTCATTACACGTTAGTGTTCTGGTTATAGTAGCTGTTTTGATCAGCTGGTTTCGCCAGCGGTGATTCGACCAAAGGAATCGTTTTACGAAGCTATAGATTCAAATGACTCGTAGTTTAGAAAAGCTCCGTTTCTCCATCACTTCTTGTGCTGAATTCGTGTACGATAAACTGATTCACTTTATTACGGAGTTAAATGAGAAGTAACCTTTCTGTTACTCACGTGTGGATGCGTATTACTCACAAAATAGCCTTCATTAATGCAGTGTTACGCTCATTTCACATTACTTCATTCAGCTGCATCACAAACGCAGGAGCGCGGCGCACCCGTATGATGTCATATCGTCATACCAAATAAAAGTCCTGTTCACTTGCAAACATGCAAACATTTTTGGTGAAATACACTTTTACCGGTATATATATATATATATATATATATATATATATATATATATATATATATATATATATATATATATATATATATATATATATATATATTGTCCAATGATGTGTTAATAAAATAGATCAAATCTATCAATTGAAACAGTTTTAGAACTATATTTTAACCAGCCATCTTTTCCTGAAAGAATTACAAAACATCTGAATAGGCCTATAGTTCCACACATTTGTTATATATAAAAGTATGGTAACACATTAGGGTTCAATTCTCACAATTAACTAGCTGTTTATTGGCATCCATAATAATAGAATATGGTTTATTAGTAGGGGGAGAGCTGGGCTTTTAGAAGCTTTTAGACTTTCTCAGTTTGAGTAAACCTACTTGAGGTTCAGAGTATTTATTTCTTCCCTCATTAGTTTCACACGTCTAGTACAATGATATGGTTTTGTTTCATTAATACAGCGTATAGTTTTCTTTATTTTCCTCAATAGAATGAAAGTGAAATGTGACAACATGCCCAATAGGTGGGGTTCATTGTAACATGACCATATAACAGATTAAAATCTGATCTAATTAAAAAATATATATACAAGTCAAACTAAAATATTGTCAATAAAATAGCCTACAATTATTGACTTTTTTGTATAAAATAATGCCATTTTTTAATAATGAAAAAACAAAAACAAATTGAGTTTTACAACGAACACACAGAAGAAAGCTATACAACATATTTCAAAACAATAATAATTAATCATTTCTGAACATTGACTGTCTTTATTCACATTTTTCTCATGGTTTCTCAATAGAATTAATAAAAGTATAGCATAGTTCTAATAGGGGCACATTGTCAGATTTTTCTCATTTTAAATAACACAAAAGAGATGAAAAATGAACAAAAGAAATTTACTTTTGCTATGGTTAAATAAATGTTCAGTGTGTGTATATAGAGGCTACAATTAACACTAAGTGTATCAAACGGTGTCAGTGGCCAGTAACAATTTTTTTTAAATATTTTTAAAAATTACTCTGGAATTGTCCCACTACTAGAAGGATGAGGACACAAGGAATACGGTTAACAGACTTCATTTATACACTTGTTGCAATATCCGATCTCATAGAAGGCTTCAAGATCCACACAGGATTGAAAGCAGGAAACAGGGAATAACTGGAACAGAAACAGTCTCTTGAATACTTTGAACTCAGAAGTAGACTTGGTGATAAATCAGGGCTTGAAGGCAGACACGAGAGCACTTAGAACTTGAATGCAGATATGTAGACACTTGAATAGAAATACCGATCCGAAGACACACGAACTGAGAGCGGACTTGAATAAACTTCGAATGAACTTGAATGTAGAGAAGAGATACGATGTCTGTAGATGCACAGAAGAAGTCGGAGAATCAGACTGGGGAATCCTGAAGCACCGCCGCACACAATGGCTGCTTGGAAATACACACAGCTGAGTGGTTAGTGATAAACTTGAGTATACTTGCTGCGAGCACACGGGAATCCTGGAAACAGAGAAGCATGAGGAACCGGGTGAGTCACACGCGTCGATAGACGAGACCGGACAGAGAACATCCAACACCATCTTGATCCTCTCTGATTTCCCTTTCATTTCCACAGCACAATTGACCACTATAGCAATAAATCCTAGAAATCGCTTCTTGTCCATACCAATAATGTTATTCTGATCATCTCCCTTCTTCTCCGGCTCCTGTTCTGTTTGCACTACTGCTCGTTCCTTTCTTTCCATTCTCTTGGTAGCTTCTGCGTATGTTAGCCCTTCTTCTGCTCTGATTTTACTCACTTTTACCTGTTTATTTTTCAGGACATTGCGTTGACCCCGCATGGTGATTTCCCGAACAGTGAATGCATTTTACTTGTTCCTCTTCACACTCTATTTGTCCCACATCTCCTGACTCCTCTACACACTGCAGCCACATGTCCATACTCCTGACAGCAAAAACACCTTAATGGAGCTCTTTCATAAGACCTCACCCTGTAGCATATATAGTCTAAGTATATCCTCTCTGGCAAATTTCCCACAAAAGTCTGGTGTGGAGCGCCAGTAGATACTGTAGATGTACGGTTCTTACACGCCTCTTTCGGTGGACTTTTTCCTCGTTTTAGCTCTCCTCTCAGGTTCACATATGGTTTCCCAGCATCCCTAAACGACTTCCTTGCTCTGTCCTTCCATTCATTCATGTTTGCTCTCCTTTTTTGCTGAGGTTTTGCCTATTAATGTCTGCAATGGCATGAAAGCAATCGGCGCCTCCATTTTTCGCAGTGGACATAAACGTTTTTTCCGCGTAAGACTATTTTAAAGTTTAAAATAATGAGTATTGGTCGTGCAAACTTTTCGCACAATTTTTTTTTTGGACTTATACGGTTGTTTGTAGGGCTGTCACTTTACATTCGAAAATCGATTGCACAATCAATTGGACCAACCAACACAAGTTTCGAAAACGAAAACAGGGAATCTATTTTAACGGCCTAATTTTTTTTTTTTTTTTTTTTTTTTTACCAAAAATGTGTTTTAGGTGGACAGATCAATACAGTACACAGAACATGTAGGATGTTGGAAAATAACAATGTCTTTTCTGTTAACCAAATGCTTTTTAATATTCGCTATTACTTAAATGCAAGTGAACAAGCGCGCCGTTGTTTGTTGCTTAGTGACGTGTGTGTTCAAGTAAGCCAGAAATGCGCAGATTCTGCACAATACGCTGTATTTAAAATATCATGATGACTCACGAGCAGTGATGCCGGTAACGCGTTACTCTAATTTGACCACTTTTTTCAGTAACGAGTAATCTAACGCGTTACTATTTCAAAACCAGTAATCAGATTAAAGTTACTTATCCAAGTCACTGGGCGTTACTATTTTTGTCATTTTCCTTAGTAAAAATATATATTTATTTCTTCTTGCATCTCGGGGAGTGTGCGCGACAAGTCACGTTTTCAGCATGAGGTTCACGTCACGTGTACGTACCACACAGCGACACAAACGTAAACAACAATGGAGGGAGGAGAGAGATGCGCTTTTTCTAGCTGGAAATACAGTCACTATTTTGAGTTTGTGTCAGCTAAAGATGGCAACATTAAGGTCCGTTGTAAACTCTGTGCTGGTGGCGACAAAGTGTTATCTACCTACAGAAACACTTCGTCGAATTTGAAAAAACATTTGGAGTCGCAGCACCGCACAGTCAAACTTACAGAGCAAGTCACGCCAGGTGATGCGAAGCAGAGAGCAGGTCCCCCACCACCCAAACAACAAAAGCTGGACTTCGGTGCAAAACCAGTAAGTGGGGGAGAGTTGAAGAAGTTGGTCGGGCAGTTTGTTGTGGAGGAAATGCTGCCATTAAACACGGTTGATTCGCCTTCATTTTGTGCCATAATAAACAAGATCCCCACTACTGTCAATGCCGCGCTGCCTCACAGAACAGCTTTTTCTTCTTACTAGGAGGAGGAGTATGCAGTGATGGAGAGAAATCTGAAGGCCGCGCTGAATGATGTCGACTTTGTGTCAACTACCGCGGATATTTGGACTGCTAATAACAGAAGTTATATGGGAGTAACGCTCCACTGGATCAGTAGATCCACATTAGAGCGCAACAAGGCTGCATTGGCATGTAGGAGAATTCGCGGTAGACACACGTATGATGTTATTGGTGCAGAAATCGAAAACATTCACTCTTCATATGGACTACTCAACAGTGCAACAGTGACTGATAACGGATCCAACTTTGTCAAGGCGTTTAAAGTTTATCAGCCTGTCACAGAGTCCGATGATGAGACGGAGGACGAGGAGGGAGAGTCCACCCCCACAAATGATGATGTCACTTTTTTAGATATGTCAGAAATACTCTCAGCTGAGGATGCAAGTGAATGCCAGCTTTCTCTTCCCCCGCACCACAGGTGTGCTTCACACACCATCAACCTAATTTCCACAAATGACGTGGATAAATATTTAACTTCCAATGCAGAGAGCAAGGCTGTCTATAGGAGCAGCACAGCAAAATGCACAGCTCTTTGGACCAAATCAAGGTAGATCTACCCTTGCATCAGAAACAGTGGAGGAAGTCCTGAAAGCTTTCAAAAGAAAGCTCCTGGTACCAACATCCACTAGGTGGAATTCATTTTTTGATGCTGTAAAGAGAATTGCAGAAATCCCCATGTGTGCGCTGAATACTCTGTGCACCAAGTTGGGAGTTAAGTGCTTCAAAGACAAAGAGTACCAGTTTCTGCATGAGTACTGCACCGCCATGAAGCCTCTGTCTGCAGCACTTGATATTTTACAAGGTGACTGTCCTTATGGGACTTTACTGCCCACACTTGAAGTTCTGATGCAGAAGACTATGGATGTGAAAGATTCCCTCTCCAGGATGACTGCAGGCCTTCCAGATGCCATAGTGCAGGTAAGTTCCATCTTTTAAGCTAGTTAAAATTTGTTGCATCACACTAGTCATGAACCGGGAACAGAATATACATTATCATTGCAAAAGAAGATAAAAAAATACAAATGTCAGTAAGTAATCTAAAACAAAATTAAATCCATAATATTGAACCCACATTAAGCATGATTTGTAAGTAACTCAATGACATAATAAATATTAGGTCTTGTAGGCATTAATAAATATGATATTTTTTCAGGCTATCCAGACTCGTTTTGGCGGTGTGCTGGACGACAAAGATGCCCTTCTCGCAGCTGTCAGTTGTCCAAAATTCAAACTCAGATGGCTGAGAGATGCAGGTAGGAGGGAGCGAGTAAAAGAGCTTCTGATAGCAGAGTGCCGCCGTACAACTGCTCCTACAGCACAGAGCCCTGCCAGTGTGCCCACCACATCTGCCAGCCAAGGTGAGATGGACTTTTTCACTTTTGAGGCAGAGCCAGAGACCTATTCTACAGAAAATGAAGTCATGAACTACCTGAGGTCAGCCTATGACCTTCAGATTCTGCATCAGTTTTCAAACATAAAGACAATTTTCTTGAAGCAAAACACTCCAACTCCATCAAGTGCTCCTGTGGAGCGGCTTTTCAGTCTGGGAGGTTTGGTGCTCACTCCTAGAAGAAATAGACTTTCTGACAAAAGGTTTGAGAAGCTTCTGTTAATGAGGTACAACCACTGGTTTACTCGCCTCACTCCACCGTTTCACTCATAACATGGGATTACAACATAAGATTAGGCCAAAGTAACAAAAGTTGTTATGATATAAGCCTACATGTGGTGTTATACACTTGTTTTGTTTTGTAAAACCACTCCTTGCTGCTCTGATGCTGTGAACAACAGGTTCAATGTTGATAAAACAAAAAGAATTAATAGTTACATTTATAAAAAAATTAGATTATAAATAGTAAGTTTTGTCATTACCATGTTAACAGTTAAATATGTCAGGTTAAGAAATTTTATAGTCTATATTTTATATGTTTATTATAACGAGTATTTATGTTAAGTGAAGTGAAGAAAGACTATTATTTTTTATTAAAACGAGTATTTATGTTAAGTGAAGTCAAGAAAGACTGTCTTTATTTTTTGTAAAAACATGTTTTTTCAGGAAATAGTTTTTAAGTTCAACTTTAAATGTCAGGAGATAGATTGTTGATGTTACTGTTAAAAATACACTTCCAATAAAGTGAGTGTTGGCAAAACCGGTTGTAATTTTTATGTTGAGGTGGTTAACTGCTGAATGTAACTAATAAAAGTAACTTGTAAAGTAACTTAGTTACTTTTGAAATCAAGTAACTTGTAAAGTAACTTAGTTACTTTTAAAATCAAGTAACTTGTAAAGTAACTTAGTTACTTTTTCAAAGTAACTGTGGCAACACTGCTCACGAGTTGCATATTTGCGCTAAATCCGCGCAGATTTGGCTACACGAAATCCCCCAGAAAAATTCGTACACAGAAACACGCCAAATTGGCTCGTGATTTGACAGCGTTTCCCGACAAAGTTCATTTTTACCCGCGTTTGGCGGATTGGCGGGTGTTAATTTCAAACCCTGAATGTTGCACGCCTGTTTTTCATTGTGCACGAAACTTCACAGCAATAAATCCTCAGAAATATTGCTGACTTGTGCGCCTCTCAAGCGCCCTCATTACGCTCGTCCGAATGCCGGTTAGTTGTCCGTGGATTTGCCTATATTTGGTTTTGAAAATGGAAACGTCTTTAGACATGGAAAATCGATTTTACAATCGATTCTATGAACACTTATGTCTCAAAAATCAAACAGGATTTTTTCACAAAAGTGACAGCTCTAGTTGTTCGTTGCATGGACTCATTTAAGTAATTTTTATATTGTTATTAACCAGTCCTTCAGAAGTTTGGAGGACCATCTCTCAGAGGCGGAGGACAGGCAGCCCTATCTTCTGGCCACTGGACAAACCAAAGCAGATGTGCTCAAGTTCTACATTGTGGTCGACAAGAATCTCATACCCTGTCAAGCAAGTACTTCACTTGGAGCTTTTGATGAGCTTTAAAAAGCTCATTTTGTCTTTGGTGCACAATATGACCCATCTCTCAGCAACATGTTAACCTTTATCCAGACAACAGTCTACAAAATCCATCCTAGCACCTCCAGCCAATCATCATGCACTCGAGAGTTGAGAGCAAAACTGTTAAACAGTTTAATGGAAAGTACATCATGAGAAGATGTTTCATTTGCAAGTCTTTGCTGGGTACAAGCATTAAATTGTTTCGACAACTGGAGTTAGCTCATGGTATGTACCCAGGAAAGAAGCTGAGACTGATTTGTGCACAAGAGGGATGCAACTTACAGTTTACTACCTTTTCTGGTTTTCGGAAGCATTCACATTATATCCATTGTGAAAATGAGGATAGCGCCGCTCCCAGCCATCAAACACAGGCTCCAGAGTTACCTTCTATTGAAGAGACAAATGTTGGCCATATATGTGAGACACCGGATAGCCCACAGCAACCTACAACCTCGTTTCAAAGCCTGGATATGTGTGCATCAATCATTTCAAAATTGATGGCAAGTAATGTACCAAATACTGTAGCTTCTTCAACAATAGAAAGCCTAGAAGACTTCATCGATGATTTAAAGTGTAACCTCACGGAAAAAGTCCTAAGCATTGTTTCTCAAACTAATTCAAGCAGAGAAAGTTTAGAGAATGTTTTTGAAAGTTTTGATAATCCATTCAGTGCTCTAAATACAGACAACCAATTGAAAAGGTATTTCTATAGCAAGTGGGGTATAGTGCAGCCAGTTGAGGTGCCTTTAGGCATTAGGTATGACACCAAGAGAAAGAGACAAACAGGAGCATATGAGCAACTCCCAGTTAATGATACATTTATTTATATACCATTATTTTTAAGAACTCTGATGTGTGTGATTTCATAAGGGACTGCACTCAAAGTGACATTTTTTAAGCTTTTTTGTGATGGAACTTGGAAAATTTGTTTTCCAGTCACAGATTGAATTTAATTCAACCCTATTACGACGATTTTGAAGCCACTAACCCCTTAGGATCAAAAAAAGGCATTCATAAACTTGGTTGTCTATATTTCATTCTCCGAAACCATCCATCAAAAGTAAATTCAACTCTAATGAACATTCATCTGGTTTTATTGTTCCATTCACAAGATGCCAAAAAGTATGGAATAGATTCAATATTGGAGCCTTTTGTGGTGATATGAACATTTTAGAGACAGAAGGAATAAAGGTCCCTTTCTGCGAGATGCCTGTAAGGGGTACGCTTGCACTAATCACCGGTGATAACTTGGGCATTCACTCAATTCTCGTTTTTATGTTGTCAGTGCAAAATATTTCTGCCGCTTTTGCTTGATGGACAAAATTTTGTCTCAAGAAGTTTTTTTCAGAGGATGATCCACGGCTGATATTGAGAACAAAGATTCTTAATGAGGAACACTATGCTGATCTTTCAGAGGAACCAACTCTTACATATTCACAAGCGCAACAGCATACTCAATACCCTCATACTTCAATGTGTCTGAAAACTTTGCTTTTGATATTATGCACGATATTTTAGAAGGTATGGGTCAGTATGAGATGCAACTTCTCTTTGATTATATGGTTAAGAACAAATTAATTTCAAAAGAAAGCCTGCTCAACAGAATCTATGGCCACATGGAAAGATCAAATCGCCAACTAAAATAAACTTGGACTGTGAAGGTAATGGCATTGGATTAAATGCTGCACAGACTCTTTGTTTAATAACAAACATACCATTGATTTTTGGTGATGTTATTCCTCAGGGAAATCTGCATTGGTATGTGTTACTGTTGCTTTTGCAGGTCATCAACATTGTGTCTCACCCTCAGTCACAGAGGGTATGACTGTGTTTTTAAAACACCTCATTAAAGACCATCATCAGCTGTTTAAGGAGCTCTACCCATCCAAAAACTTGATTACTAAACATGATTTTATGTTGCACTATCCTCGCTGTATTCTGAGAATTGGTCCATTGTTGCATGTTTGGTCAATGAGGTCCGAGGCCAAACATAAGTTCTTTAAGAACTGCATAAAGAACTTTATGAATTTGACTGTGTCTTTGGCAAGAAAACACCAATTTGCTGTGGCCTATCACTGGGAATGTATGAATGTATAAATCTCTGGAATCAGGACAAACTTCTGTGTTTGGATCATTTTGAAGAGATTTCTGAATGTCTTTGCATTGATTCTCAAACTGAAATTCAACATACAAAGTGGGTAAAATGCTCTGGAGTACAGTGTGTTCTGATATTGTTGACGAAATGCCTGTTTTCAGCAAAATACTAAATATATTATTGCTCAGAGAACAAGTTTTCTTGTTGTTAAAAGACCATGAGTTAACGTTTATTGAACAGGTCCATGCCTACAGATTATTCGACAAAGCATCTCAACATGTATGGATAGTGAACAAAGACAACTTAAGGAATATTTCTTTGTTTGATGCACAGATGTCCTATCGTGCTGACTCTGTGTAGTTGTTCGTGCTGGTTCTTTTCCGGCTGTCCACTCACAGATTTGCACGTGTAGACTTGCGTTTGCCAGGCAGAGCTTGTTTCAGAATCTCATGTTGCCCAAATTTTGATGTCGTATTTCCCTGGCTTACTATGTATAGTTTGAATGGACAGCGCCCTCTAAGCGGCACCAGGCACTCGTCCACCGTGACTTTTGGGCCAGTATTGAACATCATTGGAAGACGTTCCACATTTGTTCCACACACGCCGGATTGCTGCTAATTTGTCATTAGCACGTCAAGCAATTCTTCTCTGCATGTCATTAAACCTGATGACCCTTGACATTTTCCCGAAGGTTTTCAAAAGCATGACTGCACCAAAAATTGCCCTTCCAGGAATCTGGATGCCATAAACTTTGCATGGCCTCATTGTTAGACTGGTAAACCCCAGCAAGAATGACAACACCAATATAGGCCTGAATGTCTGCCAAATCCAGATCCGTCCACTCATCAGCATAAACTCGTCTCCCCTCCACATTTGTCATTTCAAGCACAATCTCTTGAATTTCCTCTGTCAAAAATAACTCAAAGGTTGATTTGATGTCCTCAGCATGAGAACATGCACACCTTGTTATTCCTGGGGTCATCTGCAGTGCTGTCTTTGAATATTTTGCAGGGGGTGGCGATGATGTCCAGCAAATGCTTCCATTTTTCGACGGGTAAGTGTTTGGCTCCTCAGCAGCACCCTATTCATCTGAAGTTTCCTCATGGGTTTCGATGGGATCTTGGTCCTGCTCTGGGTTGTCTCCTGTTTCAGAAGTGTCCTCTGATGCAGCATCTTCCACATCTTCATCGCTAGAGTCTAAAATAAAATCCAGGGTCTCCTGAAGACTGAACTGTAACAGAATGAACTGTGAGCTGCATGCAAGTCATAGTTAAACCTGAGCTGCAGTCACATGACTTAGTTTTCAAAACAAATGAGCAGAACCAGACAAAATACCATCTGCCCCAAACTCTTTTATCCTGGTATTTCAACTGTGTGTGTGTGTGTGTGTGTGTGTGTGTGTGTGTGTGTGTACTAAATTGTTTTGTCTCATCCTTTCATCTCTCTCTCACTCTCTCTCCCTCTGTGTGTGTGCACATGTGTCAGTGTCATCAATTTATTTTTTAATCAAGGTCTCTTTTATTTTCAGATATAACAAACAAAGGAAATACAATTCACACATGAAATAGTCAAATCTAGTTCATGTCCATAGAACAAACCACCCAACTCCCCAGTGCCCCCCACCCACAAGTACTGGACCCCCAGCAAATTTCCATACATCCCTGTAGACTCATACATGTATAATTAAAATATCTAGGTAAATAAAAGAAAAAGATAACATCAATAAATATTAACAAACGCACATACCAACCGACGAAAAAAAAAAAGAAAAAAAAAAGGTATACGCACACACAATTGGGTTACATAGATACGGTAGTAGCTGCCATGCCTTCTACAAAGGAAATAAATGGCTGCCAAATTACATCAAATTTTCTAGTGGACCCTCTTACAGTGTATCTATTTTTTTCTAAGTGAACATAACTCATGACCTCCCTAATCCATTGGCCATATGTTGGGGGGAAACCATCTTTCCATTTAAACAGGATAAGCCTCCTAGCCAACAAAGAGCGGAAGGCCATCATGTTCAGTTGACACCCAGAAAAGGTGGCATCCACCGGAGCCACACCAAACAGTGAAATCAGAGGAGATGGGTGTATTGTTCTTCCGCATATCCCAGAGAATGCCTCAAAGATGGACAGCCAAAAATTGTGTAGCTTAGGGCACAACCAAAACATATGCAACAGTGTGGCAGGAGCCTGCCTACACCGATCACACGTAGGGTCAATACCCGTCTTAATCTTAGACAATCTATCCTTGGTCCAATGAAGACGGTGCACTATTTTAAACTGAACCACAGTGTGTCTGAGGCATGTAGAGGAAGAGTAGATTCGCTGTATAATTTTTTGCCATATTTCTTCTGGAATCATTTCATCTAGGTCTGTTTCCCATTTGATTCTAAGGCTATCGAGACTATTCATGTTATGTGTATTGAGCAATGTGTAAATTCTGCCTATTACTTGTTTTATGTTAACTTTACATTTTAAAATAGTTTCAAGCAGAGTTTCAGAAGGACTCAAGGGAAACAGTCAGAATTAGAAGCCACAAAACCTCTAAGCTGTAAATACCTGAAGAAATGTGATTTATGAAGACCGTATTTCTGTTGCAATTGTATAAAAGTGGCAAATCTATTATGAATGTAGAGGTCAGAGAATGTACCTATTCCGTTTCTTGCCCAAACATTAAAAGCTTCATCCATCATTGATGGGACAATCATATGATTCTTTATCAATGGTGCAACAAGTGAAAGATCAGTGAGATTAAAGGTCCTTCTAAACTGGTTCCAGGTTTAAATTGAATGAATAACAACTGGATTGGTGGTGAAGGCTGAGATAGGCTGTTTGAAAGGTAATTTGGAACATAATAAAGCTGCAGGGAAGGTAGATCCAATGGATGCCCTCTCCAACACCATCCATTCAGTACTACTGACATCCGTGTAATCGTTTCTCAACCAATACAGCAGTGCTCTTATTAGCAGCCCAATGGTAATACATAAAATTTGGAAGTGCCATACCTCCCATTGCACGGGGCCTCTGTAATATATTTGTATTAATCCTGGGCTGCCTTTTATGCCATATAAAGGATGAAGTCTGACTGTTTAATTTGGAAAAAAAAAGATTTTGTTAGATAGATCGGAAGACATTGAAATCAATATAAAAACTTAGGGAGAATATTCATCTTAATTGTATTGATCCTCCCTCCTAGGAGAGAGGCAGAGGGTTCCAGCGCTCTAGGTATTGTTTAAGGTTACTTAAGAGGGGATGATAATTAGCCTTAAAAAGATCTTTGTGGTTATGTGTGACCCATATACCTAAATATTTTTTTTTAGGACTAAATTTAAAAGGGATTGACCCAAAAAATAATCTGTCTACAGAAGAGATAGGTATAAGTTCACTTTTCTGAAAGTTAACTTTATAACCAGATATTCTTCCGAACTTTGTGAGTAGAATCGATAATTCAGGAAGACTTGAGAGGGGGTCAGATATAAATAATAACATGTCATCCGCATAAAGTGACACTTTATGCTCCGAACCCGCCCGATGTATCCCTTTAATGGTGGGGCACTGCTTCAGGGCTAATGCTAGTGGCTCAAGTGCAACAGCAAACAAAAGTGGTGAAAGAGGACACCCCTGCCTCGTGCCCCGCCTCAGTTCGAAGTAGGAGGATAAGTTATTATTGGTGCGTACCGCAGCCACTGGGAGCGTGTATAGTAGTCTGATCCAGGAGATGAATTTAGGGCCGAAATTAAAAGCTTCTAATGTCTTGAAAAGATAGTCCCACTCCACCCTATCAAAAGCTTTTTCAGCGTCGAGTGACAGCATCACCTCGATATTCCCAGGATCGGGCGGAATGGAACAATAAAGGATATTAAATAGATTCCTGATATTGAAAAATGAATAACAATTTTTTTATAAATCCTGTCTGGTCAGATGAAATAATAGAGGGGAAAATATTTTCAAGGCAACACGCCAAAATCTTGGCAAGAATCTTTGCATCTGCATTCAGCAACAAAATAGGACGGTATGAACTGCAATTAAAGGGATTTTTATTCTTTTTAAGTAATAAAGAGACGACTGCTTGACGCATGGTTGGGGGCAAAGAATTGGTGACTAAAGATTCTTCAAATACTAACAATAACAAAGGAGATAACTGATCAGAAAACCTTTTGAAAAATTCAGCTGAGAAGCTGTCTGGCCCTGGAGATTTGCCACTTTACATGGCACCGATTGCTGACACTATTTCCTTAACAGAGAAAACCCTTTCCAGATCAGCCGAGAATTCTACACCTACAGAAGGCATTTTCAGGAATTTAAAAAGTCATCTAGGACAGCAGGGTTAGTGGGCCCATCTGAAGTATATAATACCTGGTAGAATTTCCTGACACAAGAATTGATTTTCTCATTGTCAGTGCATTTTAAACCACATTCATCGTTAATTTCAGGAATGGTTTGATTAGCAGTTCTTTGGCGCAGCTGGTGAGCAAGTGCACGGCCGGACTTTTCCCCATGTTCATAATGACCATGTCTTGATTTGGAAATAAGGTATTCAGCATGTCGGGTGAACAGGAGATCAAACTCTGTCTGTAATGACAAGCGCTTCTTAACTACATCTGCTGATGGGAAATGGCTATGCAGCCAGTCTAACTCTAATATCTCATCTGCTAATTTTTTTAATCCGCTCAGTGTTAGCTCTTTTTTTATTTGTACAGAATGAAAAAATTTGACCCCTTAGATATGCCTTTAGCGACTCCCAAACAGTAGATGGTGACATCCCTGGGGTTTGATTGATGTCGAGAAACATTTTAATTTCAGACGATATGAACTTAGTAAACTCATCTTCTGACAGAAGTAGAGGGATGAACCGCCATGAACGATATGTAGATTGTGTATTAGGAATGTACATTTTCATGATTAAGGGACCATGATCCGAGATGACCATAGCCCCGTAATCACATTCTTTTATCCAGGAAAAAGTAATCAATACGTGAATACGTCTTATGCCGCTCTACTGAATACTTTTTTAAATTTCACTGGATGATTAAGTGATTTAACATTCCAACTTATGAAGTTAGGAGGGCAACCATCATAACCTTTTGTATTATTTATATTGCCTATATTGTGTATACAGAGAGGTGAGCACCATATATGAAACCCAAAAACCCAAAAACAAACATAAATAAAATTCAAATAAAAGTCTGGCAGAGTAGTATCAGATCGTAGATAGGTCCAGAAGTTACCCACCCCCTATCACCCACATGAACAAGGTGATAATAACAACCCTCAGAAAAAAATCCACACATTACGTGTTTGTGGTTGGGAACTATAAAGCCAAGCACTCGGGCTCCCGTCGAGCCTCCAACAAAAAGAAAATAAGGATTAGTAAAGTGTAAAGTTATAATTCTTGGGAGAGAATGTATTAATCATGCTGAGTATCAATACTATACAGCATTGGCTTCCTTAAAGAACATTGTATCAAGTGTAATGACTCTTAAAAATAGCCAACTATTGCTGACCCAATTAACCCATAATAATAATAATCAGGAACTGAAACGGCGTTTCTTTCATTTTAACTCGGGAAATCCTTTAAGCAAAAACAGCAAACCAATACTAGTAGTAACACAAGGCTGAACATAAAATAGTATGTCAGCCTGTATGCACACAGTTCAAGCTGGTCATCCTGACCAATAAGAAAGTGGAACAGTTATAGTATATAGAAAATGTAAACATTGTGCTATGAATTTGTACCTGATGTCAACTGGCACAATGAAATACACATGTTCACCATACCCGTAGGTCGACAGAGGTTTTATGTTCAGTTGAAATGATCAGTCTCATGTACATTCTGCGGCCTCTGTGGTTTTGAGAATATTGTTCTTGACATAGGTCATAGCTTTGTCCGGGTCAGTGAACTCCCTGTCCTCCCCTCTGTACGTGACCCGAAAACGCGCTGGAAACAGAATCCCGTACCGGACTCCCTGTCGGTCGCGAAGCAGCTTCCTCACCTCTGGGAATGCAGCCCGAGCTTTAGCCACAGTTGCCGTGTAGTCCGGGAAGATGGCAATTGGTTCCCTGTTGAAACGGAGCGGACCCCGAGTGCGAGCGTGTCGCAGTATCTGGACACAATCTTGGTAATAATGAAGCTTAGCAACGATGGCGTGAGGTTTTCCGCCCGGCTTCTTTGGTCCTAGGCTCCGGTGCGAGCGGTCGCTCAACGGCTCTTTATCCAACCCTAGCACCTCAACTTTGATACAGAGGTTGTAGTGCTGGAGTCGGGAGTTTCGGGTACTCCAATGATTCTTATGTTACATCTCCTCATCCGCCCTTCCATATCCTCACACTTCGTTTTCAGTTCTGCCATTTCTGCCTTCATCTCACTCACAGTTTTTTGTAAAGTAGCCACTTCATCTGACCATGCTGATAGCCCCCCCTCAACCTCTTTGACGTTAATTTTCACCTGGTCGATCTCGTACTTCAGCGTCGCGGTGTTGTTTATTATCTCCGTTTTCACCGCCTTCAGCTCATTCTTGAACATTTCGAAGTCATCAGCGAGGGCATTTTTCAGCTCGGACTTTATCAGCGTTGAGATGTCCGCTTTCAAAGAAAGAAGGATTTCTGATTTCAAGCCTTCAACGTCCATCTCTCCCGAGGCAGGTGAGGGCGGGGTCACTTTAGCTGGGCTCTTGGCAGTGCTCTGGTCCGAGGAGGTCTTGGGCCTTGTTTTGGAGGATCCAGTATACTTAAATTTCTTCAGCCTCGTGTCCATCAGGGCACCGCCGTGGATTTGTTCCACTATCCGATGGAGTTTAGTAATAGTTTACTGTTTTATGAGAAGTATTACACTTTACGTTTTTCGGTTGAAATAGAGGCTTAACATGTCGAACACAGCTTACTCCATTATGGCCAAGCCACGCCAGAAGACATTGATCCCTCCATGGTCATGTGGATTATACAGTTATTGCAGTGTGTGCTGTTTGATGCTCACACTTTACGAACACACGAGCTTGCATTATATCTATTCCCAGAGATGCATTTCTTATTTTTCTAAAAACCTTCATTTGTGTTAATCTGAAGAAGGAAAGTCGTAAGAGACGTATTTCTGGATGTACTGCATTTTCTTTTAATACAGAATACAAGGAGACATGATTTTGTCTTCAGATTCATCAGTGGAAAGAAAGAAGAAGAAGAGGAACAAAAGGAAGAAGCCAAGCAAGAGAAAAAAGAGGCGCCTAAACGTGCTAATCTTCTGTAAAGATTTTTTTGTGATTTGAGAACGCAGAGAGAATTTAAGACGAATGGTTTCATTAACTGCAACTCTGAAAATGTGGTCTACCGCCTACATGTGGGTGTTTCTATGTGGGCAGAACTAAAAGAAAACTAAAAGAGCGGCTATGTGTTATGAACACAAATACGAAATCCGAGTCAACAACGAAGATTACCCTATGGCCAAACACTATAAAGCAATACATCATAGTGACCCATCATCCTTGAGAATTCAAGGCATTGAAATTATTAAAAAATCAATACGTGGAGGTGACATTTTAAAACGGTTATTGCAAGGTGAAACCTTTTGGAAATGGAGTTTTAAAGGATTAAATGAGGAGATAGATTATATACCTTTTTTGTGACTCTGTAATATTGTTTTTTTCTTGTGATTACCTATTTCTCATGTGTGTATGCTTGAATATATGCGTGCTTCCTGTTGCTTGTGCTTTTACTTACAATGTGACTAACAGCTTTAGTGCTGTGAATCATGTGAGAGGCGTGTTCTATCAATATATGCATGAGTGTATATGCATGCTATTTTGTTGCTTGTATGTTTTTCGTTTAACATTGTGATCAACAGATTCGTTGCGGAGAACCATGTGAGAGACGTGCCCTGACAATGTCCTTCTCAAAAAATTAGCATATTGTGATAAAGTTCATTATTTTCCATAATGTAATGATAAAAATTTAACTTTCATATATTTTAGATTCATTGCACACCAACTGAAATATTTCAGGTGTTTTATTGTTTTAATACTGATGATTTTGGCATACAGCTCATGAAAACCCAAAATTCCTGTCTCAAAAAATTAGCATATTTCATCTGACCAATAAAATAAGTGTTTTTAATACAAAAAAAGAAAAGTCAACCTTCAAATAATTATGTTCAGTTATGCACTCAATACTTGGTCGGGAATCCTTTTGCAGAAATGACTGCTTCAATGTGGCGTGGCATGGAGGCGATCAGCCTGTGGCACTGCTGAGGTGTTCTGGAGGCCCAGGATGCTTCGAGAGCGGCCTTAAGCTCATCCAGAGTGTTGGGTCTTGCGTCTCTCAACTTTCTCTTCACAATATCCCACAGATTCTCTATGGGGTTCAGGTCAGGAGAGTTGGCAGGCCAATTGAGCACAGTAATCCCATGGTCAGTAAACCATTTATCAGTGGTTTTGGCACTGTGAGCAGGAGCCAGGTCGTGCTGAAAAATGAAATCTTCATCTCCATAAAGCTTTTCAGCAGATGGAAGAAATGTCCTGAAAAAAAATATTTGTTCAGAAATGTCTTTCTGTGTCTCACCCTCTTGCTTGAGGGTGTCAATGATGGCCTTCTGGACAGCAGTCAGGTCGGCAGTCTTACCCATGATTGCGGTTTTGAGTAATGAAACAGGCTGGGAGTTTTTAAAAGCCTCAGGAATCTTTTGCAGGTGTTTAGAGTTAATTAGTTGATTCAGATGATTAGGTTAATAGCTCGTTTAGAGAAGCTTTTCATGATATGCTAATTTTTTGAGACAGGAATTTGGGGTTTTCATGAGCTGTATGCCAAAATCATCAGTATTAAAACAATAAAACACCTGAAATATTTCAGTTGGTGTGCAATGAATCTAAAATATATGAAAGTTTAATTTTTATCATTACATTATGTTAAATAATGAACTTTATCACAATATGCTAATTTTTTGAGAAGTGTATGTGCATGCTATTTGTTGCCTGTGTTTCTGTTTATTATTGTGATTTATATTTTTGGTGCTGGAAACCGTGTGAGAGGCGTGTCTTAGTAATTACCTGTAGACCTTTAACACTGATTGCCAGCACCTGTGTGTTTGCGTCTACTTGTGTGTCTTTGTCATTATAAGATCAGTTTTCTATCTGCTTCACTATGCCCTGAAGAAGGCTCCATGCCGCTACGCGTGGGCGTTTTAAATTGTCCGTTTAGGACATGTCATTTTTGTAATAAAGACATCTTAATTAAGGAGTGCCTCGGTTATCAGAGAATTATTTCTCTATACTGCCTATTAAAACTTCTAACTCCGCTTCGGAGAGGTACGCGGCCCGTAACTTTTCACCCTTACTTTCCATGGTGACTCCTGAATTCGGGGTTCCGTTGAAAATGCCTTTATATGTTTGCCGTGCGTGCGCATTAACTCGAGGTTATTAGCAGTAGGTTGATTAACTCGACACAGGTGTTTTGGAACCGACATACACCGAGTAAGCAGGTTTTGGGTTAATCAACCCAGAGTTCAGGGTTAATCTGATGGTAAGTTAACCCAGCTTTCTGGAATACACCCTAGGCCTTGACTGCTGTTTCAACTCTACGAATTCAAAGCCTTTGAGATGGCCAGGTTCAAATAATGGCTAAAGCTTCCAAGCCACACATCTGACAACTCTTCAAAAGCCTTGATCATGTGTGTTGTGTTGCCTGTGCTTATGCAGATTGAGTTAAAAACTATGACGAAAAATGTTTGTTGATAACCTTTTTTTTTCTCCATGACTAAGACAAGACGATACCAAGGTCATTAAACAATAACTGTGACTAAATCAACATGCAATAATATTTACGTAAAAAGACCAGAATAGAATGTAGTTAAAAAAAACACACTATCAAAACCTTTCTATTTTTGTCAGAGAAAAAGAGGAGACAAAATATTACAGAACAATGTACAAACCTCTGCAAGCTTTCATTTTTATAGTTGCCAGATGTCGACAGTTTAAATCCCCCAATCAGAGCTTTTCTGTTGAAAGGATCCATTTTCTGCCTGGTGTTTTACTTGATTTTCAGACGATCATGTAAGCTGGAGTTTAGGGATCTCCATTTTAGATATTCTGCTTAAATTAAATGTGTCGTTCAGTCAGTCTGTTCCTTCATGAGCCGCTTGCGCTGTTTTCTCAAACTAAATCTACGACTAAAGCCCGGGATTAGTACTATATGGGGACCACGTGTGATTTAGAAAATACCCCCCCCCACATCTCAATTTCGTGTGGCGCATTCGCACAGGATAACCGAAGCCTGTGATTTTACTAAAAATTTACTGACTTAGCCTATCTCACGGATATGACATCAGTAGGCTATTGCTTGGAAATGTTATGAATGCCGTTATTAGGTCTATGATATATCATAAACAGAAGAATGTTCCTTACCGAATGCTATTTCATTCATCTCCATCTAATCATTCTTTATGCTCTTCTGATGATTTTCAACTTTCTTTTTCTGCAAATTGTGTAGTTGCTGTATAGCGATATGACCCAGCACCCAAAATACTATCAAAACACTCCAACGCCGCCTCCATTCTTCATGAAAGATGGATAAAAATGCGCACATGAAACAAAAACCTTGAAAAAATTATATACGATCCCGCCAAATCACAGAGATGCCGATTCGCACGGGACTGATATTACCTCAGGACGTCGGTGTTCGGCGAAATATGGTAGGTCATTTGCGGGGGAATTTTTACTTTACAAATTACAGACACGGCCGATTCGCACGGGATTAAGATCACAGACGACCTCCACAACTATTACACATGACTAGAGGTCACCAGGTAATACTAATCCCGTGCGAATAGGGAACCTTCTCAATGATGAACTGTAATAAATCCAAACATGGATCTCGACTATATTGTTTGCGATTGTGGTTTCTGAATAAATGCACTTATGTAACCTCTGTGTGACAATACAGTCACAAAATAATTGCGATTATCAATTTAACCATTATGCAGTTTGACGAAAATGTTTTCATTGCCTAAAACTAGACTAAACAAAAACAGAAGGTTGTCTAAATATGATTAAAAAACTAATACTAAAAATAATAATAAAATAAATAGCTGACGAATTGAACACTATATGCAGATCAGGTCTTTTTAGTTGATCCCCCATTCTTCCAGCACTGATGAGTTGAATGGTATTTGGCAAGAACTGTGATTTGAGGCAGTTTGATTGCAGTTGCCAGTCTGGGGTGCGGTAAAGTGTTCACCACCACCATTTTTACCAGTCCAAAGGTCAATAGTTGCAGCAAACCATATTCCTTGTGCTGATCGTTTTACAACAGCAGTATTTGTACAGGTTTTGTACTTTTTTAGTATTGGAAAAGAATATTTGTGATGGCACGCTGTAGTGTGACACAGCAACATCCATCAGCCTCAGAGAGCCAGGCTTCTCAACTAATGTAAATGGCTGCATGTTCTGTAATATGAAATGTCTGAACTGAAGTCTGGAGCATTTTTGATGTGGGTGCATAAGCACTCTGCCTTATACAGCTGTGACAGACACTCGAACACGCATTTCAGTGTCGGTGGACCAGAAACATCACTGGGTTTGCCTGCTGCACACACACTCTGTAAACTACTAGAAAACATTAGCTACTCCCTTTATATATTACATGTCCCTGTAATTATTTATGTGGTGAAAACTGTGTAATAAGTGTACATGAATGAACATTATCCCTTAAAGGGCACCTATTATGCAAAATTCACTTTTACATGGCGTATGAACATAAATGCGTGTTGTCAGTGTGTGTTCATACCGACCCTATAATGATACAAATCCACCCAGTGTTTTTAAAAAAAAAAAGTAAAACCATAAATCATAAGCACAGAACAAGACGTTCTCAGATTCAGTGACTTTTGCACAAGCCCCGCCCACGACTGTTGACTGACACTGCCGTATTAGCATAGTCCCGCCCTGAGTGAGCTAAACACAGTCCGCCATTGTTTCGAGCAGCTGTAGACAAAAATGTCTCCTAAGCGATTGAGGTGTTTTGTTGTTGGATGTAAGAAGAACATAGAAGTCTTCATTTACTCTCGTTGTTACTCGAGGATGGATCTGTTCGTGATCCAGCTTACAGCCTCCGGAGCGATAGGCCTAACCACTGGCATCAGAGTGACCTCCTCGTGGGTGTGGTCCAGTGTGTCTATTTGCGACGCGTGCGGCGGCCGGCTGGTCCTCACCGTCCACCTTCACCACATTCTACAAATTGGAGGTCCCTGCTCTGTCTAGTTGGAGTTGACCTCAGAGGGAGTTCAATCCACTATTACCTCTCTACCAGACCACAGTCTTAGCTCCTCTTTTGCTGGGCACAACTATCACCTAGGGACCCTTATCCAAACGTCCCAGGCTAGGGCCACAGAACATGTCGTTCTGCTTACATAGTATGGCGTGATTGGATTGGTTCCCCGTAGCATCTAGCAAAAGGCAATATAAGAGTAAACGTTTTGAAAGAGTTACTTGCATACTCAGAAAGGGTTTTGAAACGTTTGGAAACGGTTACTTACGTAACCTCGGTTCCATGAGATAACGGGAACGAGTATTGCGTAGACGGCTGTGCTATGTCACTACACGACTGGCGTCCGTCGCTTCAGGCAAATTAAACCTGATTCCTGGGCAGATGCGCCGCGATTGGGTCGCGCAGACACACTACTTCTCCATAGATTCATGCAGTTCCCACTGACCAGCCAATAGGTGTGCTCAGATCGCTGCACTGTTATGGCTGTACAATGGCACTGTTTTTTAATTAAAGACTTAAAAATTCAGAGAAAAGGAGATTTCCCATAGCATCTAGCAAAGACGCAATACTCCTCCTCGTTATCTCAGGGAACAGAGGTTACGCAAGTAACTGAGACGTTATGCATTAGCCTAACACTTTCAATGTGAGTTACATCTGCATACTTTATTTTGTGTTTGTTCAGTTTGGAACCTTTGTGTTACTGTTTGTATCCATATTTTGTTAAAGGGCATCTATATAAAAGGGCAAACTTCACGTTTACATGGCGTTTACTTTGCACATAAATGTGTGTTGGCAGTGTGTGTACACAACCACCTTATAATGATCAAATCCACCCAGTGCTTTTTTTAAATCCCATAAATCATAAGCAGCATCTCAGAACAAGCCGGTTTCAGATTCCGAACATTGTGACGTACTTTTGCACAAGCCCCGCCCACGACTGTTGATTAACACTGCCGTATTAGCATAGACCCGCCCCCAGTGAGCTGTATAAGAATCACTCGTAAGTGATTGAGGTGTTCTGTTGTTGGATGTAAGATTGAACATACTGTAGCAGGTGCCCTTTAAGGCTTATTTACTTTTATGTTATCAGTAAAAATATAATTTGCTCTCAGTCACAGCTCTTATTCTGAAGGGTAAAGCCTTTAACACTTTATAATATTATTCCGGTTGACGTTGACCATTGGTCTGGTAGTGAAAACCAGAAGACAGACCCATAGAGGCCCTGATATATCTGCAGAACTCTCTCCAAAGCGTGATGGATTCTGAGACATGGTCAAAACTTCGTTTTAGTTACCGCCCCCTGAACTTCTACATGGTTTCGACCAGGTTTCCTGTAGACTGGCCTATATTATGACTCTGTTTGTGAAACTCGACATACTTAGTCAAGCCAGGACACACAATTAATCAGATTTTGACTGACAATGTGAACGCAGCCTTAGCGCACAAAAACAATTAGCAGGCTTTTACCAGGCATTTTTCCAACTGAATCCAGTGTTTTATCTTAGAAAACAGACTATAAAAGAATGGTTTCCAAGCTGCTTTGTAAGTAGATATGTAGTTTATTTTCCAAAAAAGGGAAAAAAGAGAAGAAAAACAGAATTGGATTTGAACAATATACACTCAATTGGCAGTTTATTGAGTCCACCTTACTAAAACTAAAGTAGTTTTTTTTAACAGTTTTCCTTAGGCTTTTGTTTTAAACTGCATTTATTTAATTAATGTAATTTAATGCACAAGAAAACGTTTACATTTGCAGCACAGTCCAACAAATGAATTTGATGACAGCAGTAATTCTACAGTGTTTTAGTACAGCAGTTTGTTTTTGAGAGACATCACCTTCAGGCTAGGTTTCAGGTCATCCAGCTCAAGAAAAATCTTTTGAAATGCCTCAAAAGTATTTTTGAGTTCTTTTGGGTAGCTGAGGTTGAGTGCATATATCAGCCCCATCAGCAGAGCACAGGCCCGGGGGACGTCCAGGTCTTCCTGGAGTTCAGTTCCCTCGATCACAATTCTTGCGTTGGTTGGGTCAGACGTTGTGGCTCCTCTAGTTATAATAATCTTCATCCTTTCATTGGTATTATCCCCATCATCCTAAGTAGATCAATCAATGTCAGTGTTTTAAGTTAACATATTTAAACATCAGATTGACACAAAGTACAGTGCGTCTTACCAAGCGCTCTTTAAAGAGATCCTCTTCCTTTTCTCTGAGATGCACCATAATGGAATGGATAACAGCCTCTCTCCTTCTTTCCAAAGAATAATCCTGTAAAGAAAAAAAAAATGTTAAACTACTTACCCATGAGGATGGGTTTTTAATACATACATCAATCTGAAAAAAGAAAGATGAGGTTTTAAAAATTAAAATCAAATAAATTGATCATTTAGAAAAAAAGAAAAGAAAAAAAAAATCAATATTAATGTATTTCTGGCCTCCTGGTGACAACAAATGTGTCATTCAACAAACAACTGATATAGGCGTTTCTGCAATTTACAGTAATGTTCTGTGAACCAGAGGTCAGGACTTAGGTGTAATTATTTCGAGGTTATTGTACTTAACATAACGGCCTAATATCTCTCTCACACACACACACACACACACACACACACACACACACACACACACACACACACACACACACACACACACACACACGCCAGTATTGAGTTCTCTTTCAGGTTTGAACGAACCATTAAACACATATTATGCCAAAATGTCTGTTTTGTTGAGTATCCTCATAACACAAGAGCAGTTTTAAATGAGTTAAATAAAGTCTTAAATGAACATAAATTGTTGTGAGAAAATGGGACGCTTGAGATCCACATGTGCAGCAGTGACAGCAGAATAAAAGAACAGGTCAATTACTCACTGCTCTTGACTACAGAACTTTTGTAGCTTTAATAAGGATTAATTTATGTTTAATTTGCTTTAAGTTTAATAACTTATGCAGTGCAGACTGTTTGATACCTTTCTGTATGTTTCCTACCTGCTGTTAGGAAGGTAGGGCACAGTTAACTATGGGCTAAATATGACATTTATTATGGGTTTGTGTGAAGATTGTTTTAAGTTCACTTTTAAAATTGATATACATTTTAAAATGTATTAGGCTCCAAAAAATATAACTTTCTATCAGGTCGTTTATGCATGTCAGTATAGCAGTTGCCTAGGGTTGGGAATCGAAAATCGTTATAAAATAAAAATTCCTAATAAATAATGTTTTCATTATAGTTTGGATATTTATATCCGCTGCAGAGCTGATAGTAACGGCCCGTCATTTGCTCGGCCATATATGTGATTCTTTCAAGATTCCCCATAAATTAATAAATAATTTCCTTTGAGCTAAATTGACCTGTTTAACCCTTACACTTTAAAGTGGCGTTTACGCTTGTAACTTTACGAAACTCTCCAATCGTCGAAAATACCACATCCTTATTTACAGCAGACTCGCGATTAAAAAGAGACCAAAATCATAATCCATTGCGTCGATCACGAGATATTCCTCACTGAGTGATGTTACATGCTACTTGGCTAAAGACATGTCTCTCTTCTTTCAGTGGAAAAAAGCCACACACAGCGACAAAGGGCTCAGTTATGACTCTGTCATGTCCCTGTTAGACTTCCCCCTGCTAGGCACTGGATACAAACTGTATGTGGACAATTTTTATACAAGTCCAGATCTTTTCAAAGACCTAGCAGGGCTACAGACGGGTGCATGTGGCACGATCCGAACAACCAGGAAGGGCTTTCCAAAGGCAAGGGAAAATGTCATGCCCAAAAAAGCTGAAAGGGGAACCATCAGATGGCTAAGGAAAGATGGCCTTCTTTTTGTTATATGGATGGACACAAGGGAGGTGGTCATGTGTTCCTCAATGAACACGGCATATGAAGGAGACACTGTCAACAGGAAAGTGAAGGTGGACCAGTGTCAGATGACGAGGAAGACCATACCCATTTCTGTGTCTGTGCTTGAGTACAACAATGGGAGGAGTACATTAGACTGATGCACTGATCGGGTACTATAATGTACTACACAAGACCCGGAAGTGGTACAAGAAACTGTTTCAGCATCTCCTGGACATTGCCATTGTGAATGCATTCATCATGCATAAGCAGCACTGACCCAGAAAGCATTCCAGAAGAAGCTCATGAAGCAGCCCAACCAGACACAGCTCCACAACAGCCTTCGCAAATGTGCATGCCTGGATATAAACAAGACGACAGCACTCAGGGATGGAAAACGGTGTGTGAGGTGCCACAATAAAACACCAGCTTCCGGCACAAAGCGTAACGTGGCACTTTGCTTCGTGCTCAGCAGGAACTGTTTCCAGAACTGGCACAAAAGCCCAAAAAAACAGGGAAGTAAGAAATAAAGAGCCTAAATGTTTTTTTGTTTTTTTTGCTGTTGCTTATAGAGGTTTTGACTAAAGAAAGCATTGTGTTCATAGTGCCTCACGATACACACTCTTCATCATTTCACAAATAATTGTTTTTATTTAGTTGTTTTAATGTAATAAATCTGATTTGCAATAGTTTGTGTAAATAGTTGTTTTTTAAGAAAAAACAAACAAACATGAATTGAATCAATAAATTGGAGGGTTGAAATGTAAAACCCAGCTATTTGTAAAATAAAATGACAAACCAGAAACACTTGTTTGGAGAGGTTTTAAGACACTTGGCTAAACAAAAAGGCTACCGTTGTTCCAAATGCTGTAACTTTTGATTACTTTATGCTATCACCACAAAATGTTCCTGCTACCTTATTTCCTTTCTGAGTTATTGCATGTCAAATAAGAAAGATATGTAAATTATATATAAAAAAAAGTTTAATGCGGTTTCTCAGCATTAGAATGTCCAAATATAAAGAAAATCTATATTTTCTGAAAACTTGCCTGAAATACCTACCTTTTGACTCTCCTTGCTATAGTGTATGTCACTCAGACAAAACAACTCTAAAAATGCCTTCAGGGCTTAAGAGGTTAAATAACGTTGACAGGACGTGAAAATGATAACTGTGTAGGGCTGAAACTAGCAAAAAACACTTGCGTTGCGCTTGGCGCTGCATTGCGCCGGGTGTATGATAGGGCCCAAAGTGTCTTGTCTCACGACTGACAGAGGAACCAACATAAAGGCAGCCATTCGCAAGTTAGGCTGACCTTGGTTAAGCTGCTTTGGCACAACTAGGACCAGCAGTGTCCAACACTATAGAGAAGATGGAGAAAGCCTGCACAGACCATGCCCTAGCAGTTTGTCGTACAATAAACGGCTTGTTCTCTCACAGCTGGAGAAAAAGCTGCAGAAAGCCCAAGCTGATCTTGGCCTCCCAGAGCATTCGCTGGTGGCGGTAACTTCATTATTAGGTCTTCTATGTATATATATATATATATAAAAAAAACTATAGTTTGGAGACAAAATCAGCAACTGTTAATAAAACATGTATGAACCATATTAATTTTGTATTATTTGTAATTTTGACCTGTGCCACTAGGGGGCTGTATGTGCTTTGTGGTTCAGCTGATCTCGGGTCAGCCCGGGTAGGCCATTTAACTAAGAGACAGGTGTTGCTAATTGGGAACCAAACAGTTTTCGATTGTGCCTAGTAGTGTCTTGCCTTTGTGGTGATAACGGTTTGTTGTTTTTGTTACATGTATTATGAGTTAAGATATTGCTGCTGTATGATATATGGAGGAAAATGAACTTGCTAGATAATAGTAACGAAACTGAATTCTAAGTTTGATATGTGTGAGGCTGCACGAGCGCACGTCTAAACTTAATCCGCTGTATTAGCAACCAGTACTAGACTTCGATTGGACAAAAAAATATTGAATAAAAAAGATGATAATAAATAAAGTAAATATATTATAATAAAACCATACAATTATAAAACACTAAAAGCTAGTTTACTTAAAATATATTCACCAATTTTTTTTTCGCTTCTGCTTAAATAGGAAGTTTCTGTATTTTTTCGTTCTTGAGACACATTTTAAGTGATTTAAGATAATTTATAATAAATCCTAAACAAATTAAAAGTGTGATGCCTTTTTTCTTAGATGTATGAATAGTATTTATAATACCACATCCTATGCATGCTTAAAATTATTATTTTTTCATTCGTTAATTAATTAGTTTCTTATTTATTTGGTTCCACAATAATGGCTAAATCCGAAATTTGTCCCCTATACCCACAAACAGGGCATTATTTGAGGCTACACCCATTTGTAGTGGTGTCTGAAATCACAGAGGACGTTTTTGAGCGCACTTATTCTATCCCACAATGCACTGCAATAACGAGTGTACAACTAATATACGCTCGACGGTCATTCACTCCTTCAAATGAACAGTATTAGTGGACTAACGTAGGGAATAGTGAATGAGGGTCGATTTCAGATTCAGCCCATGTACTCAAGCAGTGAAAAATACATGGCAGAGCAAAGAGGACACTGACAACGCGCTGACAGACAGGACCGAGCAGGTAACATTTAATATGAAACAAAGTCTCAACTCTCAACCAGTTCAGTCATAGTGGGAGGCAAAAACATGCCTGTCAGTGGAAAAAAGAGCAACAGCTTTCAAAGATCTAGCTCTCGGAGCTCAAGATGGTGTCGAGTTCCGGGACACAACCCTAGATCACCTGGTTGTTCAGAAGGAAAAGACAGGACTCTTGCTCTGCGGAGGGAGAATCCAACGCTGGAATGAGGATAGAGTGGCTGTGCCGCTAATCCCATGCCAGTCGTGGCTCGCAACCCTACTGGCCAGGGAGGCACATGAAGAAAATCATGAAGGTGTTGCCTCAACCCTTCTACGGACAAGAAGGAAAGCCTAGATCATGCAGGGACAAAGAACAGTTAAGGTGGTGCTGAACAACTGTGTCACCTGCAGAAAGCAAAGAGCCAAGATGTGTCAGCAAGTAATGAGTAATCTCCCTCAAGAGCGTACAAAAAGAGCAAGCCCATTCAAGTATACAACCCTCAACCTTTTTGGCCCCTTAGAGTTGAAAGACGCTGTTAAAAGAAGGACACGTCAGAAGGTCTGGGGTATTGTTTTCTGTTGTATGGCCTCAAGAGCTGTCCATGCGGACCTCACCGATGACCAGTCGGCAGAAAGCTTCCTCCAAGCATACCCCCGCTTTGTTGCTCTGAGGAGGCATCCAAGGAAACTATGGTCCGACAGAGGCACCAACTTCGTCGGCGCCAAATCGGCTCTGTGTGAGCAGTATAAAAATCTGGCTTGCCTGCAGGCTAGGTCTATAGAAGATGTAGCCGCTAAGAACGGGACTGAGAGGAAGTGGGATTTTCACCCTGCAGACGCACCCCACAGGAATGGAGCTGCAGAGGCTGCTGTGAAGCTTTTGAAGAGGGCGCTCATGAGCCTCGGAGGAGCTACACGAGTCTCTCACATGGGGGGAGCTCCAAACTCTGTTCTATCAGGCAGCCAACCTGACAAACGAACACCCAATTGATGCCAGAACTCAAGAACAGGAAGACTTGATCGAGTACTTAACACCCAACTCCCTCATACTGGTTCGAGCATCGCTTGGAGGAGACACCAGCGGCCTTGACCTAGAGACCCATCCCTGGCGTCAAATCAGAGTGGACCGGCTCTGGGCAAAGGGAACTAGCTGGCCCAAATCTGTTCATTTAACATAAATGGCACCGGACGGAGAGGAACGTCAAAGTCGGCGATCTCGTCTGGATTGCTGACCCAAATGCTTTGATTCTGACAGCTTATCCTGACAGTAAAGGAATTGTCAAGGATGCTGACATCGCAACATGTGCTGGTTTTCCTGTTTCCCTGGTGGGTGGCCGGAAGAAGAAGAGGAGTTCTTCACTGCCCATGACAGTTATCAGAAGAGACGTGAGAACACTGGGGGTCCTTCTCCCAGTAGAGGACGAAACTCATTCCCCCCCAGCCACCATGACACCCAACTCTTCCTGAAACCCTCTCATTCTGCACACTGCCCTATTCCCTGGCCCAAACCCGTCACCTTGTCACCCCCCTTACCCCTGTTGGCTTGTTGGTGCAAGCCTAGCGCTGCCACCATGCCCATCACATTGCAAATACATGAAGTAGTAAGAGCATGCACATCCCATACCTCGCATACCCCGGCAGTACACCACACACCTGCCAAAGGGATGTGATTGCCACTTACACATAGACATTGTGCAAAGCTAAGGGCTCTCTTAAAAAAAAAAAAAAAAAAAAAAAAAAAATAAACGGTGTCACTAAGAGGGGTTCTTTGAGTGATTTTGGTAAGTTCCCTGGATCATAAGATCAGGAACTTAAGTGGGAGGTGTTGTGTTTTCTGTTGAGTTCTGTCATTAGTGAAGTTTTGTTATTTTTTTATACATGTTTAATTCAAATGTTTACCTTAAACCAGAGTTACAAATGTTGCAAGTAACACTTATGGAGAAACGTTTGAGGTTCAGAAGCCTAATAGTGTAGTGCCTCATTAGGAGAGGAGTGTGCTGTGAAACATTTGACCAGAGTTTACTATGTGAAAAGGAAGCGCAATTCATTTAGTCTATAATGACTTTCAACCCGGTGTGCAGCCACTTGGTAAGCTCTCTTAATTTCAAATGTTTTCTTGTCAGCTTTTATGATGTACGCTTTATGTTGTCTGCTGTCACCATGCTATGTTGTTGTACTGTGTTTGTCCGTTGCACGTTAAAGATAACGCTATGCTCCGGTAGATCTAAGCATCTAAGATCTAGTTAACTGATAAAGATAACACTATGCTCCAAAATTATAAGTTGACGAGGTTGACGTGGTACATATAGCTAACATTTAGACTTACTTATAACATCGCTATACCAGACATATCCATTCGTGAAACGTTGAGGTTCCATCGTAGTAGTTTTGTGCGCGCGTGAACGTCATGGCAACGTACAACACAAAGTACATCACGCAGGAAACACTTAACGTAACGCGTAAATGTGCGTAACTAACGTAAATCAAGAAAGCTAATGAGCATAGGCCACGAAGTGTTGGTGAAATAACACATTAGCAGTAATTTTTTTGCATAAAATAAATTCAAGCACTTTTAAGGACCCGTGGGAACCCTGTTTAAATAATTAAGAATTTTGTTGTTTTTTTGACTGACAATATATTAATAAATAAATAATTTGTCCACATGAGTAATGGTATGTTTCCACAAGAGATTTGAAGAATTTCAAAAATCTGACTTATATTTTTCACCTTATGTAATTGCCTTTAAAAGGTCAATTTAAAGTGTAAATTGCAGGTTACATTTTTCACAAAGATAATGCAATGTGCTTACTAAACATAAAGAACCGATTAGAAAATTTGACGCCGTTAAAATAGGTTTCCGTTAACGCCGTTAATAACGCGTTTAACTGACAGCCCTAGTAAGAACAGGTGCAGCTGAGTTCTGTATGTGTTGCAGTCGCTTGATAGACTTTGGAGGTAGGCCAAGATAAAGGACATTACAATAATCAAGCCTAGAGGTCACAAGTGCATGGACAAGCCTTTCAGCATCAGGTAATGAAAGAAAAGGCCTGATCCTGACATTATTCCTTAGATGGAAAAAATGCAGAAATATTTTGAAATGCTCTTAATATGTGCTTCAAGTGTTAAGCGAGAATCAAAAATTACACCAAGGTTGCGAACTTGAGGTGATGCAGATAGTACATTATTTTCAATGTCCAAATTAAAAGTTTTACCATTACAGGTAGCTGCAGGGGTACCAACTAAGAGAACCTCTGACTTTGTACCATTTAATTTAAGAAAATTGTGGTACATCCATAATTTAATTTCCTGCAGACAGTCAGAAAGGGTTGCTGATATACCTGTGATATTAGTTTTTGTGCTAATATAAATCTGAGTATCATCAGCATAGAAGTGGAACCCCAAATCATGCTTTATAATAATCTGCCTTAAAGGAAGCATATAAATATGAAAAAGTATTGGGCCAAGGACAGACCCCTGAGGAACACCATGACATACCTTTCCAACGTTAGATTTATTGTTTTCTAAAATGACAAACTGGGTACGATCAATGAGGTAAGATTTAAACCACTCCAATACTGTACCGGAAAATACCAAGCCAAGTCTCGAGTCTCTCAATCAGTATAGAGTGACACACCGTGTCAAAAGCTGCACTCAAATCTAACAGCCCCAAGATAGTAAGGGCACCAGAGTCAGCAGAGACGAGGAGATCATTCATAACTCGGACCAAGGCAGTCTCAGTACTATGTCCTGATCGGAAACCAGATTGAAAAGGTTCTAAAAGCTCGTTCATGGACAAGTGAGAATGAAGTTGTGATACAACAACACGTTCCAAAACCTTCACCAAAAATCAATGGTGACCGTAGTAGGAAACCAAATAAGCAGACAATTTAAAGGCTGAATCTCATAAGAAATAAGTCAGAAAGATGTGTTTGATTTGTTTTTGTAAATAAGATGAGTCATAAGTGTATGATTTAACTTTTCCCCATGGTTTAGTGTAACAAAAAATTGCAATATCGAATCGCAATACTTGTAGAATCGCAATTCTTAAATAAAAAAAAATCGCGGTAGTATTGAATCGGGAGATATGTGTATCGTCGCAGCCCTAGTAGCTATGTTATACATTTATGAACTGAACTGACTTGAGCTGAATAATGACACTATTGTCTTTAAGGCAGAATCTGAAGTGGTCCCATATTTGATGAAGTCTGATTCTGTTATTTTATTACTGTGAAGGTGCTTTGAAACAATCTGTATTGTATAAAGCACTCTATTCATAAAGACTTGATAAATAGAGACTTGACATTATTCTAACACTGTAGCTGAGTGTACTGTAGTATATAGTAAAGCTCTATATAAATCTCTTTCATTGATACACTCGTACCTCTAGCAGCATGTTCCTTATGCGCTGAATGCTCATTGTCGCAGGCCCTCTTCTTGTCAACACCAAGGATATTATTTTTGGGAAGTAGTGGTCCAGTTTTGCAATGAAAGTTTCCTCCAGGTTAACAGTGGTGATCCTTGTGAATTCTTTGTTTATCTGCAGAAAACAAGGCACAATTTGTTAAATGTAGAAAATTGACTATTACAGCACATATTGTGAACAATTTAATTAAAAAAAATATTTACCTGATCGGCACAAAAAAGAGCAGGCCATCTGTTTTTCAAAGCACTGACTGATAGTGCGTGACTGACAACTTCCTGCCTGCGAAAGGAGAACGTCTTGGCCATTTTCTCACAGATGATCTGGTAGTTGTTCCTCATCTTTACCTCATTAAGGAGCGCCACTCGTTCATGCTCCAAGCTTTCTTCAGTTTCTCCTTGTGGGTGAGGCGGCAAAAAGTTCACCTCGGCCTTTCTTGGCTTTTTGATATTCTTGGCTGGTGCTTTTTCATGTGCTCGCTTCTTTTTGAGCGAGTTCACATCGAGCTCAGGGCATCCAAGACCTCTCAGTTTCGTTCTATAGTTGCCCATTTTATATTTCAGTCTTTGTCGCCATTGGTAGCATCCATTATATGAGCCTGGTTCTCTGAGGCAAGGATGTTTCTGAACCAGCGCCTCGATGACATCAGACAACTGTGCGCTTGTTGGATAGGCCACGTACTGAAAGATGCTTTCGGCCAGTTTCTCCAGGATGTCTGGAAGGATTGAGGTGAAGTTGAGTTGAAATCCATCCTTCTTGAAAGCTTCATTTCCTGAAGAAAGCACAAGTTCTGTATCATACGCAAAGCGAGGTACTGGGAATTCAGTAGGCCAGCGCTGTGAGCGCTGAGTCTTGTGTTCAGGCGAGGAAAGACTCGATGAGTCCTGTGGTCCAGGAGAGGAGCTGCTGTTCGACGGATGGACGGAGGTCACTGAAGTGTAGACCGAGGACGCTGAGGTTTGGATTGAGGTCTTTGATGCACTTTTAACAGAATTATCCACATTGGTAAAGGTCAGAGTAAGTGTAGGAGGTTCAACAATGTGAATCACCTTAATTGTGTCCTTGTCCTTGATGTCACTTGTTGAGGTAACGGAGAAATATTCCTCTCCGAAATCAGGATCCTTATAATGCAAAGTAAAGCTCCCAATGAGGCCAAATGTCTTCCTCACAATATGCTCAAGTTCATTTACACTCCCAGGGATTCCATGAGGCAAGTCCAGTTTGCGAATGTCATGTTCCTGAAGAATGATACGGAGTTTGGCTGGATGAGGCACTGGAGCATCTGTAAGAAAAACCACATCACTCGAGTCTGAGTTACAGCACAATACCTCCAGTCGCATCCCTTAATACAGCAATAAACCCCCTGAAGCCGTGTTTACAGTGGATATAGAACAGCTGAGGGGGTTGTTAGCTGCGGAGCGGAGCTTAGCTGTTCTACATCCACTGTAAAACACTGCTTCAGGGGGTTTATTGCTTTTATAAAATGGTTACTCCATAAAAATATTCATTTTAATATTTATTAATAAAATAAACACCAGCAACAAAAAAATATAACATTACAACACATTTATTCCTCCGCCAATCAATGTAGTTCCAAAGAGGTTGCTAAGCAACACATGCAGCAACAAAGCATCACTAACGGCAGTTGCGCAGTAACACTGATGTAATGCGGTCACAGGTGTGTGTGTGTGTGTAACACTGATGTAATGCGGTCACAGGTGTGTGTGTGTAACACTGATGTAATGCGGTCACAGGTGTGTGTGTGTAACACTGATGTAATGCGGTCACAGGTGTGTGTAACACTGATGTAATGCGGTCACAGGTGTGTGTGTGTGTGTGTGTGTGTGAAACACTGATGTAAAGCGGTCACAGGTGTGTGTGTGTAACACTGATGTAATGCGGTCACAGGTGTGTGTGTGTGTGTGTGTGTGTGAAACACTGAAGTAATGCGGTCACAGGTGTGTGTGTGTGTGTGTGTAACACTGATGTAATGCGGTCACAGGTGTGTGTGTGTGTGTGTGTGTGTAACACTGATGTAATGCGGTCACAGGTGTGTGTGTGTGTGTAACACTGATGTAATGCGGTCACAGGTGTGTGTGTGTGTGTGTGACACTGATGTAATGCGGTCACAGGTGTGTGTGTGTGTGTGTAACACTGATGTAATGTGGTCACAGGTGTGTGTGTGTGTGTGTGTGTGTGTGTGTGTGTGTAACACTGATGTAATGCAGTCACAGGTGTGTGTGTGTGTGTAACACTGATGTAATGCGGTCACAGGTGTGTGTGTGTAACACTGATGTAATGCGGTCACAGGTGTGTGTGTGTGTAACACTGATGTAATGCGGTCACAGGTGTGTGTAACACTGATGTAATGCGGTCACAGGTGTGTGTGTGTGTGTGTGTGTGTGTGTGAAACACTGAAGTAATGCGGTCACAGGTGTGTGTGTGTGTGTGTGTGTGTAACACTGATGTAATGCGGTCACAGGTGTGTGTGTGTGTGTGTAACACTGATGTAATGCGGTCACTGGTGTGTGTGTGTGTGTAACACTGATGTAATGTGGTCACAGGTGTGTGTGTGTGTGTGTGTGTGTGAAACACTGATGTAATGCGGTCACAGGTGTGTGTGTGTGTGCAACACTGATGTAATGTGGTCACAGGTGAGTGTGTATGTGTGTGTGTGTGTGTAACACTGATGTAATGCGGTCACTGGTGTGTGTGTGTGTAACACTGATGTAATGCGGTCACAGGTGTGTGTGTGTGTGTGTAACACTGATGTAATGCGGTCACAGGTGTGTGTGTATGTGTGTAACACTGATGTAATGTGGTCACAGGTGAGTGTGTATGTGTGTGTGTGTGTGTAACACTGATGTAATGCGGTCACAGGTGTGTGTGTGTGTGTAACACTGATGTAATGCGGTCACAGGTGTGTGTAACACTGATGTAATGCGGTCACAGGTGTGTGTGTGTGTGTGTGTGAAACACTGAAGTAATGCGGTCACAGGTGTGTGTGTGTGTGTGTGTGTGTGTGTGTGTGTAACACTGATGTAATGCGGTCACAGGTGTGTGTGTGTGTGTGTAACACTGATGTAATGTGGTCACAGGTGAGTGTGTATGTGTGTGTGTGTTTGTGTAACACTGATGTAATGCGGTCACTGGTGTGTGTTTGTGTAACACTGATGTAATGCGGTCACAGGTGTGTGTATGTGTGTAACACTGATGTAATGCGGTCACAGATGTGCGTGTGTGTGTGTGTGTGTGTGTGTGTTTGTGGAGTCATTTACAACGGCTTCAAAGCGGCTTAACCGATCAGAATCAAGGACTGGAACTATCCGCTTTATAAGGAATAAGGGAAGTTTTATCAGAAAACTAATTAGAAAGAAATCACTGGAAACCGCGTGATCGCAAAACAAACATGAAGCGACCGTTTCCTGCCATTTTTGTAGTTTACTTGAATATTTAAAACCTTAGCATCAGTGTTTTACCACAGGTTTACAATAAAAAGTGATACATTGATCATAATTAATATTTGAGTCAAAATTGTACATTAGTCACACAGAAATAAAGAGGTTTACCATTAGGTCTATATCACAAAAGAAAGAGGACACTTGTTTATCCAGTCGAGGCTGTTTCCGTTTATTTTGTAGTTACAGGACATATTTAGGCGACAACACATTTCGAAAGAATGAACCAACGTTGTTTAACGACCAATTTGCGCCAGTACGGCTTCGGGAAACAGACGTGACTAGATGATTTCTTCACCGATGCATCTTCGCACTGCGGTAGTGAAGCAGCGAGTGACGGGAACGCCCCTGAGCGTTTCTTTGTAACTTGTTCATAAAGAGATGGTAAAACTATGCATATGAATCGAGGAGTTTAGTCTTTGTGGCAGGCAGGTACTAATTATATTTATTATGCCCTTTGGAGGTTACTGGGCACTGTGAAATTTGTGATTTGAAAATTAAGACACATAAGAATGATTCTGTTTTTTCATAATATGTCTGAGTTGAAGTTGTTCGTAATAAAGACGCGGTCCATATTCATTAGTCTCACTGTTGTTCTTGGAAAATTGCCACATCACCAACAAAAGAAATAAAATAGTACAGGGATTGAAACCGGTCTCGGTGAGTACCAGAGAAAAAAAAAATTCAGTACTTGTATTCGATCCTTATAAAATAAAACTTTAAGATTAGCAGGCCACACAAGTACAATTCACAAGGTTGATTATCACGAGCAAACATTTCGATTATTTCTGTTCACAGCTTTTACCTTTGGATGGGTTTTGCTGAATTGTTTTACCTTTTCAAATGATTGAATGATATGCTTTCTGACGAGTTTTCGTTGGAGCGTTTTTTTTCCATTTTCCTCATGAATAGCTAAAAGATCACGATGCTGATTTTTAAGAAATAGATTTAATAGCTATTAGATTTGTTGTGTTAAAGGTCCCATATTGTCAAAAATGAAATTTCCTGACTTTTTTCATGATAACAGAGGTCTAGGGGCTTTGAAAAAAAGTCGATCCACAGACAAATGCACACTGCCTGCATAAAGGAGCTGTGCCTTTTCACAAGCTGTTGTGACTTCCGTATAAATGTGATGTCAGAACTACTCAGTCGCCACCCCAACCAATGGTGTCTCACTCAGAAAACAACAGGCCAATCAGAAGAGAGGCTCATGAATATTAAGGAGACAGGCCAACATCAACCTGTTCTTGGCAGAGCTCCTGAGAAAGCAGCTGTAAAATATATTGAGATGGTTTTTGGTACTTATACCGCAAATATATATTCTTAAGGACATCAAAACCTAAAATAAAACTTCAGAAAGTTGTAGAATATGGGACCAGGAGTGTGGATTGGCTCCTCCACGCGGAACTGATGCCTTGGACTGTTTGCAGAGTTGTTATTTGCAACAATTGCGAGTTATTGTAAAGGACGTCCACAAGGCTGTCGTGATGGCTTTAGCACTCCTTACAAAAACATGCAATTTCACGCCAAAGCATAATCAACACTTTCCGTATCGGCAAGCCCAATCGGGGTTATTTTCCTTATCAGAGACTTAATTCATAAGCCATTAGCCTCCGATTCTGATGTAATGCCGATAATCTATTATTTCATGAATGTTAAGCACTCAAATTACATGAGTGGCATATTTAAATTTGAGTTTAAATCCATTCTGTTTACTTCCCCACTCTGCTGACTCCAGTAAACGAGTGTGTGGATGGTGCACACGTCATTGCATAAGTTATATGTGACAGCACGATTATTTCGTTATGACTTTTTGTCTGGGAACTACTCTTGTTTTACCGCAATGATTATTTGACAGGTCTTGCAAAATAACTGGCTCTATGATACAGTATCTCTCCTGTAACCGTAATATTATCATGGATATTGATTTAATTTTTTTCCAAGTCAAGACACATTTATACAGCGCTTTTTACAATACAGTGTTTCAAATCAGCTTTACAGAGATAACAGGAAAATAATGCAACAATATTTGTTTCCAGAAGAAAATAACGTTCAGTGATGTTTCATTTTTGTTGTAAAAAAGTTATTAATTTAGTTAGTTTTTATATATATATAGAGAGTCGCTCTGGAATAAACAGTGATGTCATCGTCCAGCTCAGTTCAGTTCTCATATAATGGTGTCAATGCAGGCAGATCTATAATATTGTTAATATGTTAAATTTAATGTCCCTAAAAAAAGTCACCGCACATTCAAATCGCACACTGAGGGCCGGTTCACACAGAAGAACGTCAAAAAGCACAAGTCTTCATTGAGAAACAGAGGGAAAGTAAAGCAGTGGAATGGAAAAACATGATCTTTCTGGCGGAAAAACTTTGTTTTGATGAATCGCACATCCCTAATTCAACATTATAGATTCACATTTCAAACAGTACAAATATTGATGAAATAAAAGAAGCTGTAGCATATCAGAGGAGCATCTCAACGAACTATGATACGGATCACTACCGGAATAAATGCAGCCAGTCTATAGCTTTACCCTTTTCCCAGATCTGAAACTGAACAGAAGACAACACCCGTATCGGGAAGGGGTATGTGACCATAGTGTCGTATCGGTTTATCGAACACAGCCTGTGAGACATGCAAAAATATCATTCATTTACAGTGTAGAGGTCCGGATTTTAATAAGGATGAAATAACCAACCTGTTTGTTCCACAGCATCTTCGTGTTTCACAATCACCACGTCTCCACTCTCCTCTTTCACCAGCGCCATCTTTATACGCCGCGCGGATCTCAGCTGAGTTTTCCTGTGTGGTTAGACAATTTGTCAAGTTTAAGATCAGAATAATGAACAGAAAGAAAAACAGATCTCAGTGCATCTCATGCTGACGAATGTGATATCAGAAGAAGTGCAAATACCAGTTTCATAGCCGGAAATTGGACAAGAACGGCCTCTCGAGTCATGGTTATGATTGGGAGATCGTTTTGTAAGGCTGGAAGAGCCTCAGACTCTTTGATTTCCATGAGATACAGACAATTCAAACAACCACACCGAGTGAAGAGAAAACGTTTAGAAACTCTGTGAATCTAAACGTTTCTGTAAAAAAGACTATCCCCAGATATCTCCAAGAGTACAGCCAGGCACAAGGGTATAAAGAAAAAAAAAACACTGACTAGAAATGAACTGATAACTGGTTTCACGATAAAATGTCCTGGCGGTTAGTATTATCGTTTTCAAATGTACTATAATTATCATTCAAACCGTGTTTGATTATCGTGATTTTGAAAACCCGCGGTAGATCCAGCATGACCCAGACGCAGTGTGCAACGTTGTTTTTTTGTACGAGAAGACATGGCGGACAATAGGGCTAGGTAAATTTCTCGATTTTAATCGATTCTCATTTTTACGAACCGATATCGATTCTTAAATCTCAAGAATCGATTAGTCATCCTGTTTTCATTTGATGAATGAATGGAACATTGTAGCGCGCATCCCATCCAATAAATAGCAATAATCTCTGTGCTTTGTTACTGTTGATATGAAACAAAGTCTCAGATTTCAAATTACGTCCATTTTCTTACGAAATCCAAAACCATAAATAGCGTTTTGGCGCTGTCGCGTGAGATCACTATTCAACTTTAGCATGTTAACTTTGTAATATCAAAACTAAGTTGGGGAAATAATTGGACACAATTTTTTTTAGTTTTGAGTTTACATTTTTATCATCTCACTTGTAATTAATGCGAAGCTCCCACAAAGAAAAGTTTGCAGCTTCAATAATAATAAAAAAACTGAGACGCAAGACAGCAAGTTGCATTTGAATGAAACGAGAGAGCGGTGAAACAAGAGACAGGTGCACGCTAGCTGTTATACAAGAGGGAGGTGTACGCTAGCTGTTACACAAGAGACAGGTGTGCGCTAGCTGTTACACAAGAGACAGGTGTGCGCTAGCTGTTACACAAGAGACAGGCGCGCTAGCTGGTATACAAGAGACAGGGGTGCGCTAGCTGTTACACAAGAGACAGGGGTGCGCTAGCTGTTACACAAGAGACAGGTGTGCGCTAGCTGTTACACAAGAGACAGGTGTGCGCTAGCTGTTACACAAGAGACAGGTGTGCGCTAGCTATTATACAAGAGACAGGTGTGCGCTAGCTGTTATACAAGAGACAGGTGTGCGCTAGCTGTTATACAAGAGACAGGTGTGCGCTAGCTGTTATACAAGAGACAGGTGTGCGCTAGCTGTTATACAAGAGACAGGTGTGCGCTAGCTGTTATACAAGAGACAGGTGTGCGCTAGCTGGTACACAAGAGACAGGTGTGCGCTAGCTGTTACACAAGAGACAGGTGTGCGCTAGCTATTATACAAGAGACAGGTGTGCGCTAGCTGTTATACAAGAGACAGGTGTGCGCTAGCTGGTACACAAGAGACAGGGGTGCGCTAGCTGTTACACAAGAGACAGGTGTGCGCTAGCTATTATACAAGAGACAGGTGTGCGCTAGCTGTTATACAAGAGACAGGTGTGCGCTAGCTGTTATACAAGAGACAGGTGTGCGCTAGCTGTTATACAAGAGACAGGTGTGCGCTAGCTGTTATACAAGAGACAGGTGTGCGCTAGCTGTTATACAAGAGACAGGTGTGCGCTAGCTGGTACACAAGAGACAGGTGTGCGCTAGCTGTTACACAAGAGACAGGTGTGCGCTAGCTGTTATACAAGAGACAGGGGTGCGCTAGCTGGTACACAAGAGACAGGTGTGCGCTAGCTGTTACACAAGAGACAAGTGCGCGCTAGCTGTTATACAAGAGACAGGTGTGCGCTAGCTGGTATACAAGAGACAAGTGCGCGCTAGCTGTTATACAAGAGACAGGTGCGCGCTAGCTGGTATACAAGAGACAGGTGTGCGCTAGCTGGTATACAAGAGACAGGTGTGCGCTAGCTGTTTTTCAAGAGACGGGTGCGCTAGCTCTTATACAAGAGACAGGTGTGCGCTAGCTGTTACACAAGAGACAGGTGTGCGCTAGCTATTATACAAGAGACAGGTGTGCGCTAGCTGTTACACAAGAGACAGGTGTGCGCTAGCTGGTATACAAGAGACAGGTGTGCGCTAGCTGGTATACAAGAGACAGGTGCGCGCTAGCTGTTATACAAGAGACAGGTGTGCGCTAGTTGAGACAGGGGTGCGCTAGCTGTTACAAAAGAGACAGGGGTGCGCTAGTTGAGACAGGGGTAAGCTAGTTGTTATACAAGACACTGGGGTGCGCTAGTTGAGACAGGGGTGCGCTAGCTGTTACACAAGAGACAGGGGTGCGCTAGTTGAGACAGGGGTAAGCTAGCTGTTACACTAGAGACAGGGGTGCGCTAGTTGAGACAGGGGTGCGCTAGCTGTTACACAAGAGACAGGTGCGCGCTAGTTGAGACAGGGGTAAGCTAGCTGTTACACTAGAGACAGGGGTGCGCTAGTTGAGACAGGGGTGCGCTAGCTGTTACACTAGAGACAGGGGTGCGCTAGTTGAGACAGGGGTGCGCTAGCTGTTACACAAGAGACAGGGGTGCGCTAGCTGTTATACAAGAGACAGGTGTGCGCTAGCTGTTACACAAGAGACAGGGGTGCGCTAGTTGAAACAGGGGTGCGCTAGCTGTTACACAAGAGACAGGGGTGCGCTAGTTGAGACGGGTAAGCTAGTTGTTATACAAGAGACTGGGGTGCGCTAGCTGAGACAGGGGTGCGCTAGCTGTTACACAAGAGACAGGGGTGCGCTAGCTGTTACACAAGAGACAGGGGTGCGCTAGTTGAGACAGGGGTAAGCTAGCTGTTACACTAGAGACAGGGGTGCGCTACTTGAGACAGGGGTGCGCTAGCTGTTACACAAGAGACAGGGGTGCGCTAGCTGTTACACAAGAGACAGGTGTGCGCTAGCTGTTACACAAGAGACAGGGGTGCGCTAGTTGAGACAGGGGTGCGCTAGCTGTTACACAAGAGACAGGGGTGCGCTAGTTGAGACAGGGGTAAGCTAGCTGTTACACTAGAGACAGGGGTGCGCTAGTTGAGACAGGGGTGCGCTAGCTGTTACACAAGAGACAGGTGTGCGCTAGCTGTTATACAAGAGACAGGTGTGCGCTAGCTGGTATACAAGAGACAGGTGTGCGCTAGCTGTTACACAAGAGACAGGGGTGCGCTAGTTGAGACAGGGGTAAGCTAGCTGTTATACAAGAGACAGATGTGCGCTAGCTGTTATACAAGAGACAGGTGTGCGCTAGCTGGTATACAAGAGACAGGTGTGCGCTAGCTGGTATACAAGAGACAGGTGTGCGCTAGCTGGTATACAAGAGACAGGTGTGCGCTAGCTGTTACACAAGAGACAGGGGTGCGCTAGTTGAGACAGGGGTGCGCTAGCTGTTACACAAGAGACGGGTGCGCTAGTTGAGACGGGTGCGCTAGCTGTTATACAAGAGACAGGGGTGCGCTAGTTGAGACAGGGGTGCGCTAGCTGTTACACAAGAGACAGGTGTGCGCTAGTTGAGACAGGGGTGCGCTAGCTGTTATACAAGAGACAGGGGTGCGCTAGTTGAGACAGGGGTAAGCTAGCTGTTATACAAGAGACAGGGGTGCGCTAGTTGAGACAGGGGTAAGCTAGCTGTTACACAAGAGACAGGGTGCGCTAGTTGAGACAGGGGTGCGCTAGCTGTTACACAAGAGACAGGGGTGCGCTAGTTGAGACAGGGGTAAGCTAGCTGTTATAAAAGAGACAGGGGTAAGCTAGCTGTTACACAAGAGACAGGGGTAAGCTAGTTGAGACAGGGGTAAGCTAGCTGTTACACAAGAGACAGGGTGCGCTAGTTGAGACAGGGGTGCGCTAGCTGTTACACAAGAGACAGGGGTGCGCTAGTTGAGACAGGGGTAAGCTAGCTGTTATACAAGAGACAGGGGTAAGCTAGCTGTTACACAAGAGACAGGGGTGCGCTAGTTGAGACAGGGGTAAGCTAGCTGTTATACAAGAGACAGGGGTAAGCTAGCTGTTACACAAGAGACAGGGGTGCGCTAGTTGAGACAGGGGTGCGCTAGCTGTTATACAAGAGACAGGGGTGCGCTAGCTGTTACACAAGAGACAGGGGTGCGCTAGCTGTTACACAAGAGACAGGTGTGCGCTAGTTGAGACCGGGGTAAGCTAGCTGTTACACAAGAGACAGGGGTGCGCTAGTTGAGACAGGGGTGCGCCAGCTGTTACACAAGAGACAGGTGTGCGCTAGTTGAGACAGGGGTGCGCTAGCTATTATACAAGAGACAGGGGTGCGCTAGTTGAGACAGGGATGCGCTAGCTGTTATACAAGAGACAGGTGTGCGCTAGCTGGTATACAAGAGACAGGGGTGCGCTAGCTGTTATACAAGAGACAGGTGTGCGCTAGCTGGTATACAAGAGACAGGGGTGTGCTAGCTGTTACACAAGAGACAGGGGTGCGCTAGCTGTTACACAAGAGACAGGTGTGCGCTAGCTGGTATACAAGAGACAGGGGTGTGCTAGCTGTTACACAAGAGACAGGGGTGTGCTAGCTGTTACACAAGAGACAGGTGTGCGCTAGCTGTTACACAAGAGACAGGTGTGCGCTAGCTGTTATACAAGAGACAGGGGTGCGCTAGCTGTTACACAAGAGACAGGTGTGCGCTAGCTGGTATACAAGAGACAGGGGTGCGCTAGCTGTTACACAAGAGACAGGGGTGCGCTAGCTGTTACACAAGAGACAGGGGTGCGCTAGCTGTTACAAAAGAGACAGGGGTGCGCTAGCTGTTACACAAGAGACAGGTGTGCGCTAGCTGGTATACAAGAGACAGGGGTGCGCTAGCTGTTACACAAGAGACAGGGGTGCGCTAGCTGGTATACAAGAGACAGGGGTGTGCTAGCTGGTATACAAGAGACAGGGGTGCGCTAGCTGGTATACAAGAGACAGGGGTGCGCTAGCTGTTACACAAGAGACAGGGGTGCGCTAGCTGTTACACAAGAGACAGGGGTGTGCTAGCTGTTACACAAGAGACAGGTGTGCGCAAGCTGTTATACAAGAGACAGGTGTGCGCTAGCTGTTATACAAGAGACAGGGGTGCGCTAGCTGTTACACAAGAGACAGGTGTGCGCTAGCTGGTATACAAGAGACAGGGGTGCGCTAGCTGTTACACAAGAGACAGGGGTGCGCTAGCTGTTACACAAGAGACAGGGGTGCGCTAGCTGTTACAAAAGAGACAGGGGTGCGCTAGCTGTTACACAAGAGACAGGTGTGCGCTAGCTGTTACACAAGAGACAGGGGTGCGCTAGCTGGTATACAAGAGACAGGGGTGTGCTAGCTGTTACACAAGAGACAGGGGTGTGCTAGCTGTTACACAAGAGACAGGTGTGCGCTAGCTGTTACACAAGAGACAGGGGTGCGCTAGCTGGTATACAAGAGACAGGGGTGCGCTAGCTGTTACACAAGAGACAGGGGTGCGCTAGCTGTTACACAAGAGACAGGGGTGCGCTAGCTGTTACAAAAGAGACAGGGGTGCGCTAGCTGTTACACAAGAGACAGGTGTGCGCTAGCTGTTACACAAGAGACAGGGGTGCGCTAGCTGGTATACAAGAGACAGGGGTGTGCTAGCTGTTACACAAGAGACAGGGGTGTGCTAGCTGTTACACAAGAGACAGGTGTGCGCTAGCTGTTACACAAGAGACAGGTGTGCGCTAGCTGTTATACAAGAGACAGGGGTGCGCTAGCTGTTACACAAGAGACAGGTGTGCGCTAGCTGGTATACAAGAGACAGGGGTGCGCTAGCTGTTACACAAGAGACAGGGGTGCGCTAGCTGTTACACAAGAGACAGGGGTGCGCTAGCTGTTACAAAAGAGACAGGGGTGCGCTAGCTGTTACACAAGAGACAGGTGTGCGCTAGCTGTTACACAAGAGACAGGTGTGCGCTAGCTGGTATACAAGAGACAGGGGTGCGCTAGCTGGTATACAAGAGACAGGTGTACGCTACCTGACAGTTGTGCGCTAGCTGTTATACAAGAGACAGGTGTGCGCTAGCTGTTATACAAGAGACAGGTGTGCGCTAGCTGGTATACAAGAGACAGGTGTGCGCTAGCTGGTATACAAGAGACAGGTGTGCGCTAGCTGGTATACAAGAGACAGGTGTGCGCTAGCTGTTACACAAGAGACAGGTGTGCGCTAGCTGGTATACAAGAGACAGGTGCGCGCTAGCTGTTATACAAGAGACAGGTGTGCGCTAGCTGTTATACAAGAGACAGGTGTGCGCTAGCTGTTATACAAGAGACAGGTGTGCGCTAGCTGTTATACAAGAGACAGGTGTGCGCTAGCTGTTATACAAGAGACAGGTGCGCTAGCTGGTATACAAGAGACAAGTGCGCGCTAGCTGGTATACAAGAGACAGGTGTGCGCTAGCCGTTTTTCAAGAGACAGGGGTGCGCTAGCTCTTATACAAGAGACAGGTGTGCGCTAGTTGAGACAGGGGTGCGCTAGCTGTTACACGAGAGACAGGTGTGCGCTAGTTGAGACAGGGGTGCGCTAGCTGTTACACAAGAGACAGGTGTGCGCTAGCTGTTATACAAGAGACAGGCGCGCTAGCTGGTATACAAGAGACAGGGGTACGCTAGTTGAAACAGGGGTGCGCTAGCTGTTATACAAGAGACAGGTGTGCGCTAGCTGTTATACTAGAGACAGGTGTGCGCTAGCTGTTATACAAGAGACAGGTGTGCGCTAGCTGTTATACAAGAGACGGGTGCGCTAGCTGGTATACAGGAGACAGGTGTGCGCTAGCTGGTATACAAGAGACAGGGGTGCGCTAGCTGTTATACAAGAGACAGGGGTGCGCTAGCTGTTATACAAGAGACAGGTGTGCGCTAGCTGGTATACAAGAGACAGGGGTGCGCTAGCTGGTATACAAGAGACAGGTGTGCGCTAGCTGGTATACAAGAGACAGGTGTACGCTACCTGACAGGTGTGCGCTAGCTGTTATACAAGAGACAGGTGTGCGCTAGCTGTTATACAAGAGACAGGTGTGCGCTAGCTGTTATACAAGAGACAGGTGTGCGCTAGCTGTTATACAAGAGACAGGTGCGCTAGCTGGTAAACAAGAGACAAGTGCGCGCTAGCTGGTATACAAGAGACAGGTGTGCGCTAGCTGTTTTTCAAGAGACAGGGGTGCGCTAGCTCTTATACAAGAGACAGGTGTGCGCTAGCTGTTATACAAGAGACAGGTGCGCTAGCTGGTATACAAGAGACAAGTGCGCGCTAGCTGGTATACAAGAGACAGGTGTGCGCTAGCTGTTTTTCAAGAGACAGGGGTGCGCTAGCTCTTATACAAGAGACAGGTGTGCGCTAGTTGAGACAGGGGTGCGCTAGCTGTTACACAAGAGACAGGGGTGCGCTAGTTGAAACAGGGGTGCGCTAGCTGTTACACAAGAGACAGGTGTGCGCTAGCTGAGACAGGGGTGCGCTAGCTCTTATACAAGAGACAGGTGTGCGCTAGTTGAGACAGGGGTGCGCTAGCTGTTACACAAGAGACAGGGGTGCGCTAGTTGAGACAGGGGTGCGCTAGCTGTTACACAAGAGACAGGGGTGCGCTAGTTGAGACAGGGGTGCGCTAGCTGTTACACAAGAGACAGGGGTGCGCTAGTTGAGACAGGGGTGCGCTAGCTGTTACACAAGAGACAGGGGTGCGCTAGTTGAGACAGGGGTGCGCTAGCTGTTACACAAGAGACAGGGGTGCGCTAGTTGAAACAGGGGTGCGCTAGCTGTTATACAAGAGACAGGTGTGCGCTAGCTGTTATACAAGAGACAGGCGCGCTAGCTGGTATACAAGAGACAGGTGTGCGCTAGCTGTTACACAAGAGACAGGTGTGCGCTAGCTGTTACACAAGAGACAGGGGTGCGCTAGCTGTTACACAAGAGACAGGTGTGCGCTAGCTGTTACACAAGAGACAGGTGTGCGCTAGCTGTTACACAAGAGACAGGTGTGCGCTAGCTGTTACACAAGAGACAGGTGTGCGCTAGCTGTCACACAAGAGACAGGTGTGCGCTAGCTGTCACACAAGAGACAGGTGTGCGCTAGCTGTCACACAAGAGACAGGTGTGCGCTAGCTGTCACACAAGAGACAGGTGTGCGCTAGCTGTCACACAAGAGACAGGTGTGCGCTAGCTGTTATACAAGAGACAGGGGTGCGCTAGCTGTTACACAAGAGACAGGGGTGCGCTAGCTGTTACACAAGAGACAGGTGTGCGCTAGCTGTTACACAAGAGACAGGGGTGCGCTAGCTGTTACACAAGAGACAGGTGCGCGCTAGCTGTTATACAAGAGACAGGTGTGCGCTAGCTGTTACACAAGAGACAGGTGCGCGCTAGCTGGTATACAAGAGACAGGTGCGCGCTAGCTGTTATACAAGAGACAGGTGTGCGCTAGCTGTTATACAAGAGACAGGTGCGCTAGCTGGTATACAAGAGACAAGTGCGCGCTAGCTGGTATACAAGAGACAGGTGTGCGCTAGCTGTTTTTCAAGAGACAGGGGTGCGCTAGCTCTTATACAAGAGACAGGTGTGCGCTAGCTGTTATACAAGAGACAGGTGTGCGCTAGCTGTTATACAAGAGACAGGTGTGCGCTAGCTGTTATACAAGAGACAGGTGTGCGCTAGCTGTTATACAAGAGACAGGTGTGCGCTAGCTGTTATACAAGAGACAGGTGCGCTAGCTGGTATACAAGAGACAAGTGCGCGCTAGCTGGTATACAAGAGACAGGTGTGCGCTAGCTGTTTTTCAAGAGACAGGGGTGCGCTAGCTCTTATACAAGAGACAGGTGTGCGCTAGTTGAGACAGGGGTGCGCTAGCTGTTACACAAGAGACAGGGGTGCGCTAGTTGAAACAGGGGTGCGCTAGCTGTTACACAAGAGACAGGTGTGCGCTAGTTGAGACAGGGGTGCGCTAGCTGTTACACAAGAGACAGGGGTGCGCTAGTTGAAACAGGGGTGCGCTAGCTGTTATACAAGAGACAGGTGTGCGCTAGCTGTTATACAAGAGACAGGCGCGCTAGCTGGTATACAAGAGACAGGGGTACGCTAGTTGAAACAGGGGTGCGCTAGCTGTTATACAAGAGACAGGTGTGCGCTAGCTGTTATACAAGAGACAGGTGTGCGCTAGCTGTTATACAAGAGACAGGTGTGCGCTAGCTGTTATACAAGAGACAGGGGTGCGCTAGCTGTTATACAAGAGACAGGGGTGCGCTAGCTGTTATACAAGAGACAGGGGTGCGCTAGCTGGTATACAAGAGACAGGTGTGCGCTAGCTGTTACACAAGAGACAGGTGTGCGCTAGCTGTTATACAAGAGACAGGGGTGCGCTAGCTGGTATACAAGAGACAGGGGTGCGCTAGCTGTTATACAAGAGACAGGGGTGCGCTAGCTGTTATACAAGAGACAGGGGTGCGCTAGCTGTTATACAAGAGACAGGGGTGCGCTAGCTGGTATACAAGAGACAGGTGTGCGCTAGCTGGTATACAAGAGACAGGTGTGCGCTAGCTGGTATACAAGAGACAGGTGTGCGCTAGCTGTTATACAAGAGACAGGTGTGCGCTAGCTGGTATACAAGAGACAGGGGTGCGCTAGCTGTTATACAAGAGACAGGTGTGCGCTAGCTGTTATACAAGAGACAGGTGTGCGCTAGCTGGTATACAAGAGACAGGGGTGCGCTAGCTGTTATACAAGAGACAGGTGTGCGCTAGCTGTTATACAAGAGACAGGTCTGCGCTAGCTGTTATACAAGAGACAGGTGTGCGCTAGCTGTTATACAAGAGACAGGGGTGCGCTAGCTGTTATACAAAAGACAGGGGTGCGCTAGCTGTTATACAAGAGACAGGTGTGCGCTAGCTGGTATACAAGAGACAGGGGTACGCTAGTTGAAACAGGGGTGCGCTAGCTGTTATACAAGAGACAGGTGTGCGCTAGCTGTTATACAAGAGACAGGGGTGCGCTAGCTGTTACACAAGAGACAGGGGTGCGCTAGCTGGTATACAAGAGACAGGGGTGCGCTAGCTGGTATACAAGAGACAGGTGCGCGCTAGCTGTTATACAAGAGACAGGTGTGCGCTAGCTTATATACAAGAGACAGGTGCGCTAGCTGGTATACAAGAGACAGGGGTGCGCTAGCTGGTATACAAGAGACAGGTGTGCGCTAGCTGGTATACAAGAGACAGGGGTGCGCTAGCTGTTATACAAGAGACAGGTGTGCGCTAGCTGGTATACAAGAGACAGGGGTGCGCTAGCTGGTATACAAGAGACAGGTGCGCGCTAGCTGTTATACAAGAGACAGGTGTGCGCTAGCTGGTATACAAGAGACAGGGGTGCGCTAGCTGGTATACAAGAGACAGGTGTGCGTTAGCTGGTATACAAGAGACAGGGGTGCACTAGCTGTTATACAAGAGACAGGTGTACGCTACCTGACAGGTGTGCGCTAGCTGTTATACAAGAGACAGGTGTGCGCTAGCTGTTATACAAGAGACAGGTGTGCGCTAGCTGTTATACAAGAGACAGGTGTGCGCTAGCTGTTATACAAGAGACAGGGGTGCGCTAGCTGTTATACAAGAGACAGGTGTGCGCTAGCTGTTATACAAGAGACAGGGGTGCGCTAGCTGGTATACAAGAGACAGGTGTGCGTTAGCTGGTATACAAGAGACAGGTGTGCGTTAGCTGGTATACAAGAGACAGGGGTGCGCTAGCTGTTATACAAGAGACAGGTGTGCGCTAGCTGTTATACAAGAGACAGGGGTGCGCTAGCTGGTATACAAGAGACAGGGGTGCGCTAGCTGTTATACAAGAGACAGGTGTACGCTACCTGACAGGTGTGCGCTAGCTGTTATACAAGAGACAGGTGTGCGCTAGCTGTTATACAAGAGACAGGTGTGCGCTAGCTGGTATACAAGAGACAGGGGTGCGCTAGCTCTTATACAAGAGACAGGTGTGCGCTAGCTGTTATACAAGAGACAGGTGCGCTAGCTGGTATACAAGAGACAGGTGTGCGCTAGCTGTTACACAAGAGACAGGTGCGCGCTAGCTGTTACACAAGAGACAGGTGTGCGCTAGCTGGTATACAAGAGACAGGTGTGCGCTAGCTGTTATACAAGAGACAGGTGTGCGCTAGCTGTTATACAAGAGACAGGTGCGCTAGCTGGTATACAAGAGACAGGTGTGCGCTAGCTGTTACACAAGAGACAGGTGCGCGCTAGCTGTTACACAAGAGACAGGTGCGCGCTAGCTGTTACACAAGAGACAGGTGTGCGCTAGCTGGTATACAAGAGACAGGGGTGCGCTAGCTGTTACACAAGAGACAGGTGTAGGCTAGCTGTTACACAAGAGACAGGTGTGCGCTAGCTGGTATACAAGAGACAGGTGTGCGCTAGCTGTTATACAAGAGACAGGTGCGCTAGCTGGTATACAAGAGACAGGTGTGCGCTAGCTGTTACACAAGAGACAGGTGCGCGCTAGCTGTTACACAAGAGACAGGTGCGCGCTAGCTGTTACACAAGAGACAGGTGCGCGCTAGCTGTTACACAAGAGACAGGTGTGCGCTAGCTGGTATACAAGAGACAGGGGTGCGCTAGCTGTTACACAAGAGACAGGTGCGCGCTAGCTGTTACACAAGAGACAGGTGTGCGCTAGCTGGTATACAAGAGACAGGTGTGCGCTAGCTGGTATACAAGAGACAGGGGTGCGCTAGCTGGTATACAAGAGACAGGTGTGCGCTAGCTGGTATACAAGAGACAGGTGCGCGCTAGCTGTTATACAAGAGACAGGTGTGCGCTAGCTGTTATACAAGAGACAGGTGCGCTAGCTGGTATACAAGAGACAAGTGCGCGCTAGCTGGTATACAAGAGACAGGTGTGCGCTAGCTGTTTTTCAAGAGACAGGGGTGCGCTAGCTCTTATACAAGAGACAGGGGTGCGCTAGCTGTTATACAAGAGACAGGTGTGCGCTAGCTGTTATACAAGAGACAGGGGTGCGCTAGCTCTTATACAAGAGACAGGTGTGCGCTAGCTGTTATACAAGAGACAGGGGTGCGCTAGCTCTTATACAAGAGACAGGTGTGCGCTAGCTGTTATACAAGAGACAGGTGCGCGCTAGCTGTTATACAAGAGACAGGTGTGCGCTAGCTTATATACAAGAGACAGGTGCGCTAGCTGGTATACAAGAGACAGGTGTGCGCTAGCTGTTTTTCAAGAGACAGGGGTGCGCTAGCTCTTATACAAGAGACAGGTGTGCGCTAGCTGTTATACAAGAGACAGGTGTGCGCTAGCTGTTATACAAGAGACAGGTGTGCGCTAGCTGTTATACAAGAGACAGGTGTGCGCTAGCTGTTATACAAGAGACAGGTGCGCTAGCTGGTATACAAGAGACAAGTGCGCGCTAGCTGGTATACAAGAGACAGGTGTGCGCTAGCTGTTTTTCAAGAGACAGGGGTGCGCTAGCTCTTATACAAGAGACAGGTGTGCGCTAGCTGTTATACAAGAGACAGGGGTGCGCTAGCTCTTATACAAGAGACAGGTGTGCGCTAGCTGTTATACAAGAGACAGGTGCGCGCTAGCTGTTATACAAGAGACAGGTGTGCGCTAGCTGTTATACAAGAGACAGGTGCGCTAGCTGGTATACAAGAGACAGGTGTGCGCTAGCTGTTTTTCAAGAGACAGGGGTGCGCTAGCTCTTATACAAGAGACAGGTGTGCGCTAGCTGTTATACAAGAGACAGGGGTGCGCTAGCTGTTATACAAGAGACAGGGGTGCGCTAGCTGTTATACAAGAGACAGGTGTGCGCTAGCTGTTATACAAGAGACAGGTGTGCGCTAGCTGTTATACAAGAGACAGGTGTGCGCTAGCTGTTATACAAGAGACAGGTGTGCGCTAGCTGTTACACAAGAGACAGGTGTGCGCTAGCTGTTACACAAGAGACAGGTGTGCGCTAGCTGTTATACAAGAGACAGGTGCGCTAGCTGTTATACAAGAGACAGGTGCGCTAGCTGGTATACAAGAGACAAGTGCGCGCTAGCTGGTATACAAGAGACAGGTGTGCGCTAGCTGTTTTTCAAGAGACAGGGGTGCGCTAGCTCTTATACAAGAGACAGGTGTGCGCTAGTTGAGACAGGGTTGCGCTAGCTGTTATACAAGAGACAGGTGTGCGCTAGCTGTTATACAAGAGACAGGTGTGCGCTAGCTGTTATACAAGAGACAGGGGTGCACTAGCTGGTATACAAGAGACAGGTGTGCGCTAGCTGGTATACAAGAGACAGGGGTGCGCTAGCTGTTATACAAGAGACAGGTGTGCGCTAGCTGTTATACAAGAGACAGGTGTGCGCTAGCTGTTACACAAGAGACAGGTGTGCGCTAGCTGGTATACAAGAGACAGGGGTACGCTAGTTGAAACAGGGGTGCGCTAGCTGTTATACAAGAGACAGGTGTGCGCTAGCTGTTATACAAGAGACAGGTGTGCGCTAGCTGTTATACAAGAGACAGGGGTGCGCTAGCTGTTATACAAGAGACAGGGGTGCGCTAACTGGTATACAAGAGACAGGTGTGCGCTAGCTGTTATACAAGAGACAGGTGTGCGCTAGCTGGTATACAAGAGACAGGGGTACGCTAGTTGAAACAGGGGTGCGCTAGCTGTTATACAAGAGACAGGGGTGCGCTAGCTGTTATACAAGAGACAGGTGTGCGCTAGCTGGTATACAAGAGACAGGTGTGCGCTAGCTGGTATACAAGAGACAGGTGCGCGCTAGCTGTTATACAAGAGACAGGTGTGCGCTAGCTTATATACAAGAGACAGGTGCGCTAGCTGGTATACAAGAGACAGGTGTGCGCTAGCTGTTTTTCAAGAGACAGGGGTGCGCTAGCTCTTATACAAGAGACAGGTGTGCGCTAGCTGTTATACAAGAGACAGGTGTGCGCTAGCTGTTATACAAGAGACAGGTGTGCGCTAGCTGTTATACAAGAGACAGGTGTGCGCTAGCTGTTATACAAGAGACAGGTGCGCTAGCTGGTATACAAGAGACAAGTGCGCGCTAGCTGGTATACAAGAGACAGGTGTGCGCTAGCTGTTTTTCAAGAGACAGGGGTGCGCTAGCTCTTATACAAGAGACAGGTGTGCGCTAGCTGTTATACAAGAGACAGGGGTGCGCTAGCTCTTATACAAGAGACAGGTGTGCGCTAGCTGTTATACAAGAGACAGGTGCGCGCTAGCTGTTATACAAGAGACAGGTGTGCGCTAGCTGTTATACAAGAGACAGGTGCGCTAGCTGGTATACAAGAGACAGGTGTGCGCTAGCTGTTTTTCAAGAGACAGGGGTGCGCTAGCTCTTATACAAGAGACAGGTGTGCGCTAGCTGTTATACAAGAGACAGGGGTGCGCTAGCTGTTATACAAGAGACAGGTGTGCGCTAGCTGTTATACAAGAGACAGGTGTGCGCTAGCTGTTATACAAGAGACAGGTGTGCGCTAGCTGTTATACAAGAGACAGGTGTGCGCTAGCTGTTACACAAGAGACAGGTGTGCGCTAGCTGCTACACAAGAGACAGGTGTGCGCTAGCTGTTACACAAGAGACAGGTGTGCGCTAGCTGTTATACAAGAGACAGGTGCGCTAGCTGTTATACAAGAGACAGGTGCGCTAGCTGGTATACAAGAGACAAGTGCGCGCTAGCTGGTATACAAGAGACAGGTGTGCGCTAGCTGTTATACAAGAGACAGGTGTGCGCTAGCTGTTTTTCAAGAGACAGGGGTGCGCTAGCTCTTATACAAGAGACAGGTGTGCGCTAGTTGAGACAGGGTTGCGCTAGCTGTTATACAAGAGACAGGTGTGCGCTAGCTGTTATACAAGAGACAGGTGTGCGCTAGCTGTTATACAAGAGACAGGGGTGCACTAGCTGGTATACAAGAGACAGGTGTGCGCTAGCTGGTATACAAGAGACAGGGGTGCGCTAGCTGTTATACAAGAGACAGGTGTGCGCTAGCTGTTATACAAGAGACAGGTGTGCGCTAGCTGGTATACAAGAGACAGGGGTACGCTAGTTGAAACAGGGGTGCGCTAGCTGTTATACAAGAGACAGGTGTGCGCTAGCTGTTATACAAGAGACAGGTGTGCGCTAGCTGTTATACAAGAGACAGGGGTGCGCTAGCTGTTATACAAGAGACAGGGGTGCGCTAGCTGTTATACAAGAGACAGGGGTGCGCTAACTGGTATACAAGAGACAGGTGTGCGCTAGCTGTTATACAAGAGACAGGTGTGCGCTAGCTGGTATACAAGAGACAGGGGTACGCTAGTTGAAACAGGGGTGCGCTAGCTGTTATACAAGAGACAGGTGTGCGCTAGCTGTTATACAAGAGACAGGTGTGCGCTAGCTGTTATACAAGAGACAGGGGTGCGCTAGCTGTTATACAAGAGACAGGGGTGCGCTAGCTGTTATACAAGAGACAGGGGTGCGCTAACTGGTATACAAGAGACAGGTGTGCGTTAGCTGGTATACAAGAGACAGGGGTGCGCTAGTTGAAACAGGGGTGCGCTAGCTGTTATACAAGAGACAGGGGTGCGCTAGCTGTTATACAAGAGACAGGTGTGCGCTAGCTGTTATACAAGAGACAGGGGTGCGCTAGCTGTTATACAAGAGACAGGGGTGCGCTAGCTGTTATACAAGAGACAGGGGTGCGCTAGCTGTTATACAAGAGACAGGGGTGCGCTAACTGGTATACAAGAGACAGGGGTACGCTAGTTGAAACAGGGGTGCGCTAGCTGTTATACAAGAGACAGGGGTGCGCTAGCTGTTATACAAGAGACAGGTGTGCGCTAGCTGGTATACAAGAGACAGGTGTGCGCTAGCTGGTATACAAGAGACAGGTGTGCGTTAGCTGGTATACAAGAGACAGGTGTGCGCTAGCTGGTATACAAGAGACAGGTGTGCGCTAGCTGGTATACAAGAGACAGGGGTGCGCTAGCTGTTATACAAGAGACAGGTGTGCGCTAGCTGTTACACAAGAGACAGGTGTGCGCTAGCTGTTATACAAGAGACAGGTGTGCGCTAGCTGTTATACAAGAGACAGGTGCGCGCTAGCTGGTATACAAGAGACAGGTGTGCGCTAGCTGGTATACAAGAGACAGGGGTGCGCTAGCTGTTATACAAGAGACAGGTGTGCGCTAGCTGGTATACAAGAGACAGGTGTGCGCTAGCTGGTATACAAGAGACAGGTGTGCGCTAGCTGGTATACAAGAGACAGGGGTGCGCTAGCTGTTATACAAGAGACAGGTGTGCGCTAGCTGTTATACAAGAGACAGGTGTGCGCTAGCTGTTATACAAGAGACAGGTGTGCGCTAGCTGTTATACAAGAGACAGGTGTGCGCTAGCTGTTATACAAGAGACAGGTGTGCGCTAGCTGTTATACAAGAGACAGGTGTGCGCTAGCTGTTATACAAGAGACAGGTGTGCGCTAGCTGTTATACAAGAGACAGGGGTGCGCTAGCTGGTATACAAGAGACAAGTGCGCGCTAGCTGTTATACAAGAGACAGGTGTGCGCTAGCTGTTACACAAGAGACAGGTGTGCGCTAGCTGTTACACAAGAGACAGGTGTGCGCTAGCTGTTATACAAGAGACAGGTGTGCGCTAGCTGTTATACAAGAGACAGGTGTGCGCTAGCTGTTATACAAGAGACAGGTGTGCGCTAGCTGTTATACAAGAGACAGGTGTGCGCTAGCTGTTATACAAGAGACAGGGGTGCGCTAGCTGGTATACAAGAGACAAGTGCGCGCTAGCTGTTATACAAGAGACAGGTGTGCGCTAGCTGTTACACAAGAGACAGGTGTGCGCTAGCTGGTATACAAGAGACAGGTGTGCGTTAGCTGTTACACAAGAGACAGGTGTGCGCTAGCTGTTATACAAGAGACAGGTGTGCGCTAGCTGTTATACAAGAGACAGGTGTGCGCTAGCTGTTATACAAGAGACAGGGGTGCGCTAGCTGGTATACAAGAGACAAGTGCGCGCTAGCTGTTATACAAGAGACAGGTGTGCGCTAGCTGTTACACAAGAGACAGGTGTGCGCTAGCTGGTATACAAGAGACAGGTGTGCGTTAGCTGTTACACAAGAGACAGGTGTGCGCTAGCTGTTATACAAGAGACAGGTGTGCGCTAGCTGTTATACAAGAGACAGGTGTGCGCTAGCTGTTATACAAGAGACAGGGGTGCGCTAGCTGGTATACAAGAGACAAGTGCGCGCTAGCTGTTATACAAGAGACAGGTGTGCGCTAGCTGTTACACAAGAGACAGGTGTGCGCTAGCTGTTATACAAGAGACAGGTGTGCGCTAGCTGTTATACAAGAGACAGGTGTGCGCTAGCTGTTATACAAGAGACAGGTGTGCGCTAGCTGTTATACAAGAGACAGGTGTGCGCTAGCTGTTATACAAGAGACAGGGGTGCGCTAGCTGTTATACAAGAGACAGGGGTGCGCTAGCTGTTATACAAGAGACAGGGGTGCGCTAGCTGGTATACAAGAGACAAGTGCGCGCTAGCTGTTATACAAGAGACAGGTGTGCGCTAGCTGTTATACAAGAGACAGGTGTGCGCTAGCTGTTATACAAGAGACAGGTGTGCGCTAGCTGTTATACAAGAGACAGGTGTGCGCTAGCTGTTATACAAGAGACAGGGGTGCGCTAGCTGTTATACAAGAGACAGGGGTGCGCTAGCTGTTATACAAGAGACAGGGGTGCGCTAGCTGGTATACAAGAGACAAGTGCGCGCTAGCTGTTATACAAGAGACAGGGGTGCGCTAGCTGTTATACAAGAGACAGGGGTGCGCTAGCTGGTATACAAGAGACAAGTGCGCGCTAGCTGTTATACAAGAGACAGGTGTGCGCTAGCTGTTACACAAGAGACAGGTGTGCGCTAGCTGGTATACAAGAGACAGGTGTGCGTTAGCTGTTACACAAGAGACAGGTGTGCGCTAGCTGTTATACAAGAGACAGGTGTGCGCTAGCTGTTATACAAGAGACAGGTGTGCGCTAGCTGTTATACAAGAGACAGGGGTGCGCTAGCTGGTATACAAGAGACAAGTGCGCGCTAGCTGTTACACAAGAGACAGGTGTGCGCTAGCTGGTATACAAGAGACAGGTGTGCGTTAGCTGTTACACAAGAGACAGGTGTGCGCTAGCTGTTATACAAGAGACAGGTGTGCGCTAGCTGGTATAGGCTAATGCGTTGCTCTTGACGACTGTCAAGGAAGGAAATGGCGCAGAAGAGAATCTTGCTTTAACAAAAAATATAACGCTTGTTGAAATGTTTTCAGTGCATCATGAAAACATTCAAATAAATATTAATATTTAAATAAAAAAAAAAATGTTTTTTTATATTTAGGTCTGGGCAATAAAATGATAACGATAATCATTGTGATATAATTTTCCCCGATAAAACTAGATAAAGATTTTGATAAACGTTCAATAATATTTATGCGGCAAAAGTGGAACGACCCATAGCCTAAACCGCCATCACTTACCATGGCGTTACTGTAACACGAACTGCACCATGGTATTGCGGCAGAAATGTGGGATATTCATTTAAACATGCATTAAATGAGTAATGGAATATAATAACAGTATTTTTTGTGATTAAGCTATAACGTTTGTGCATTTATACTTAATGTAGCCTACTGTTTTTCCATACAAACACCACAGAAACCAGTTACATTTACCATGGTGTTGATGCTGTATGCGTGGTGTTAACTGTGGCTATCATGATCTAATTATCATGATCCTATGGTTAATTTCAATAAAACTCAAGCAGTCAGAATATTTACATCTTACCACATCATTTCTTTTACAGATGTTAATGTTTTTGTTAATGAACAAATGTATATCTGCATCCAAACTCAAGCCTCTACTACTGTCAAATGTGCATTTCTAAAAACATTGTTTTTCAATTAACAATTATTTAACAATTTCAGAAAAAGTGTAAATAATTCAAAAATGTTTGGAAGGTTCTACCGTAGATTTGTGAAATGTTCACCTGTTTGGCAAGTGTTTGTCATGTTCTGACAAAAATAAATAAATGATTGTGCTAATTTTGTTTTGGCCGTATCACCCAGTCCTATTTACAACATATTAGTTTAACACACACGTGCAAGAGTGAACATTACTAACTTACTCCAACACTAGTTCATCTGTGTCCAGTGTTAAATAAAACTGAAGCAGGCTTGACTCTACGAGGAATAATTACCAGTGTCTCAACAAAATAAGAACTAGTAGCTAAAAAAAATGATTAGTAGAATCATGAAAATAGATACTAGCGAGTTTAAAGAATTAAATGTTAAATCGCTTGCGATAGAACCAGGAGTGGTGAATGTATAAAAAAGCTTGGATAATGTTGCCAACGAATGAGATGGTACAATTTACTCAAAAAACTCTTGGATAGTGACTTGGTTCCAACCCTCATTAAACACTTAATTCTGAACATAGTGATTCTCATATTTTTGGGGTGTTTAATTTAGAGTCGCAGGACACAGGAGCCCTAATGTATCCTCAATACACACTTTTAATGCGGTTTCCACACACAAAAGGCAAGAATTAACATTGCATCTGCCATGATTGCTATTCATTACAACAACAAACCACTTTAACCACGAAATTTAACCGTGGTTTTACTACACAAAAAACATGGTTAGGCTATGTTAAACCACGGTTGTCACAATTGAACCATGGTTTTGCTACTCTAACCATGGTATTTGTGGTAAAACGTATACAAATGGTCACACAAAAAAAACATGGTTACTCCACTTTTACTTTAATAAAACCATAGTTAATTTTGTGGGAATATTTCTGATAGCACGTGAAGGCAGTCTCAAACTTTCCTGACTTGCAACACTTAAACAAGACTTCAAATGAATTCAAGAGTAACAGAGAATAGGAATTATATTTAATGATTTATAGTTTTTTAACATTCACTTTCATTTGCAACGGTTTAGTAAAAGATACATTAGTTACTAATGTTCGTGTGACTCTAAACAGGGAATCATTCTGCGATCGTAGAGCCACTGATTCAATTGACTCGGAGTTTCGAAAAGCTCCGTTTCTCCCGTCAGTTTAGCAGAGACCCAATTCATGATTACTGTAAATAAACACTATAGGGCGCCACATGAGACGCATCTTTCTGTTACTCACGTGTGGATGCGCTTTACTCACAGAAACAACGTTCATTAATGTTAGATAAAGCACTACTGTGTTATATTCGATAACAATTAATTTAATAACATTTATTGTAAAGGCTATAAAAAAGACTGTATCGGTTTAAACACTTAAAACGCATGCAAACACAAACCTTTCTTCAGCCAAATCACAGACGGAGGAGCATGGCTCATATCTATGATGTCACATACCTACACCAAAATAAAAGTCCTGTTCCCACATTAAAAAACACAAACAATTTACATTTTTGAAATTTACATACAAAACCGCATGAAACTGATTAATTTCACTAGAATAATACTGAAAGTTCATTGCACTTACTTAATAAAGAAAAGTTATGGGAACTTAATAATGTTCAGCAGAACTCAAACTGAATCAGTTGCAGCAGATTTGTAGTTCCCAGCATGCTTTGCTTCAGTCTCTGAGAGGAGAGTAAATGCTGAAATTAAATGATGTTTTGGCATCTGACTAATAAAGATAGACCTGTTGTTTTTTAATGTTGTTATGTTGTCATTTAAAAGGACGTGTGTGTTTTTGGGAGGTTAAACCGTGATGAAGAGTATGAGTATGAAAATGTGAACACTGTTTTTACACTGCTTTGTTTGAAAATAGGAATTTCACATATAGTTGAAACTATTAGTTTCAGATAGGGTTTTTTTTATACCAGAGTTATAATAAAAAATAAATGTTCATTTTAAAAATACAGTAACAAAAATATTATTTTTAAAAAGTAAAGATTCTGAAAGCATTAGGAGATCCCATAATAATCCAATATAGATTTGCATGGCTATGCCCTTCTCTGTACTAGTCATAATTTAGTTTTGACAAGTGAAAAATTAAATTCCAGATTCTGCAATTTTGACCTGTCGTAATTAGAATTAAGATATCTACAATTTGATTATGACTATCTGATTTACATCGATGTTTTAATGTTGTCATAATTGTTTTGAGTTAGAAGATCAAATGGATATTTCAGCAAGTGAGGAGTTTTCTAATGTAATCTTTACGTTTTTGATCAGTGTACATCCACATTTCTTTAACTTTCATGCATGTTGCTGTTTGTAGAGCTGCTATGATCTGCCGTTATTCCATCGAGTCATTCAAAAAGGAATTGGACAAGATCTGGACAAGATCCCTTTAACCAAAGATCCCTTTAACCAAAGATCCGTTTAACCAAAGATCCGTTTAACCAAAGATCCCGGACACCAGTCTATTCTGGAATGCGATTTTAATATAAAAGTGGATTAGCCTGTAACAACTCTTCAGCCCTGCACATGTCCATCTACACAAATCTACGTAATGTTTAATTCAGATGTTTAATTTATAATTTTGGTGGTTCTACATACATGTCACTGCATATTTTGCTGTATTGTACAAGTACACAAAACTAAAGTATCCCACATATGTTATTGGGGTAACTCTTTACAATAAGGTTCAATAGTTAACATGAACTAATGAACTGCACATATTCAGCATTGATTAATCTGTGTTCATGTTAATTTCAACATTTACTAATACTTTATTAAAATCTTGTTAACAATAGTTAATTCACTGTGAACTAACAATGAACAGCTGGATTTTTATTAACTAACGTTAACAAAGATGAACAAATGTATTAGTTCATGTTAGTTAATACATTGACTAATGTTAACTGATGAACTTTATTGTAATGTGTTACCGTTATTATTCTCCAAACTTGGTAGTGATTTTCGTTTTATTTAATAAACATGAGGTATTTCATACAGTATATGATCAATTGATGGGCTTTGTTTCTTTTACATTGTTTGTGTTTACATTCAATTTTGAAAGAATTCAAACCCGAAGATCAAACATTACACTAAATTGGAGTCGGTCTGAATTTTATTTGCTATTTTAACAGAATATCATTTATAATTACACTGAAAATGCAAACAAATAAAACACATCCTAACAAATATGCATGAAAAAAAGACATGCGTAATAATAATTGAACAGATTTTTTTAAATAAATTAAAGTAAATTAGGAAAAAAGAGTGTCTGAATTGAATTAATGCCGAGTTCAGACTGCACGATTTTAGCCCCGATTTTGGCTCGCCGACAGGTTTTGAGAAATCGCCGACAAATGCCCGAAATCACAGGCAAATCGGTGCTCGTTCACACGAGTGACAACCACGCAGTGTGAATGAGAAAAGACGCGATCTGAAAGAATCGCCAACGAGTCGAGTCGCCGACACCCGTGAGATATTTGGCATGCTAAATATTTGGACCAGTCGCGATTCACAATCCTGCGGTGTGAAGTGTTCTGACTGAAAACGACATCGCCGATGACCGACAGCCAATGAGAGAGCAAGACACAGGACAGCAGAATGTTCTGGGAGGAGTTATAGACCAGAATATCAGTATTTTAATAGATAGGCCTATATTCAGGGGCGTTGAATTTAGTAGGGACGCTAGGGACGTTATATAGGGCAAAATTATTTATTTACCTCCAACACTCTTTGCAAAACACAGTCCTTGCTCCCCTCGTCTTCCCCACCATTTCCTGCACAAACTGTTTATTTAAAAAAAAAAAAAAAATCGCAACAAATCGCACAGACAATTTGGATCGCAAACTTCTTGTAGGCTATCATTTCTAATAACAAATTCAGTGTCGCGCGAGAACTCCGGTCTCAGGCACGTGTGATCTTCCGTTATTTCCTTATCACTTCTCGCGTTTGTTTGGTTGTGAAACGTAGTCTGCGGACCAGGCAGAAGTTGTCGGTGATTCTTTCTTTTGTAAAGTCATGCAGCGTGAAACCTCCTGTCGCCGATCCATCGTGCAGTGTGAACACAGCAGCAACTGAATGTTACCCCCGATAGTCATGCAGTGTGAAAACAACAGTGACCCGATTATTTTGAAAATCTTGCAGTCTGAATTCGGCATAACATTGTGTGCCAAAGCTACCCAAATGTGAGTTTGAACATTATAGATCGATTCCATTTGGCAAGAACTAGAAAAGGATGCAGTATCCAGAAAGTTCATGCAAACTCTGTGAGGGAGTTTGCATGAGTCTATATTCTCCCACGTGCAGAAGTTTTGCACTTCGCTTCACATGCTGAACAAAGACTACATGTGCAAATGAAGGAGACGTTTCTTTTTGATATGACTCGTAAAAAAAAAGGAAATACATTGTGACCCTATCTGTGTCACGGTGTGGTGTTGGAGGAAAACAAGGCAAGCAGACAAAAGGTCCAATATAAACTTCTTTACTTAATATAGCTTCAGGTAGGTACAGACAGGTAACACTCAGACACACTAGGTGACAAACAAGAACCGACAAGGACAGACTGGGCAGAAGGAAACTAAATACAGATACAAACGAACAATAATGAGGTGAGGACAGGTGACACGGATGACGATGACGAGGAACAGGTGGATGGTTGAGGGAGTGAGTTCAGGTGTGGAGACAAGGAGGATTCTGGGAAATGTAGTGAAGACGAAGACAGACTGGTGCAGACGATGACTGTGACAATCTGTAATTCACCACATGCCTCCTGAAGATTGTTACTTTGATAACCCAGCATCTCTAATGTTCCTGGGATGGTAATTCATGTTTAATATAACTCTTAAATTAGTACGTAATGAAAAGAGTGCATTAAATTGGCATGTGAGTTTATCTTTGCTCATCCTTTACAAGTTTTCCTCAACTCAGTCATTAATTTAAACCCTCAGTCATCTGATGTTCATTGTCTTGTGTTAGCGTTTTGTGCTGGTGTTTAAATGCATTAAATGTTGGTGTCTGTCGTCTTTCTGCGTCAAGCCTCTCATCTTGGATTATCTAGTCAAGCCAGTGTGTGACAGTCACTGATTTATCATGCAGCTTATGGGTAGAATCTCTCTACAGTCTATTCTGATTCATCAACACAGTTTCACAGATGATCCAGAACCATAAACCCTAAACCCAGGATAGAGCGGCTGAGTGAATGTGGTCTGGACTGTGTGGATGAGGATCATTGTGTCTCTGTCGACGCTGTAGAAGGACAGAGTTCCTGCACTGTGATCCACACACACTCCTGCTCTACTGTGATCCACACACACTCCTGTTCTACTGTGATCCACACACACTCCTGTTCTACTGTGATCCACACACACTCCTGTTCTACTGTGATCCACACACACTCCTGTTCTACTGTGATCCACACACACTCCTGCTCTACTGTGATCCACACACACTCCTGTTCTACTGTGATCCACACACACTCCTGTTCTACTGTGATCCACACACACTCCTGCTCTACTGTGATCCACACACACTCCTGCTCTACTGTGATCCACACACACTCCTGTTCCACTGTGATCCACACACACTCCTGCTCTACTGTGATCCACACACACTCCTGTTCTACTGTGATCCACACACACTCCTGTTCCACTGTGATCCACACACACTCCTGCTCTACTGTGATCCACACACACTCCTGTTCTACTGTGACCCACACACGCCTGCTCTACTGTGATCCACACACACTCCTGCTCTCCTGTGATCCACACACACTCCTGCTCTCCTGTGATCCACACACACTCCTGCTCTACTGTGATCCACACACACTCCTGCTCTACTGTGATCCACACACCCTCCTGCTCTACTGTGATCCACACACACTCCTGCTCTACTGTGATCCACACACACTCCTGCTCTACTGTGATCCACATACACTCCTGCTCTACTGTGATCCACACACACTCCTGCTCTACTGTGATCCACACACACTCCTGCTCTACTGTGATCCACACACACTCCTGTTCCACTGTGATCCACACACACTCCTGCTCTACTGTGATCCACACACACTCCTGGTCCACTGTGATCCACACACACTCCTGCTCTACTGTGATCCACACACACTCCTGTTCTACTGTGATCCACACACACTCCTGTTCCACTGTGATCCACACACACTCCTGCTCTACTGTGATCCACACACACTCCTGCTCTACTGTGATCCACGCACACTCCTGCTCTCCTGTGATCCACACACACTCCTGCTCTACTGTGATCCACGCACACTCCTGCTCTACTGTGATCCACACGCACTCCTGTTCTACTGTGATCCAGACACACTCCTGCTCTACTGTGATCCACACACACTCCTGTTCTACTGTGATCCACACACACTCCTGTTCTACTGTGATCCACACACACTCCTGCTCTACTGTGATCCACACACACTCCTGCTCTACTGTTATCCACACACACTCCTGTTCTACTGTGATCCACACACACTCCTGTTCTACTGTGATCCACACACACTCCTGCTCTACTGTGATCCACACACAATCCTGCTCTACTGTGATCCACACACACTCCTGTTCTACTGTGATCCACACACACTCCTGTTCTACTGTGATCCACACACACTCCTGCTCTACTGTGATCCACACACACTCCTGCTCTACTGTGATCCACACACACTCCTGCTCTACTGTGATCCACACACACTCCTGCTCTACTGTGATCCACACACACTCCTGTGCTCTACTGTGATCCACACACACTCCTGTTCTACTGTGATCCACACACACTCCTACTCTGCTGTGATCCACACACACTCCTGCTCTACTGTGATCCACACACACTCCTGTTCTACTGTGATCCACACACACTCCTGTGTTCTACTGTGATCCACACACACTCCTGTTCTACTGTGATCCACACACACTCCTGCTCTACTGTGATCCACACACACTCCTGCTCTACTGTGATCCACACACACACTCCTGTTCTACTGTGATCCACACACACTCCTGCTCTACTGTGATCCACACACACTCCTGTTCTACTGTGATCCACACACACTCCTGTTCTACTGTGATCCACACACACTCCTGTTCTCCAGTTCTACTGTGATCCACACACACTCCTGTTCTACTGTGATCCACACACACTCCTGTTCTCCAGTTCTACTGTGATCCACACACACTCCTGTTCTCCAGTTCTACTGTGATCCACACACACTCCTGTTCTACTGTGATCCACACACACTCCTGTTCTCCTGTGATCCACACACACTCCTGCTCTACTGTGATCCACACACACTCCTGTTCTACTGTGATCCACACTGTGATCCACACACACTCCTGTTCTACTGTGATCCACACACACTCCTGTTCTACTGTGATCCACACACACTCCTGTTCTACTGTGATCCACACACACTCCTGTTCTCCAGTTCTACTATGATCCACACACACTCCTGTTCTACTGTGATCCACACACACTCCTGTTCTCCTGTGATCCACACACACTCCTGCTCTACTGTGATCCACACACATTCCTGCTCTACTGTGATCCACACTGTGATCCACACACACTCCTGTTTTACTGTGATCCACACACACTCCTGTTCTACTGTGATCCACACACACTCCTGTTCTACTGTGATCCACACACACTCCTGTTCTCCAGTTCTACTGTGATCCACACACACTCCTGTTCTACTGTGATCCACACACACTCCTGTTCTCCTGTGATCCACACACACCCCTGTTCTCCTGTGATCCACACACACTCCTGTTCTACTGTGATCCACACACACTCCTGTTCTACTGTGATCCACACACACTCCTGTTCTCCAGTTCTACTGTGAGCCACACACACTCCTGTTCTACTGTGATCCACACACACTCCTGTTCTACTGTGATCCACACACACTCCTGTTCTCCTGCTGATGGGCTCTAAAGGGAGTTTAGTCTGTATATTATTGTGTCTGAATGAGTAACTGGAGGAAGAGCAGATCAAACTCCAGGACTGATCATTAGATCCAAACACACACTTATTACCCCGTCCCTTCCTGCTGATGCTCTTATATGACACTGATATACACACATACTTACTCCACTCAATCTCCCAGTAACAGCGTCCACACACACTCTCTCTACACAACACTTGCTGCCACACATCAAATCTGTCTGGATGATCGGATACGACTGAATCTCTGGGAAAGTGACAGTAATCACTCTGTCCCTCTCAGACAGACGGATGACTTTATTCACTGTGTTCAGATCCAGAGTGAACGATGGGAATCTGATGGAGATAAAACACATCAGAATCAGGAATTATGAATCTGTCTGATCTTTTAACATACACTGTAAAAATGCCCTTTGCTGCTTGTCAAATGTAATGGTAACACATTATAATAACGACATGCTATGAATCATTAAGCATTAGTAAATAGTTAATTCATAATTTATAAAGCATTAATAAACATTAAAGGTGGGGTAAGCGGTATTTCTAAAACACTGTTGGTCAATGTTGATATTTGAAATCCACCCAAACAAACACACCCCTCTCTTCATTGCTCCGAGTCAGTCTCAAACCCAGATCCCCTGCAAGCGAGTCGAGTGCACTAACATGGCGCTAAACACTGCATTCAATAGCAGTCGTCAGCGCGACTCTCACTAACTGGCCTCCGTTACACACGCAATCCAAGAGAGGATGTCTGTTTATCATAGCAGAAGCGCAACAGAATAATACTTCAATAACAATAAAGCGCAGATGATGAACGGATGACATGGAAGCACAAAAAATGACCGTACACTACACAATAGTAACTACAAACAAGACTTGGTTGTTAGTTGCCTACAGCACAGAAGCTCCAGACACAAAATGACACTTAAACCCAGTGTTACACAGTGTTACTCACATGTTACCCAGTGTTACACAGTGTTACTCACATGTTACTCAGTGTTACTCACATGTTACTCAGTGTTACCCAGTGTTACTCACATGTTACTCAGTGTTGCTAAGTGTTACTCACATGTTACTCAGTGTTACCCAGTGTTACTCACGTTACTCAGTGTTTCTCACATGTTACTCAGTGTTACTTACGTTACTCAGTGTTACTCACATGTGAACCCAAATCAAAGCAACCTCCGCGCCTGTTTTCAGGCCTTCCTTCTTCGCTCTCTCCAGCGCTGGACAGATTTTCTAATTTTGACGCGGGTCCTAAAGCTCTTGCCCAGTCATAACCCTTCATTTTCCAGTGAGTTCTTCTGAGCTTTTCTCTTTTGTATTGTGTCTCATCTCTATTTCTGCAGTCTTTCTTCAGATCTCCCTCTTCCTCATTCATACGCCCCCTAATGCTGATTGGCTACACACAGTTGTTGTGTCGGTCCGACTAACTTCCAAATAGCATTTTTCAAATACCGCTTACCGCACCTTTAATAAGCAGTTTATAAATACAGCTTCAGAATCATGAATATTTTTATTCTGGTGTCATCATTGTCCTGTGCATTGGGTTATCAACACCAAGGCCAAGCCTATTAATTTACATTAACAGTGTAATACCAAATTTAGCATTTTAATCAACAGGTCATTTTTTGTTAACCTTTAACCATATGTCTTGGAGTATCGCAATAATATTGTATTGTGAGTTCAGCATCGTTAAATGTATAGAATTGTAACATTAGGGTATCGTTACACCCCTAATTCCTACTGTAATTCATGATTAATTCAGGTAGTTACAAAACATTTAGTAGTTGTCAGTTAACTATTTTTGTGAGCTCATCTAAAGTGAGGATTATGCATCGTAAAGCTTTTACAAAGGAGATTTACTCTTTTTGAATAAAGGGAAAGGTCTGTTAGTGTTTGTGCAGAAGAGGTGCTTGGGTTCAGGCTGTGAGAGACTCTCAGGGCTTTGTCACTTCAGTCTGTTTATTCTTGGTTTGGTAACAGAGCTCTGACGCCACTTCTGTCTTTGGGGGGCAGATGTTGCCTAATGGTTAGACTTGGGTTTGAGTCTCAGTACCAGCAGGAGATGTAGGTGGAGGAATGAATGATCAGCCCTCTCTTCCACTCTCATTACCCACAACTGAGGTGTTCTTGAGCAAGATACCGAACCCCCAATCGCTCCCCGGACACCACAGCAAATGGCTATGTGTGTGTGTGTGTGTGTGTGTGTGTTCACTACTCCCTGCTCCTAATGTGTGTGCACTAACTTGGATGGCTTAAATGCAGAGGACAAATTCTGGGTTACCATGCTTGGCCTTCACATGTCACTTTCACCTTAACTTGTGTGGGTTTTGAGTTCGCTCTGGCCGTACGCTCTTCTGTCCGCATGTGTTGTTGGGCTCTGTAGCACACGGCTCATGTTTTCAGCACCCATGTTTTCATGTTGTCATGTTTTGTGTGAACGCGGGGCTAATAAGTGTTATCATTAGCTGCAGTTCGTGTTTTGTTTAGTGTGAGCACATGGCTTGTCATGTCTGTCTTTGTGCCATGTGCTCACAATGTGTACTCGCATGTCTGTTGTCTAACACCACCCATCTTGTTATCTGATTATTGGTTAATTTGCCCCACCTGTCCTCCCTCGGCCTGCCTTGTTTACTCCATATTTATTCTCTCTGTGTTTTCAGTCCAGTGTCAGGCCGAAAGAAGAAGAATTGATGCAGAAGCCATTGGGAAGTGGTTCGGTTGTGACGAGTGACGTGGAAATGGCGGCGGAAGGGAGGAAAGTGTGGGGAGAAACATCGGATGACGACAATGAACAAGAAATGGATTATCAGGAAGTAAGGTATAATAAAAGGAAGAAAAAGAGCAGCATGGGTGATGGATCTGATTGTGAACGAACAATTAATAAAGTGAAACAAACGAGAAGTGAAGCTGATAAAGAAGAGGAAAAAGAAATCAAGGTCTTAATTACTTTTGCTAAGCAGTCAGAACAACAAACTCATCCTGTTAAATTATCAAAAGCAATTGAGAAAGAGATAGGAGTAGTGAAAGCTGTAGCTTGTCTAAACAATGGAAGAATAATGATTAAATGTAAGGATGAAAAGCAAAAACAAAAAATTCTGAAAATGAAAACGCTGGCAGGAGGAAAGATATCATGCACAGAAATAGGTAATGGAATCAGAGGGGTTATCTCAGGAGTACCTCTTAATGTAAGTGTGGATGATATTAAAGGAAATCTAAGGGGAGGCACAGTTATCTCTACTAGAAGACTGCAAATGTGGAAAGACAACAAAAGATGTGAAAGTCTGAGTGTGATGATTCTGTTTGAAGGGAGTAATTTGCCCACAAGAGTGAAGCTAGGATTTGTTAGCTTCTTGGTGCGAGAGTTCATACCTCCACCTTTGAGATGCTTCAAGTGCCAACGGATGGGACATACTGCAAATTTTTGTAAAGGGAGAATGCGGTGTGTAAAGTGTGGGGGGGGAACATGAATATGACAAGTGTGAAGAGGGCATAGTGATTAAATGCTGTAACTGTGGCGGTGGACATAGCGCAGCATACGCAGGATGTCCTGTACAACAAGAAGCCCGTGAAGTTCAAAAAATAAAAACTGTGCAAAATTTAACATATGCAGAAGCTATGCGTAAGGTAAAAGATAAAAGTAAAGCTGAACCGAAGGTAAATAATGTGCCAGGAAAAAGGATGGAATCATATTCTCAGAGAGAAGTGAAACATGAGAGGAATGAGCCAGATCTGCATATCACAGTAAATTTTGATTTAGAAAGCGGAGATTTTGAAAGCGGAGGAAGGAACTGCTGCCATGGATATGACTCAGAGTAATAATCCTTAGCTGGACGATTTCTTTCCTACTACTACATTGGAATGCTAGGAGTTTATTAGCAAATGGTCAAGAATTTAAAAAACATATATCAGAAATGGAAAAAGCACCAGACATCATATGCATTCAAGAGACATGGTTAAACAATTCTTTGGACTTTAAGATCAATGGATATGTAGTAGAGAGGAAAGACAGAGTAACTGGAAGAGGGGGCGGGTGTGCAACATTTATTAAAGAAGATATAATATATAAGAGAATAAACACAAGTAATAATGTAGAATGTGTAAGTATAGAAGTAACGGGGAGGTATGAACGAATTAGAATTTCAAACTTTTATAACCCATGCAAAGAAATAAATAATAGTATTCTAGAAGATGTGATGGGTGAGTCACAGGGTAAAGTTATTATATGTGGGGATTTAAATGCACATAATGGTTTATGGGGTAGTAAGAGTACAGACAATAACGGGTTAGTTGTAGAAGAATTTATAGAAGAACACTCATTAGTATGTTTGAATGATGGGAAACCAACAAGAATGGATATCGTTAAAGGCGGCTTGTCATGTTTGGATCTCACAGTAACATCAGCTGCATTGGCAGGTAAGTGCACTTGGAGTGTACAAGAGGATAATTTGGGCAGTGATCACTGGCCTATAGTCTGTGAGATTCTGAGTGCAGTACAAAAGCAAAGTTTTAACCAGTGTGCAAGGTGGGGATTTAAACAGGCAAAATGGAAGGAGTTTTGTGTGTTGTGTGAAGAAAATTTCAAAAATATGAAGATGGAAGGGAATATTGAGGAGAGATATAAAAAAGTAGTAAGTGAAATTATTTTAGCAGCGAACCTATCTATACCATTAATAAGAGGCAATGGAAAAAGAAAGAAAAATGTCCCATGGTGGTCTGAAGAATGCACAGTGGCAATTAAAGAAAGGAATAAGGCATTCCGGGTTTTAAAAAGGTTAATAACTCAAGATACAGTAATAGATTATCAGAAAAAAAGGGCAGCTGCAAGAAGGGTAATCAAAAGCGCAAAGAGAAAAGCATGGAAGGAGTTCTGTAACACAATTGGGAGAGAGACTGGAATGCATGTGGTATGGAAAATGATAAGGAAAATGAATGGTATTAATACTCATAAACAAGTTCCTGTAATTGAGGAAGATGGAAAGGTGGCCAGAACGGATAAAGAAAAGATAGAAATATTGGCCAAAACATTTGCTAAAGTCCATAGTATTGAAAACTTGAGTGATGCGTTTTTAAAAAGAAGACAAGAGTTAAATAATATGTATGAGAATGTTTGTAAGAAAAAACAAGAAGTTGATAGTAACATGGATGATGATTTTAATCTATTTGAGCTAAAAATTGCTATTAGTAATTCAAAGGATGCAACACCAGGGAGAGACATGATAAGCTATAGTATGTTAAAAAACTTACCGGACGTAGCCATTAAAGTAATACTGGATGTATATAACCAGATATGGAAGGAAGGCACCTTACCCAAGGAGTGGAAAAATGCAATAGTGATACCAGTTGCAAAACCAGGTAAAGATGCAACAAAATCAAGTAGTTATAGGCCAATTGCTCTTACATCTACATTATGTAAGGTGATGGAAAAAATGATAGTAAGAAGATTAAATTATTTTTTGGAGAAAAATGAGATTTTATCATCAGCTCAAAGTGGTTTTAGGAGCAAAAGATCTACAATGGATGCTTTGTTATTATTTGAAAGTGAGGTTAAAAAAGCTTTAACAATGAAAGAATTTCTTGTTGCTGTTTTCTTCGATATTGAAAAGGCATATGACACTTTATGGAGGGAGGGACTATTAATTAAGTTAGATAAAGTAGGAGTAGGGGGGAGAATGTACAACTGGATACTGGATTTCTTGTTTAAGCGTACATTTCAGGTTAGAATAGGGGAAGAAATCTCAGCAATGCATGATATTCTGAATGGGACTCCTCAAGGAAGTGTAATCAGTCCAATTTTATTTAACATAATGATTAATGATATTTATGAAAGAGTTAAACCAAGTATTGGGAAGGCACTGTATGCAGATGATGGTGCAGTGTGGAAAAGAGGTAGGAACTTAGGGAATGTAGTCAAAGGAATACAAGAATCAATAAACGAAGTTGAAAGGTGGTCAGTGGAATGGGGTCTAAAGTTTTCAGTATTAAAGACTCAATATATGGTTTTTACTAAGAAAAGAAAAATGGAACAATTGACTTTGAAATTATATGGTCAATTATTAGAAAGAGTGACAGAATTTAAATACCTTGGACTAATATTTGATGGAAAATTAACATGGAATAGACATATTAAGAAAATTGAGAACAAGTGCAAAAGAGTAATAAATTGAATGACTTCAATAGCCAAATATGAGTGGGGAGCAAGGAAAAGTGCACTACTACATGTATATCAAGCCTTAATACGGTCTAGTTTAGATTATGGGTGTGCAGTGTATGGTGGTGCAGCAAAATCAGAGCTAAAGAAGTTGGACAACGTACAGGCTAGGGCACTTAGAATCTGTTGTGGAGCAATAAGATCAACCCCTCTAGATGCTATCAGGGCTGAAATGGGGGAGATGCCACTAGATTTAAGAAGGAAAAAGCTTACAATGATGTACTGGGTTAATTTGCAGGGTTGTAATAAGAGTCATTGTACACAAGTAATTTTAAATGATTGTTGGGAATATAAGAAGAATAATGGGAATAGTTTTGGATGGAAGTATAAACAATGGGTTAAGGAATGTGGTCTGGAAAATGTAGTTATTTGTCCCAATATGCCATTAAAAGGGGTATCAGTGTGGAATATTCCGGAACCTAATGTTGAAATGAGACTGCTGGAGGATCGGGAGAAAGCAGAAGGAAGATATACTAATAGTTATGAAATCAATGGTTTTATGAGAGAAAATTTTTATTCTTGTATACAGATCTATACAGATGGATCTAAAGACCCAGTCGAACAAAAAGTTGGAGTAGGAGTATATATTCCAAAATTTGAGACAAAAATAAGTTTAAGGTTGAGTGATAAAATGTCTGTATATTCAGCAGAACTAACAGCTATAATAGTAGGACTGCAGTGGTTAGAGCAGACTAAGCCAAATAGGATAGCGACTGTAATTTGCTCAGATTCTGCATCAGCACTTAAAAGTATATTGTCAACAAAAACTGACAGAGAAGACCTGATAGTAGAAATTTATACATTATTATATAGGCTGAATATAGAGGGTATAATTGTATACTTTTGTTGGGTGCCGGCACATATTGGGATAGTAGGAAATGAAATAGTGGATAAATTAGCAAAAGAAGCGTTAAGGAAAGACTTGGTAGATATAAAGATACCTTTAGGAAGAAATGAAGTTAGATCAATAATTAATAGAGAAATAATAAGAATATGGCAACAAAGATGGGAAAGTAGCAGTATAGGTAGGTGGTATTATAGTATTGTAAAATTAGTAGGGAAAAAAGAATCGTGCTATGGAAGACATAGAAAGGAAGAGGTAATGATTTCTAGATTAAGGATGGGTCATACAGGGTTAAAATCAACACTGGCATTAATGGGAAAGCATGGAAATGGTATGTGTGATGAATGTGGTATTATTGAAACAGTAGAACATGTGTTTTTTAAGTGTAGTAAATATGAAGAACAGCGTAGGGGTCTTTTTAGTAATATAAAGAACAGGCCAGTGAGTATCATGGACCTATTGGGAAAGGGTTTGAGTGATAGACAGAGGTTTAAGGACGTGGTAACATTTTTAGAGCTTACAGGGCTAGATCACAGGATCTAGAGCTGAGGAGGAAGAGCAAGCTCAGATCATCCTGGAGGTTGGGGAGCTCGTGTGGAAGCTGGAGGAGCTGAACACGCAGCGTCAGCTGAAGCTCGGGCTCTGATACTTTGGAATGGTAAAGTTTTTTTTTTTTCTCTAATCAGATCCATTACTCAAGTGCGCAAGGTATACAGTAGGTGGCGGTAATACTCCAAAGGAGTGAACGGCCATAAAACGAAAAGAAGAAGAAGAAGAAGAAGAAGTCCAGTGTCAGATTGTCATTGAATGAACTTCTCATGTCCAGCCCTGCCTGATCCTGTTTCAGTCATACTTTGCTCCAGTTTTTTATCAATAAAAAGTCCAAACTCTGCATCCTTGAGTCCTCGCTTAATCCATTACCTCAACTCTGACAGGGTACATGACAAACATAATGTGTGTTGCTTCACTTAATGAGAAATAACTACGCTCTTTCCAGTACGGAGACTAGTCTCTTTTCACAAGCTCATCCCGTATGTGTCACAATTGTGTTCTGTTAAGTTTGTTTTCCTTGGACTTGTCTGCTTGACTTCATGTCATGTGTCATCATCATTATCAGTTCATCTTTATCACCTGTTTAGTTAATCATCATCATCATCATTATCTGTTTCATCTGTGTTCTGTTAATCAACGCTCATCTGTGTTTGTATTTAGTTCCCTTCTGTTCAGTTAGTCTTGTTCGGTTTTCCGTTGTATTTAGTGTGTGTGTATACCTTCTGCCTGTCTGTACCAGTTTAAGTTGTATAGTTGTAAGTAAACGCTTTACTTTGGTCTCCCTCCAGTCCAGTCCGGTGGTGTCTGGGAGGTCGATTTGATGGTTAAATGTGGCCCCGATCCGGAACAAGGTGCACGGGCTCTCGTCGTTGAGGGCGCTGGTGACGGCAAGGCAGCTAGAATCCAGGGCAAAAGTAAAAAAGTTTTAGCTCTCCTGAGCCATGACGATTATCTTGACCCTATCGTCCATTTTGGGTGGTCTGTTTTTCTTTCAAGGTGTGGTGCAGGCAGAAGAATATGAGGAGTCCAAAATTCCAAAATTCTCCATTCTGGAGAGCGTCATACCTCGATCCAGAACACCGCTAGACCTAGGGAATCCTCACGTCACGCCTGCCGAACCAGAGTCTTGTCCTGCCGAGACCACCCGTCCAGAGTCTCGTCCCGCCGAGACCACCCGTCCAGAGTCTTGTTCCGCTGAGACCACCCGTCCAGAGTCCCCTGTTCCTGTCCTCGTCCAGAATCCAGAGAAAGTAGATTTAATATACTTTTACACCAATATACCCTGTCTCCCTCCATATGTTTTATCTGTCTGCCCGGAACTATCTGTCATGCCTGCCGAGCTAGAGATTGTTCACGTCATGCCCGCCGAGCCACAGACTGTTCACATCAGTCTTGCCGAGCCTGAGCTTCACGACAGCCCTGCTTCTTCTGTCTTCAAGCCTGAGTCTTCTGATCCCGGGCCAGAATCGGTGTCGGAATTTCCACCCAGCCTCCCTCTCCCACTTTCTCCCATCTATCACCTCTCAACCCTTCTTCCACCACTGCCTGTCAGCCCTTCAGCTCCTCTAAACACCTTTGGGGAGGTGGAGTCGCTGTGGGTCTGCCGGCCTACAGCTCCAGCCTGGTCTGTGGATCCCCGGTCTCCCCCTCCGACCTCCGCAACCAGAACTCTGCCTCAGACCGACGGTCCATTAACTTCACCCTGGCTCCCTCGTCCCCCCGGATTCACCTTGGTCGCTTGTCAACCTTCCCTCACCTCTGGACTGCACTCTGGCTACGCCTCGTCCCTTCGTCCCCCCGGCACCATTGGACTCCTCACTCCCTTCAGTTCCTCCTTGTTCCTCACTCCCTCACTCTCCCACCTGTACAGCCTGCTCCGCCCTGGTCCCTCCTGCCTTCTGTTTACCCTCACCTGCTCTTCGTCCTCCTCCTGAGTCCCCTCCCTCCATAGTTGGTCTATCTACGGCGCGAGGACACGCCTACCGGGAGGGGGGATTAATGTCACAGTTGTGTTCTGTTCAGTTTGTTTTCTTTGGACTTGTCTGCCTGTTTTTTTGTCATGTGTCATCATCATTATCAGTTCATCTGTATCACCTCTGTTTAGTTAATCATCATCATAATCATCTGTTTCATCTGTGTTCTGTTAAACAATGCTCATCTGTGTTTGTATTTAGTTCCCTTATGTTCAGTCAGTCTTGTTCCGTTTTCCGTTGTATTAAGTGTGTGTACCTTCTGCCTGTCTGTACCAGTTTAAGTTGTATTGTTGTAAGTAAACACTTTACTTTGGAACTTTGGACTCCTCATCTTCTTCTGCCTGCATCACACCCTGATAGTATGTTACATACAATAATAATGGACATAATTGTCTTTAGCATGCAAGCAAGCTATTGCTGCTAGTTATTATATAACACAGAAACTTCAATCTATTCATTTAGTTAAAAAAACATTATTTGCTTAAAATAACTTGTTTTAGTCTTGTTGTACAGGGGTGTATTCCAGAAAACAAGGTAATCTTACTGTCAAACATACCCTGAACTCTTGGTTGATTATACCAAAGCTTGCTTATACAAAGGTATGCTGGTCCCAAAAACGTGTCTGGGAGTAAGTTCATCCAACTCAGAGTATGTTCTTGGTTAACACACCAGACATTCTCAACAGAGCGACGAGTCACCATGGAAATGGACGCTAAGAAAGAACGCCATACTACTTTCTTCTTCTTTTGTTAAAATCTACCTTGTATTTCTCATAGAGCAAATCAATGAATCAGAAAAACAAATGCGAATAAGATTACAGCTGCCGCGATTACATAATCATGAAAAGTGCTAGGGTATTACAGTTTTATTTATATTTTTACCTTGGCATTAAAGGTATTTGTAACGTGCTTTTGCAGCGTTGAGCATTGTAGCCAATCACAGACATGTCTGTTGAACGCATCAGCCTATCAGATGTGTTTAAATGAGTCGCTGTGCTGAAGATGTGTTTTGTGCGAGCTCACCGAGTTCTACACTTTACGCAAACCTGTCAACATAAGATGCAAATAAGAGATTCTCGGCAATGTATTTGATATTCTTGATGCTGCTCTGATGCACTTCATTACGCAGTGGTCTCAGCGCTCTGTTTGTTTTCATGATGACTAAAAGTTCAGCTGTCTAGCTCATCGATGTCAAAATTATTAAAGAAGCCGGGGCTTACCGTTCACAGAAGGATGTTAACAGTGAAAGAATACCTGGTAAAATGTAAGTAGCGCCAAACGTTGCTTTTCATATTGTAAGGAATTTAAATTTTGAACTCCTCGTCAGGCGTGTTGTTGTAGGCATTGTTGTACGCCTACGCGGCAATTGTTTTGATATACAAAATAGGCGCTGCGCTACGCTAACCCGGACACTAGCGTTACCTACAGGAGCCCAGATTACCAATAATTGCCTTGCTAATGAGCTCGCGATTAACAACTTCACCAGGTGTGAAAAAGCTTTGGAATCTGAATTGAAAACAGCGTTTACATATATATATATAATATTGTGTGCAATCTGTCATGCCCAGTGGAGCCTCATCAATAGGGAACTCGTGCACTGAACACCTCTAAATAAACTGACCCTGAACCTTGATTAGAAATCAAGAATGAAAATTTCAGTTAAAAAAGGTTTAAATGGAAGTTTTGAACTGTTAGTGGCACTAGTGGAGATTAGCAGCTAAATATACAGGTCCTTCTAAAAAAATTAGCATATTGTGATAAAGTTCATTATTTTCCATAATGTAATGATAAAAATAAAACTTTCATATGTTTTAGATTCATTGCACATCAACTGAAATATTTCAGGTGTTTTATTGTTTTAATACTGATGATTTTGGCATACAGCTCATGAAAACCCCAAATTCCTGTCTCAAAAAATTAGCATATCACGAAAAGGTTCTCTAAACAAGCTATTAACCTAATCATCTGAATCAACTAAGTAACTCTAAACCCCTGCAAAAGATTCCTGAGGCTTTTAAAAGCTCCCAGCCTGTTTCATTACTCAAAACCGCAATCATGTGTAAGACTGCCGACCTGACTGCTGTCCAGAAGGCCATCATTGACACCCTCAAGCAAGAGGGTAAGACACAGAAATAAATTTCTGAACAAATAGGTTGTTCCCAGAGTGCTGTATCAAGGCACCTCAGTGGGAAGTCTGTGGGAAGGAAAAAGTGTGGCAAAAAACACTGTACAATGAGAAGAGGTGACCGGACCCTGAGGAAGATTGTGGAGAAGGACTGATTCCAGACCCTGGGGGACCTGCGGAAGCAGTGGACTGAGTCTGGAGTAGAAACATCCAGAGCCACCGTGCACAGGCGTGTGCAGGAAATGGGCTACAGGTGGCGCATTCCCCAGGTCAAGCCACTTTTGAACCAGAAACAGCGGCAGAAGCGCCTGACCTGGGCTACAGAGAAGCAGCACTGGACTGTTGCTCAGTGGTTGCATGTCATTCGGAAATCAAGGTGCCAGAGTCTGGAGGAAGACTGGGGAGAAGGAAATGCCAAAATGCCTGAAGTCCAGTTTCAAGTACCCACAGTCAGTGATGGTCTGAGGTGCCATGTCAGCTGCTGGTGTTGGCCCACTGTGTTTTATCAAGGGCAGGGTCAATGCAGCTAGCTATCAGGAGATTTTGGAGCACTTCATGCTTCCACCTGCTGAAAAGCTTTATGGAGATGACGATTTCATTTTTCAGCACGACCTGGCTCCTGCTCACAGTGCCAAAACCACTGGTAAATGGTTTATTGACCATGGTATTAGGCAAGGCAAGGCAAGGCAAGTCTATTTATATAGCACATTTCATACACAATGGTAATTCAAAGTGCTTTACAAAGAAGAAATTAAAACAAAAGAAATCAGAAAAATTAAAACAGTTTAGAATAAAAGATAAAATACAGAAATAATCAAATAAAATCAGAATAATTAAAACATTAAATAAAATACAGTACAAACAGTCGGACGAGCAGTGGCACAGTGCTCATTCAGTAAATGCATAGGTAAACAGATGTGTTTTGAGTCTGGATTTGAATGTGACTACTGTAGGAGCACATCTGATCTCTTCTGGAAGCTGGTTCCAGCTGCGGCTGGCTAAAAGCACACTCACCATGCTTAGAGTGAACCCCTGGTATTTCTAGCTGATGTGATCCTAGTGATCTGAGTGATCTGTTGGGTTTATATTCAGTGAGCATATCTGCAATGTATTGAGGTCCTAGGCTATTGAATGATTTATATACCAGTAATAATACTTTAAAATCAATTCTATATGTAACTGGCAGCCAGTGTAAAGACCTGAGGACTGGTGTGATGTGTTCATATGTTCTGGTTCTGTATGAGCTGCAACTGTCTAATGGTCTTTTACGGAAGGCCAGTGAGGAGTCCATCACAATAATACACCCTGCTGGAGATGAAAGCATGCACAAGTTTCTCTAAGTCTTTACTGGAAACAAAGCATCTAATTCTTGCAATATTTTTCAGATGATAGTATGCTGATTTAGTTATTGCTTTGACATGACTACTGAAACTAAGGTCTGACTCTAGAGACACACCCAGATTCCTGACTTGATTTTTAGTTCTTTGACCCCTAGACTGAAGGTATGCGTTCACCTTGAGAACTTCATCTTTGTTTCCAAACGCAATGACTTCAGTTTTGTCTTTGTTTAACTGAAGAAAGTTTTGGCACATCCAATTGTTTACTTCATCAATGCATTGGCAAAGGGATTCAATGGGGCTGTAATCGTTAGGCGATAGGGCTAAGTAGATCTGTGTGTCGTCTGCATAGCTGTGGTAAGAGATTTGGTTCTTTCTCATTATTTGGCTCATTGGGAGCATTTACAGGTTGAATAGGAGTGGCGCAAGAATTGAGCCTTGAGGGACTCCGCATGTCATGGACGTCCACTCAGACTTATGCTCTCCTATACTCACATAATAACCTCTCCCTTCTAAGTGTGACCTGAACCATTTTAGGACTATCCCAGAAAGCCCGACCCAGTTTTCCAGCCTGTCAAGAAGTATGTTGTGATCGACATTGTCAAATGCAGCACTGAGGTCGAGTAGTACTAGAACTGATAATTTGCTTGTGTCAGTATTTAAGCGAATATCGTTTATTATCTTTATGAGCGCTGTTATTGTGGTCAATTGGCCTGCCAACTCTCCTGACCTGAACCCCATAGAGAATGTTACCTGCAGAACATGTATGTGATCCTGTGTGTGTGAAAGCTGCTCCAGCTCAGTGTCTCTCCTCCTCAGATCATTTATCTCCTGCTCCAGTCGCTCCAGGCGTTCTTCAGCTCGACTCACTGCAGTCTTTTCCTGATCTCTGATCCGCTGTGTCGCCTCAGAGGGGCTTCTCTCAATGGAGTGGATGAGCTCAGTGAAGATCCTCTCGCTGTCCTCCACTGCTGTGTGTGCAGAGCGCTGTTAGGACTCCCATCACAAACACACCGTGAGCGTCAGTGAATCCTGACTGAGACTTCTCAAACTTCTCTTCTTCTCCAGACTCACCTTATGAGACTCTACAGACTCTCTCAGCTGCTGAAGATCTTTCTCTCTCTGCTGGATCCTCTGCGTCTCCTTCAGGTGCTTCTGCAGCACAAACCAGTAACAGAGATACACTTTATACTGTCACTATATCATCAGGTGAAGAGTTGAATCCAGTGACAGTAGAATTGATAACCAATGGCTGGAGGCTCAAACTCCTGAAGGGATGATTGATCAGATTCCACCATTGCACATGAATTTACATGAAGCATAAGTTCTGTTTCACACTGCAAGCATAAGTATCATAAAAGTGAAACTGACATAGATGTGAAGCTTCACAATGACAGTTTCTGCTGAATAACATACTTGTGGCTTTATATAGTCAGATTTACTGAACAATGTCAATTTATATAGCACCATTAAGCACAACCTAGGTTGAACAATGTGCTGCAAAATAAAAACATAACAATAAGACAATATAATGTCATTAATAAAAACACAATGCAATAAAACTTTCTAATTGATTAAACACCAACTCAATAAAATGTGTTAGATTAAAACAAAACAAAAAAGATAATGAAGATGCAGATATAATACAAAAGGGCAGAGCATTCCACTGTCTGAGAAATGCTCCGACTTCAGAATTCATAACAATCTCTGGTTGGCTACTGAGAAAGCGTGGTCACTCCTGCATAATATTTTCCATAATTTTATGTTGATTAATTAAAGCCTATTTTACAAAGTATGTGTTAATAAATGTTTAAGGTGTATTTTTACCATATTTTCTGTTAAGATAAATGCGGAGCACAAATACGCTCAGCAGCGGATCGACCTTCCAGACACCACCGGACTGTTAGGGAGACTGTTATCCGGTGTCTGGAGGGCGTCGATCCCCGATCTGGAATACATCCTGCCAGCCCTGCAATGCCCATCCTGCCAGATTCTCGTCCCGCCGAGACCGCCTGTCCAGTGTCTCCTGTTCCGGTCAAAGTCAGCTTTATTGTGCTCGTACCATTGTTTAAATAGCAAGTCTAGGGTGTTGGTTGAAACCAACAAATAGAATAACAAGTCCATATAGAATAGGGTGACCAAACTTCCTCTTTTGCCCAGACATGTACACTTTTATGTACTGTCTGTTTTTTTTTTTTATAAATTCATAAAAATGTCCGGTTTTCTCTGATTTCCATGGGTCCATTAAAGGGATACTTCAGGATTTAGCATTAAGCTTTGTATCAGTAGAAAACCAGTAGTATTTTTGAATTACCGTGTTTGAGTTGGCTACAAATATTTTCTTGTTTCACTCTGTCAAAAATAAGTTTAGAGGCCGCGATTGTACCGTGGATGCGTAGATTAACTTCGCATAATCTGCAAAAGTCATTTACAGCCATGTTCACTCCGATATTTCGCTCGCATCAAGTGTTTACAGCAAGTTTACAGTGGAAGTTCAATCATAGATTTGAGTTCGATGAATGATGTCTGTGGTTCGATGTGGCTGTGTCGGCGCATAACATACGTCATAAATAAAAGTATCTGATTGGCTTACGGGTAACCAATGATTTTAAACTTCAGACAAGCGCCCCCTAGCGAGAGAGAAAACACTTCTCTATTATGCCATTCCAGACTCTGTGTACGAAGCAAAGTGAAGTAGCAGAGTCTGGTATTACCAGACTAGGATTTTTGGGCCAGAGGCTTAAAACTACAGCCAGTATTAGTAGCTAGTTCTGCATGTTTTCACCCCCCCCAATAGGGGGAGTAATCTCGCTCACAGAATGTAAAGATGTCAGCCATCTTTCTGTAGAAGCTAAGCTAACAGGCCCTTGCTCTGTGTAGAAAGTTTGTATAGTAGGCTAATCACAATGGCGGAAGGTAGATTTGAAGTTGAAATGGCAAAAGGGGATTTCGAAGATCTGTTGCGAGAATCAGATGCTCGCGGCTACCTGTACGAGCCGCAATACAGCGATGAACAGTTGCGGGAGATGGAGGAACAAGAGGCGGTCGGAGCAGCTGCTGCAACAGGGGAGCAAGACCTGCTTGGCGATCCGGAGGAAGAGCCCGGCCAGACTCGAGCTGGGGCAGACTGGTGGTGTCAGTGCTCTCGCTGTGTGCCTATGGAAACAGATAGAGAGTCCTATTGCTCTCACGAATTTAAGCGGGGTAAAGGCTATCGTCTTGTTTTGCCCACCTGTGTTGTCCAGGATATCAGACGGAGATATCCAGCTCCTGACGGGCAATACTGTGGATAAAAGGAAACAGTTGAAGCTCTGGAAGAGCTTTGAGTGTAAAAGTGTTAATATTATTTATTTATTTTTATTAAAAGTTATAACTCACATTGGTTGTGGTTCTTTTTTATAAACCTGTAGTGTTGCTAGAGTATGTATTAGCCTAGTGAATGTATTAGCTTTGAAAAATAGTGATTTCAATGGGAGGACAGTTCATATGCAGAGCTACTAAGCTACTCTGTGGACATGGTCCTGCCTTGCATCATCTTTCTAATGTGAAAGTCCAAGTTGTGTTATATACATTAGGCTCACTTTTTTAACCCAAAATCAAATCCAAGAAGGGAAATAATCCAGGTAGTATGAGTACAGCAAGTAATTACAGCAAAATTAGTGACCGTAACCATTCAGCCTCACTCCACAAGTCTATAATGTAGAAATTGAGTGTACACAGGAGTACAGGGTAAGATGAAGAAATGTTTTTTTTTAATTAATATTCACACACAAAAAAATTCTTCCACCATATTCAAAGGTACATGTTAAAATAAATGAGATACAAAACAAAAAATGTCCTGCACAATATACAAACAAAGCAGGCAAAAAAACAACCAAAAAAAAGATCTATAAACAGCGGAGGCAGAATGAGAGAGAATTATAGACGGTGCACCAGCCCACTTTTTTTAACAGTAGGCTAGTTAAAGTAACAAGGTAAGACCTAAAGAATCGGCAAACCAAATCACAATATTCACTTAGGTTATGTTATCCTGTGCGTTTTCAACTTTTAACGAACACTGCGGATACAGGATGTGGATGCAACACAAACTTCAAGGTTAGTGTTTTTACTTACTGTATGTTGCGTTTTGTTTTATAACATATATGGAAATTGTCACAAATACACGCACCATCTGTTTGCTGTGTTTGTGTATAAAGGGCTATAGGGGTCAAACATTTGGATTCTTCTTTTTTTATGTCTCTTAAGCTCACTTTTTTGATGAAACATATTATTACAATTTAAAGTAGCTATTTTCGGTTTTAATATAATTACTATGTCATTTAGACTGATGTAAAAGCTGAATTTTATGTATCATTAGACCTACTCCAGTTTCAAACCAGCACAAACGAAGCACAAACGAACGAGACTATTTTGGGTGAATTTGGAGCATGTGGGGGGCTGAGTGACCTCAGAATGACCACCTAATATTATTTTATTATCTAAAAAACTGAAGCAGCTCAAACGAAACCTTTTACAGCACAAACCAGCACAAACGGAGCACAAACGAACGAGACTATTTTGGGTGAATTTGGAGCATGTGGGGGGCTGGTGACGTCGTCGTCTATATTTCAATTTCTGATATTGTAAAACCCGACACAGCACAAACGAAAATTTTACCGGCACAAACCAGCACAAACGAACGAGACTATTTTGGGTGAATTTGGAGCATGTGGGGGGCTGAGTGACCTCAGAATGACCACCTAATATTATTTTAATATCTAAAAAACTGAAGCAGCTCAAACGAAAATTTTTACAGCACAAACCAGCACAAACGGAGCACAAACGATTGCGTCTATTTTGGGTGAATTTGGAGCATGTGGGGGAATGGTGACGTCATCGTCTATAATTCAATTTCCGATATTTTAAAACTCAACGCAGCACAAACGAAAATTGTACCGGCACAAACCAGCACAAACGAAGCACAAACGAACGAGCCTATTTTGGGTGAATTTGGATCATGTGGGGGGGCTAAGTGACCTCAGAATGACCTAAAAATATTCTTTTAATATCTAAAAAACCGAAACAACACAAACGAAATTTTTTACAGCACAAACCGAGCACAAACGATTGAGCATAGTTTGACGACGTTTTGCGTTTACTCCAAAAAGCTCTACAAGCTGCTTTTGATACATCAAATATTCAGGGGGGAGAGAGAGAGAGAGAGAGAGAGAGAGAGAGAGAGAGAGAGAGAGAGAGAGAGAGAGACTTGGAAATCCAAACACGTTTGATTGATATCACTTTGTATCGGGCACGACAGGGGCAAGCTTTTAGAGGAGATGAGTCAAGCTCAAGTGCCAACCAAGGCAACTTACTTGAACTTGTGAAAACATTGGCCCTATTTGATGCCATCCAGGAAAAAACAAGCCTCCATGAAAAGACCCTAAGTGTCTCTTCTCTCAAACAGGAGCCAGAATTACATAATAATGTCCTTAGGTACCTCCATTAGGAGGGAAATACAGAATAAAATGATACTCAAATCTTCTCTCTTCTTCGGTAAAATTGACTTGACTTGAAGAAGAGAGGCCAAGAATATGATGGGGCAGACATGAGTGGAATGTACAAAGGTCTACAGTCCCGGATACGCACACTAAATGAAAAGGCTCTTTATGTTCATTGCCAGTCACACAAGCTTGAATCTGGTCCTGGTTGAGAGTGCAAAGTCCAATATTCACTTTGTTACATTTTTCTCCTTTCTCACCTGCTCCACAAACAAGCAAACTGCATTTTTAAAATGCCAGCAGTCCTCGTATCCTGGTAACTCCCCTGCAGGGGCTCCGGTCTCAATCACATTTTCCTAATCTATACTAGCAGTTCTATACTGGCTTTCTTCTCTTGCATCTCCTTCTGGTAACTCTCCCGCAGTCGCTCCTGTATCTTGTTCACCAGCAAATTCTTGCACATCATCTATCGCTTCTCTTTCTAAATCTGAATGACTACTTCCTTCCTTTTCTCTTGCCTTTTTCAAACTGGCCTGATCCATGAAGTGAGTGAGCTGCTACCCTTGGCTGCCTGCTGACTCCCTCTTCTTTCGCTCATTTTGCAGCAGCGCTGAGACTGTCATAGTTACATCTCCTGAATCAAGAACCAGTTCTTGGCCTCAAGTTTTTGTTGTCCCTTGTTTTTTATTTTCTGCTGAAATTCAGCTTCAGAAAGCTGACACAGAGTTCAGCAACAGTGAAACACTACTTATTCCACCACCAAAACGAAGATTGGACATTCTTACAGGCATGGCTGAGGATATCTTTAGTTATGCAGCATACCCCACTGATGGTCAGCTTGATCAGGCAGCTGAAGCCCTGATGAATGCCCACCCTTGCTTGAGGGAAAAAGGAACTCGCACTGGCCATGAAGGATGGAAACACTACCTAAAGATTAAGAGGAATAATTTTCGCTCTAAACTCAGCAAGATTGGACACCCTGAAATCACATTTCTCTAATCAGAGTTCTCTAAGGAACAAGCATAAAGGTCGGGGTAAAGCAGCATCAAACATCAAGAAGTCTGAAAACACACTCGCTCACATGTAAGGAACCACTCGTCGGCCCAACGACGAAATCCAAGGGCGTGGGTGAAGGTATAATGTGTCTTTTCAGCGTTCAAAAAATTTTTTTTCTTCGAATGATTATTACATTTAGATTGCGTTTCTAAATTAGGAACTAATCATAAGTATTGATTATGCATTCATTTAGATATTTGATTATTCTATTTAACTCTTCACTCTTATTGTACTCGTTCATTTGGATAGCAATATTGTTTAGGTTCTCGCGTTTGCTGTTCTTACACGGATCCCATAGTCACAAACACGTCAATCTTGATCACTAGACAGAGTTAATTGACTATACTATACTATTTAGAAAGCCACTTCCTTGCTTGCTCTATCTAAAAGTTTTTTTTTTTTTAGACAGAGTTAATTGACTATACTATTTAGAAAGCCACTTCCTTGCTTGCTCTATCTAAAAGGTTTTTTTTTGTCCCCATAGATCTGTATAGTCAGAGGTCATGACCACTACTACAGATATAAGACAACCAATTATTTTGTCTGATAGCAGCTTTGGTTTGGTCATACCATGGTTTCCCACGTACACTTAGCTAGAGTAACATTACATTACTCAGCATCCAGTTGTCCTAAATTCTGCTTTTTAGTCTTTACAGTCTAAGTACACCTGAACCAGTGCCAAGTGTTAGCAGGAACTCGCTTCACTCAAAACTGGACTGACGCAGAATTGCGGCAACACAATCTACTTAAGTTAATAATTTCAGAGTAAGACCGAATAAATTCAAATGTAACAATTTATTAATAGTCAGGTAAACATTTATCATGCCAATTACACAATTAGAAGCCAATTCAAATATAATGCATAATTGCTCAAAGAATAATTCTAAGAGTAAGAAATTCAGTCTGACACACGCATTCACTAAGCCACCCGGTTTTCACCTGGTATTAAGATGTGTTTTGGTCAGCTTGTCCATTTTCAACCATTTCCAGCGGTAGTTGAAATTGCATTAGATTGCTTTCATAGTATAAACGCTCATGTGGTCAAATGTGTTCAAACAGCCACTTAAGACTGCCTTCTGACCTAATGCATAAACATTATGGAAAGAGCGGTAGCCAGACCGGATTTAAACTTTTTCGGCTGAAGACCCAAGTTTGGTTTGAAGAGAAAAAAAGTTACCAAGCACAATGTTCTCTCAACATTCCTTGTTACTAACACACTCACAGCATTCAGCATGAACAGAGCAGAAAAGAAAGCTGCTGACCCTCCCCTCGAAGAAATCAGGACAGAAGTTGAAAATGGACAAAAGAGACGGATTAAAATACCAAATACAAGCTCCTCCCGTGTCAGCCCTGTCTGAATTAGCGATCGGGGGAGAAAGACCTTAGTCAGGGAGGTGACCAAGAACCCGATGGTCACTCTGACAGAGCTCCAGCGTTCCTCTGTCAGAGGAGAACCTTCCAGAAGAATAGCCATCTTTGCTGCACTCCACCAATCAGGCCTGTGTGGTAGAGTGGCCAGACGGAAGCCACTCCTCAGTAAAAGGCACATGACGGCCAGCCTGGAGTTAGTTTCGACAAAGTATTGAGGAAAGGCTGTGAATACTTATGTACATGTCATTTTTATTACTTTTTTTATTTTTAATACACTTTCAAAGATTTCAAACATATTTCATTCACGTTGTCATTATGGGGTATTGTTTGTATAACTTTGAGGAAAATAATGAATTTTAATCCATTTTGGAATAAGGCTGTAACATAACAAAATGTGGAAAAAGTGAAGCACTGTGAATACTTTCCGGATGCACTCTACAGGGCATGAAAAGAGGATGCTGCAACTACAATAACTGAACAAGGATAAATCACTGGTGATGAACATGGAGTCTTGTAAGAATGTCACCTGTTCAGACAAGGATCTGACATGAGCCACTTTTAAGTAAGCCTAAAAGTATATATCTATATAATTTTGGCCACATTAACTGCGGTGTGAACGGATCTTTGATTTCACGCAGATTTTCTGGTGCCATTGTAAACTGCTGGGCCATTTAAAACTCTTTCTACAAAGAGAACAAGAATATGGTCTCACATTTGCATGAATTTTCATGTGAATCTGTAAGGGTGATAACATAATTGTTTTATTACTCTGATCATAATTAAATCGCTTTCCTCCGGAGGATTTGAAATTGCTCTCTTTGATTAAATTCTTACCACTCTCAGAACCTTGTAATATATTTCCAGAATGAGTTTGCGAATGATATTTCAGGTCTCTATGATAAGTGAAACTCTTTTCACACTGATGACACTTGTAAGGCTTCGCTCCGGTGTGAAGCCTCATGTGAACCTCAAGGTTTCCTTTCAGTGCGAAACTCTTTCCACACTGAGGGCAGGTGAAGGGCTTTTCTCCGGTGTGAACCCTCATGTGAACCTCAATGTTTGCTTTGTTTTTGCAAGTCTTTCCACAATGAAGGCACATGTGAGGCTTCTCTCCCATGTGAATTTTTACATGATTCATAAGATGTGTCCTGTCTGTGAAACTTTTTCCACAATGATGGCATATAAAACAGTTCTCTCTTGAGTGAATCTTTATGTGGTGATTAAGGGTTACACTAAATCTGAAACTCTTTCCACACTGACCACATATGAACGGCTTCTCTCCAGTGTGAATTCTCATGTGGGCATTAAGGGTTGATTTATGTTTAAAACTCTTTTCACATTGAGGGCAGGTAAAAGGCTTCTCTCCAGTGTGAATTTTCATATGGCTTTTAAGGCTTGCTATTCGAATAAAACCATTTCCACACTGTTGGCAGGTGAAAGGCTTCTCTCCAGAGTGAATTCTCATGTGGACTTTAAGGCTTCCTTTTTGAGTGAAACTTTTTCCACACTGTTGGCAGTTGAATGGACTCTCTCCAGTGTGAACTCTCAGGTGGACTGTCAGGTTTCCTTTTCGATTGAACCTTTTTCCACATTGTTGGCAGATGAAAGGGTTCTCTCCAGTGTGAACTCTCATGTGGGCATTAAGACTTGGTTTTTGAGTGAAACTCTTTCCACACTGTTGGCAAGTGAATGGCTTTTCTCCAGTGTGAATTCTCATGTGGACTTTAAGGTTTCTGCTTTGATTGAAAGTCTTTCCGCACTGTTTGCATGTGAAATGACCTTTAGTATTTTGACCTTTTTTTCGTGATAAAGTCTTTTCAGTCTGTGAGCAACTGAAAGGTTCTTCTTCAGATGTGAAATCATGATGTTTCTTAATCTGGTATTTTTCTTCCGTTTCATTCAGTTCTTGACTCTCTTCTTTCAGTGCCTCCAGGTCTAAGGCGAAAAAGACAAATAACCCCAGTTTAATGGCAAAAAAGCAACAGACATCAAAACTTTTAGACATGTAAAGTATCAAAACCAATGTATATGCTAGATCCTACCAACATTTAGCTAGAGTAAAAACTGTAACTTTCAAGTAAGGACAAGTTCACATGTCTCTCAGCTTCAGAAGTATTTCAGCGTCAGTAAGTATTTTTGATGAGGCAACAGTGGGCACGACAGCACAGAATATGCTAAACTCAATATTATAACAGTGAGTAATTTTCTCTGTTCCCTTTGTTCTTTGATTAACTTTACTGACAGAAAGCTTCATTGGCTGCGGTCTCTATAAGACCATCCGCTGCTGGCAGAGACGCTGATTTCACACGCGCCTCATTCTCTCACAACTCTTCACGTTCATCATAAGACTGCTCTTGTGTTATGAAGATACTCGACAAAACAGACATTTTGGCATAATTGTGTGTGTTATTGTAAGTTCAAGCATGAAAGATAACTTATGAATGGTTTAAAAGCATTTGCATGAATAAGAAGGGATCATATAATATAACATTAGCCAAAGGATGACAAAAATTAACAGATGCTGCATTAATTGTGATAAATATTTTAACGCGTTAAACTCAGGGACAAAAATTAATTGCATGTGTTAACGTTGACAGCCCAGATTTATTTATTTTATAAAATAACAGCATTTTGCATCACATAATCGCATAGGCTTGAAATCGCGATTGCGATATGATTAATCGTGCAGCATTAATTCACACTAAAATGTCTTTGTGTTCAGGTTTGACTGTAGTGAACTTAATGCAAAAATGTACACTTCACATCAACATGTCAAACAAAAATCAAAACCTTGACAAAAAGTAGTTTTTGAGAAATGTCTAAACATATATCCACAACCTAATAAAAGACAGTAATAATGTCTAAAAACAACTAGAGAATTTGCAAGCCTCTTTATATAGAACTATACGGTCATCTAGTGGTTAGTTTATAGCATTATGTTTTTCTATTTGCACTCCCACCAGATTGCATTAATCTCTATTTTAACATAAAAAATACTGCTTTAATTGAAGATAAATAATAAAAAAGTATTATTTTCAATGGGGAAAAAAATTATCACCATTAATACATACATATTAATTGGTACCTTAACATTGTCTCAAAATACAAAATTAAAAAATATTATTACATGATATATTCCTGCTACTATACTATTGCTTTTACTGGGGAAAAAAAGTTACATTTCAGGCGTTCTGTCACTTTTGACACTCATCTAGTCATTGAGCTTCCCATCACATCTTCTGTCCAAACAAATGCTCTCTAAAATCTAAAGCGTGCCCAATGTACTATTGAAATTGATTTTTGGACAGCGTAATGTTATTTTTTCTGAAAATGTTTATTGTACACATATATTGTGCATATATCTTAGCATAGCAACCTCCCCCCCCCCCACACACCTGTCCCACCCACTTTTAAAAACAAAATTACGCCAGTGGTTGGAGATCCATGTTCGGTTGCTCGAGTTTTATTCCGTTTTTCAACTGTATGCTGGTTAATAATGAAATGGCTAGAATTTATTCACACCTCTACTATTGAATCCAGCGTATCATCAGCGCTCGGATTCACTTCCATGGGGCTGTCAAGTACGACTCACTAGTAATACATGTGGAAATCCCTCAAACTTTTACTACATTTTTACTATTACAGCTATCGAGATTAACGAATCGTGAAAAGTATTGATCATATTTTTAGATCTATTCCAATCACATGAAAGTGATCAGCATTGATGAGATTTCATCATTGCAATGCAATTTCTACACGCTTTCACCAAATAACAATGCAAAGTCTCCACTTCTCAGATCCTGTCGTTTTCTAGCTTTGGTTTCAATAAAAGCTGTTTTTGGAATAACGAGGAAGTTTTGAGTTGTAAAACTTACAGGATATTTCTATAGTATAACGACCTCTTAACTGTCAAAAGATCAAGGAAAATTTGAATTCTAAATTTAAAGCTACAATGTTTTTTTTGCCACTAGGGGTCGCTAACCTCTTACAATAACAAAGGCGTAGGTTGATGATGCAGTGCATAAGCGGAATTATTGAACTTGCCGTCGAGCTGATGGATCTAATAATGTTTATGGATGAGTGAAAACATTGATGTTTTTAACATGACTGTGGTATGAAGCAGGGTGCGATTGCTAATGAGAGACAGATATCAGCGCCACACGCGAGTCCTGCTGATATAAAGGAATAAGGACAATTAATTCAACTGAACTACACACAAGTACTAAATTACTATCACAGGTCAGTTTATTTGATGAATGAAACTTGAGGTAATGCAGCTCTGTTTCACTTGATCTAACTTTACACTATCACACTAAACAGCATTTGAGTGTGTTGAAAGTAATAATGTTGTCCTATGTGTTAGTTTGTTGGCTATATGAGACCATCAGTAAGCTAGATCCACATTTTTAATAATCCTGAGACAAAACAATGGCATTGACATATTTTATGCTTTCAGTTAAAACAGCTCAAACATGTATTTTAGTCTGGGACTTAAAAGCTTATCCATTGTAACCGGAACCGTCCATGATTGTTATCTAACGTCATTGCAAATATTTTGGAAGCTCTACCAATTGTATGTTACAGTCAGGCCTAGCAACGTGACACCTATCTCTATATTTGAGCAAGATGACAAACCAATCGGGTGGTGCTCTCTGATCCTGAAAAAGTTTGAGAAGCTCTACCAATGGATGTTGGAGTTGAGGCGTAAACAACGATGGGGCAAGCCAATCACACCGTGCATAGAGACGCGTGGCCGCGGAGCACAAACTGAGGGGACGTAATCCAGTGGGAGCGCACTGCCACTCGGTGGACAAGCATTAGTTATTCAGAACTAAAGAACTAGTTGCAAACAAACTGTCATCTGCAATGGTGAAAGTCTCAAATTGGTTGAATGAGTCTTGTTTGTCTCTAAATGTAAGTAAAACTGTATGCACGTATTTCACTGCAAGAAAACAAAACTCTGTGAATCCAGATTTCATATTTAATGGTGAAGCAATCAAATTTGTGATGCATGTTAAACGTTTAGGAATAATAATAGACCAACACCTGTCTTTTAAAAAGCAAGTAAAAAGGGTTATAAATAATGTTAAATTCAATTTGAATAATTTTAAAAGCATCAGGCACTCTCTGAATCAGCTGCACTTCTTTTAGTAGATACTCTGATGCTACCTCACTTGTCGTATTGCTTAACAACTTGGTCACAAGCAGATGCAACAACACTTAAGCCTGTGTACTCCCTTCATAAACAAATCATGAAAGTATTAGATAAAAAAACCAAGGGACTACCATCATTGTACTATTTTGAAAAGGTTACATTTTTTAAATATAAATAATTTTGTATTTTATACTGATGTGTGCCTGAAGTACAAAATTATTAATAATCTTGCTCCACCCCCTCTTCAGGGATGCGTGACCCATAATGGAAGTGCAGGTAGGACTAGAGCATCTGCCGGGGAGATTTGGTACCGCAGTACAGAAAAACAGCCTTTGGGCAAAAAGCTTTTTCAGTTAGAGTAGTGGGGTTGTGGAATTCCCTACCTACAAACATTCGAAGCCTCAATAGCTTCTCAATTTTTTAAAATAAGCTTAAGTACTGGCTACTATCACATCAGATCTGCAACCACTAATGACTGTGTTGTACATTATCTGTTTTATATTCTGGTTTTAAATTTTATATTCTGCACATGTATGTATTGTGATGTTTTATGTGGGGTATATGTAATGTATGTTATTTTATTTGTTTACCTGCCCAGGGACAGCAAACTAGCTATTAGCTAATTCTGGTGCAATTACTTTTAATTGTACACTGTCCCTCTAAAAATAAACAATAAAATGAAATGAAATTAGTAGCAATATTTTATTCAGTCAGAACATGGCTTATCAGAAGAGGTTTACTTTAGAAAAAGTTTTGGAGAATCTAGTTTGATTAATTGTGTTTGATTAGGGTTGGAGATGATCTGTGCAGGACAGTCGATTGGGCTCCTCTGTTTTAGAGTATTACTGATTTTTTTTATGGATAACATTTTAGAGATAGTTACTGATTTTTGTATTGATACCTTTTTAGAGGGTATTACTGATTTTTTTTTTCATTGATAACTTTTTAGAGAGCCTCGGTGTCAGAAAAAGATAGACCCGAGCTCCCTGCACTTCACAGGCATCAGCAGGACCAACATCAAGTGTCCTCGGTCCCCACAGAGCCTCTCCTCAGGAGCCAGGGTAACCAGGAGCCGTGCTGGTTTGAAATCCTCCAGTGACACCATACAACATGCCTCCAAACTAAGAAAAGTCACACAAAAAAGGTCAAGATCTGCTGTCCGTTCAGAAGAACAAATTAACAATTGGCACAATCTTTCGGGCGGAGATGAGGCTTTGCACCTAAACGGCCTCCTGGACCACAGCTCATTACTGATGAGCTGTATTCTCCACTCCAGCTATTTCAGTTGTTTTTCAGCAACCGTGTGGTCTTGGTGATCATAGCCAATGCTAATGCCCACGCTGAAAAATTGTCCAACTCTGGGAAAAAATTCAAATGGTACTCACCTTGGATGAGTTTAACAGTTACTTGTCTCTGGTCATTTACATGGGCCTTGTGAAACTCAAAGAACTGAGTGATTACTGGTCCAAAAGGCTGGGTTATGATTTTAGTTTCCGACCTTAAGTGATGTCAAGGGATCGATTTTTGTCCATTTCATGGACCCTCGATTTGTGCGATCTATAGGGGGATGAAGAAAACCAGCAGAAGAAGGGAACTGAAGAATACGACCCCCTATACAAAATAAAGCCTCTCTACACTGACCTCATCACTGCCTGCAAGACATTTTATCAACCGGATCAGCATGTTTTGATTGATGAGAGGATGGTCGCAACCAAAGCCCACATTGGGCTGAAGCAATACATGGCCAAGCCCACTAGGTGGGGCTTTAAGCTTTTTGTTCTGGCTGACTCGCATACCAGATACACCTGGAATTTCTCTGTGTATGAGGGAAAAAAGCCACACACAGCGACAAAGGGCTCAGTTATGACTCTGTCATGTCCCTGTTAGACTTCCCCCTGCTAGGCACTGGATACAAACTGTATGTGGACAATTTTTATACAAGTCCAGATCTTTTCAAAGACCTAGCAGGGCTACAGACGGGTGCATGTGGCACGATCCGAACAACCAGGAAGGGCTTTCCAAAGGCAAGGGAAAATGTCATGCCCAAAAAAGCTGAAAGGGGAACCATCAGATGGCTAAGGAAAGATGGCCTTCTTTTTGTTATATGGATGGACACAAGGGAGGTGGTCATGTGTTCCTCAATGAACACGGCATATGAAGGAGACACTGTCAACAGGAAAGTGAAGGTGGACCAGTGTCAGAGGACGAGGAAGACCATACCCATTTCTGTGTCTGTGCTTGAGTACAACAATGGGAGGAGTACATTAGACTGATGCACTGATCGGGTACTATAATGTACTACACAAGACCCGGAAGTGGTACAAGAAACTGTTTCAGCATCTCTTGGACATTGCCATTGTGAATGCATTCATCATGCATAAGCAGCAAATGAAGGCCAAGCATTTGCTGCCACTGACCCAGAAATCCGGGATCTAGGAGAAGCTCATGAAGGAGCTTCTTGAAGCAGCCCGACCAGAAACAGCTCCACAACAGCCTTCACAAATGTGCATGCCTGGATATATACAAGAAGATTCCACTCAGGGACGCAAAAGGTGTGTGAGGTGCCACACTAAAACACCAGTTTAAACGTGGCACTTTGCTTTGTGCCCAGGAGGAACTGTTTCCAAGACTGGCACACAAGCCCAAAAAAATCCAATTCACACTTTTCATTATTTTAAAAATAATTGTTGTTGTTTATAGTTATTATAATGTAGTATATCTGATTTGCAATAGTTTGGTGTTATGTATGTGTGTAAAAAAAACAGAAATTAATTGAATCATTCAATTGGAGAGTTTTATTGAACACTTTTATTGAGCCAGCATGTTTTTTTCTATTTGTACAATAAATTACATCATCCGGAAACACTTGTTTGGAGAGGTTTTTGGACACTCGGCTAAACAAAAAGGCTACCTTTGTTCCAAATGCTGTAACTTTATGCTATCACCACAAAATTTGATCCAGATGCAGACCACATATAGGGGAACATCACCGAAAAGGAATGTTCCTGTTACCTTATTTTCTTTCCTGAGTTATTGCATGTCAAATAAGAAAGATTTGTAAAAATAAAAAATTTTGTACGTAAAATGTAAAATTTATATTTCCTAAAAATATAAGGTGCTAACAAATCATACCTACCTTTTGACTCTCCTTGCTATAGTTTTGAAGTTATGAGTCTTTACTTTTGTGTGTGTCACTCAGACAAAACAACTTGCCTTCAGGGCTTAAGCGTCGTCTGTGAAACCGGGGGATAATGTGTAATGAGTAGGGATGCACCGGTACCACTTTTTTCCAGAATATAATACGAATACTGATACTGTAACCTTTGGTACTTGCTGATACAGAGTACCGATACCTGTATATTCCTTGCATTTAAATAAACAATTAATCAAATTAGTCAACTTAATTTGTTTAGTAAATGGATATTTCCTTCAGTTATTTTCTTGCCTAATTATGCCAATTTAAAATTGTAAATAGATAAATACGTTAACCTATAGGTCTTTATAATCGAAAGCCGATAACCAATATATTGCCTGATAAATCTAAATCCAAAATGTTATATACTTTGAGAACCTGATTACAAAAAGACAAAAGGCTCATTATTAAAAGCCATGTCCCAAACACTCGAACACAAAACGAGCTGAAACACGGCAACTAAACACAAAGAATACAAGTTGTTAACCTAACCTCAGAAAACACGGGCGAACAAAGAATTCACAACAACTTTTACAGTCGTGTTTTCATTATAATGTTATGAAGCCTATATGACAGATTTGCACTGCACATGTTGCACTGAACTGTATTCAGTCATATGATTCCAGTCATTACACTCATATTTTAAACAATTCAAAACCATCATGGCAAATAGAGCACATCTAAAGTGTTTTAGCTGAAGGAAATAATACATTATTTATTAGCTTTGATTTTCTTAATGGATCAATTACGATAACATTAAAAATGACCATTTATCGTCCGATAGCGCTATGGTGGCCGATATATCATGCATCCCGAAATACGCTGATATTTAATGTTGCGGATCAGTAGCGCACTGCAAACATGTCTAATGTGAAGCACAAGAGCTCCTGCACTGCATATTACCACAACACTCTGCAAACGGATCGTGTGTGAAACAGGTGTTCGTGTGAAGAATATCCCACACGTGTGTTATAAGGATCAAATGAGTTCAGCTTTGAGAATGAAACTAACCTGTTTGTTCCTCAGTATCTTCATGTTTCACGCTGAACACTTCTTCAATCTTTATGTCTTCACTCTCCTGTTTAATCAACGCCATCTTTATAATAGTGTCGGATCTCAGATGCTTCTCCAGGAGTTTTCCTGTGTGTTTGGACAAAGTCATGTTTAAGAAGAGAATAATTAAGTTTAGTAGAGAATAAAAAAAAACTTTAGTAGGCCTAGTTTGTAGTCAAGAGAACTGGAAAGGGAGTCAGTCAGATTGATAGTTAATGGTAAAAATAACTGAAAACTAGTGGTACAAATTAATTAATTTATAACATTTGTTTTTGGTTTGTTAAAGTTATAATTTTTCATAAACTGTCTTGATGTTAATATTGAAAAAGCAAGGTTTCACTTTTATGCAGATGACACTGTTATCTATTGCTCTGCTCCTACAAAACAAGAAGCTTTGAGAGATTCAGTCAGTATTTGATACTATCCAGACAAGGTTTTTTACTTTAAAGTTGGTCTTAAATGCTGAGAAAACAAAATTCATGTGGTTGTCCAATTCTAGAAGTTCCTTAGACAGTTATATTATTCTTCAAACTTTACAAGGAAAACCGATTACATTAGTGTCAGACTCAGAGTATAAATACCTGGGCATCATAATTGATGACACATTAAAATTTACTTCACACATTAATTACTTGAAACAAAAATCAAAGAAGTTGGGATTTTACTTTAGAAATAAGTCTCGCTTTTCATTTAATGCAAGGAAGAAGCTTGTGTCTGCGACTTTCTTGCCGTTTCTTGATTATGGGAATGTAGTGTACCAGAATGCTCCCTCTTATAGTCTTGCTTCCCTAGATGCTGTGTATCACGGGGCCTTAAGATTTATTACGAATTGCACGTTTTCCACACATCATTGTGCAGTATACAATACAGTTTCTTGGTCTTCTCTTGCTGCACGAAGGGAAATCCACTGATACTCATTGATATACAAAGCAATTTTGGGGGTTTTACCATCTTATCTTTGTTGTATGCTTTAAAAAGTAGCAAGTAACTATTCACTGCGTTCACAGTTATATTATAATCTGCATGTACCTGGAGTTAGAACTAATTTAGGTAAAACCGCTTTTAACTATATTCAGAGTGGAACTCTCTACAAGACATTGAGGCTGAATCATCGGGTGTCTTTCAGCAATTCTAGAACACTTATATATGCGCTAGAGAAAGATTGAATGATTTGCAATTGCTTCTGAGGTTGTATTTTTTAATACTAATTTATTGTGTGTTGTATTGTTTTATTGTAATATGTGTGTTTGAACAATTGGGCCGCCTATCTTGGGCAGGACACTCCTGTAAAAGAGATTTGAATCTCAGTGAGGTTCTCTCCTGGTTAGATAAAAAAAAAAAAAAACATTTTTCATGTTTGTGTTCTCGTTAGTTGTTGTCGAGCGCTTCAAAATTGTGAAACATTATATGAAACAATCGGTTCAACTGTCTCGGAGTTTTTCAAAAATATCCGTTTCTCCCATTAATATTTGTCAGAGACCGAAATCGTGTTTACGATAAACTGATTAACGATGTATGGAGAGAAATGAGACGCAACTTTTTCTGTTATTCAAGCGCGGACGCGCTTAACTGACAAAATATCTACCTTTAATTAATGTTAGACAAAGCATTGCAATGGTACAGTAACAGCTTCGTTTTACAGTAAAAAGTAAACACTATAAAATAGACAGAATGGATTGTAGCTAATTAGACGCTTTTAAATGCGTGACAAAACAAACCTTTTTCATGAGGCGAATCAGCTGCAGCGCGGCGCAGATTTATGACGTCATATCGCCAGACCAAAATAAAGGTTCTCGCTGCTGTGTCTAAAATCACAACAGTGCACGGAAATGTACATACAAATAGTAAAATAGACGTTAGAGGAATTCAGAATTTCTTAGTTTCAGAGTTTACTGCTTAATGAAAGAATGTGAGATTCTTTCTAAAAGGCAAAACTGTAATGTTTGGTTACAGAAACCATTTACACACAGTACAAAAAAACACTATGTAAGTAATATGAAATAAATTCAAATATTAATTATAAATCATAAAATGGTCTCAAAACACCAAAAAAGAAAAAATATTATAAAAAACAAGTAAAAAAAATGATGATTTTCTTTTAATAAATATGAATCCCACCCTTCCGGCCCATTTGGACCCAAAGGTCCTGAGTGTGACTCTGAAATGAAGGACCCCAGAGGGCTAAACCCAAATCCTTAATGTAATCAATGAAAGGGCTCCACATGTTATCAGTGCTGTTTAGCCATGCTTGCTCATTTCTTATTATTTGTATTGCAAAGTGATACAATTCACATTTGTCACTTTTACAGCTTTACCATTTTACAAAAATATTTGTTTAACAGGAATACCAAAACTCTCCAGTGACAAGTTATTCATAATACAAAACACTTCAAAGTGTCTCTTTAAGTTATCCTCAGTTTCAAACTATTTGCAGAAGAAGGGGGAGGCAGTCGCATCACTGATAATAATCCAAAAATCAATATCAAAAATGTATTTGGTTTAATAGGATTTATATACTTAATCCATTTGGACGAGAAATCAACAAACAAATCCCTCTGAAAATTCACATAAAATGTAATTTTCTCCATATTGAAACTATGTTTTAAGACCTCAGTCCAATCCTTTATTTGTGGAGGTTTAGGTTTATATCAGCAGCGAGGGTAGCCCATTAAGCCCACCAACATGTTTTTGATGATATTGACATGGTTTATAAGAAAAATAATTCGGCTGGTTAAAATGCAGGATTTATCTCTCATTTGAAAATGTATTACTTAGTTGATGTGCATTTAAGAATATAAAAATAGGATATTTTATGATAAAGTGAGGTGTGGCATGGGCTTAATTTGTACTTTGGCACCATTTAAGCCCGCGTGCGTTCCAAATAAGCCCACGTTATAAATGACTCACACAATTTGAAAATGTATTGATTTTAGGGAAGTAAAACATCAATATATTTATTCAGTGCCTGTATTTAAAATACTCCATTTTACTAATGGTTGCTATCGTGCTCATCATCTGTACCAATAACATTCACCATGAAAAACAGGCTGGTTTGCAAAGCAGAACACTTCATGAACAAATGCAACCGTCTGCCATTCCTGTTTTGTGATTGAGCTGATTTCATTGATTAAGTTTCTGTTTCGAGGTTCTCTCGAGGCCAGCACCCTCCAGAGAATAAACCTGCGCTCGGCATCTTCAATCTTCTCCCGTAGAGGTTGTCTTGTTTGGGCCTCTGTCAGGAACGGCATAGTGAACATGACCGCATAGCACGCATCTCTCTGCACTGGAAAGGCATCTGTTATGACACCGTTTTCTTTCTCATGGATGTCATTGTCGGCCTTGCCACTTTTGCCTCCTTGTGTTCCTTTTGTTCTCTTTGTTTCCTGTTTTTATTTGTTTAGTTTCTTTTTTTTCAGCTTCATTCAGTATTTCTAGAGTCTAGGGGTGGGCGCTATACGTGACTACTGGTATTGTGTTGTTCCATGATATGGATTTTGCGATACCGTTAGATATTCATAAATTCAAATTTTGCAGTTATATTGTTTTGTTAATTTTTTTTCAATACACTTTACAACTTTTAACACTACTAATAGGGCTGGCTCGATAACACTTTTTCATGTCCGATACCACAAACTTGAGTATCTACCGATACAATACCATATTTTTCTCCCTCTTAATTCAGCTGTTAATTACACATTTGTCAGGAGGATGCACTAGCCATCATGCTCAAACAGTGCAATAAATGTTCTCCTCCCTAAAGGAAGAAATACAGTTGTGCAATACTGCTGCTTAATTTGTAGCAGAACTTGTAGCAGCATTTTTAATCATTCAGCACCATTCAATGAATGACATTTATAGTGCAACTGTGCAAATTAAAAATTCCAGTGCCAAATACTGGATGTAACACAAAAATCTATGTAGTCCTAACTTAAATAAGTATAAAAATATAAAATAATGATGAAAACATAAAAATAATGATATCTCTATTATAAATTGTACAATAGAACACAGTACAATAAGGCACTCACAAACTCTAGGCTATTACACCTGATAAAGGCAAAAATAAATCAAGGGTAGACAGTGCAAGCTCTAAAGTTTTTTCACATGCTTCATAGGTGTAATTAGCGTCCCCGCCACTTTTTCTCAGGATCGATATTGTCCTCCACCACTTTTTAAAACATGAGGCACATGTAGCGGGTATTAACTCACTTACTAATGGACCAGAAAAATAAAATCAGAAGACTGCACGACACGTAAAAGGAGGTGGTGGTGATGCTGAGAAACAGTCAGAGACAGAAAGTAAGTTGAAGCATAAAAGGTAGCTTTACTTTTTAGTATTTAGTGATTTTTTTTTCTCTTTATTATTATTTTTTTTTTTTACCTCAATCACAAAATAACAATACAAAATTACAGAAAAAATACAATAAGCTATATATTGCCCGGGTGCACCCTCTAAATAACTTTTCGTATATATCAATAATATCTTTCAATAATCACATTCAATGTATTCAAATGAACACAAATGAAAGAAAACAATCATCAGTGGCATTACATATAACCCACTGAAATAATTTCTTAAAGTTCAAATGGAATAACAATTGGAATATTGATCAGTGTTAAACTTTCCCAATTGTGCTCTTGAGATGTTTCAGTCCCAAGGAAAAAAATATATCAGTCTCTGGAAATATGTTCTCTTACTTATCTGAGTAGAAATAATGAAACGAAAAATTGTCCTTTCCTCTAAGTTCGTGATCCTTTCAGAATGGAAGTGGGAGGCTCCATCAATAGGGAACTCCATCAATAGGGAACGCCATCAATAGGGAACGCCATCAATAGGGAACTCCATCAATAGGGAACGCCATCAATAGGGAACTCCATCAATAGGGAACACATCAATAGGGAATGCCATCAATAGGGAACTCCATCAATAGGGAACTCCATCAATAGGGAACGCCATCAATAGGGAACGCCATCAATAGGGAACTCCATCAATAGGGAACTCCATCAATAGGGAACGCCATCAATAGGGAACCCCATCAATAGGGAACTCCATCAATAGCGAACTCCATCAATAGGGAACTCCATCAATAGGGAACTCCATCAATAGGGAACGCCATCAATAGGGAACTCCATCAACAGGGAACGCCATCATTAGGGAACTCCATCAATAGGGAACTCCATCAATAGGGACCGCCATCAATAGGGAACTCCATCAATAGGGAACTCCATCAATAGCGAACTCCATCAATAGGGAAATCCATCAATAGGGAACTCCATCAATAGGGAACGCCATCAATAGGGAACTCCATCAATAGGGAACGCCATCAATAGGGAACTCCATCAATAGGGAACACATCAATAGGGAATGCCATCAATAGGGAACTCCATCAATAGGGAACTCCATCAATAGGGAACGCCATCAATAGGGAACGCCATCAATAGGGAACTCCATCAATAGGGAACTCCATCAATAGGGAACGCCATCAATAGGGAACCCCATCAATAGGGAACTCCATCAATAGCGAACTCCATCAATAGGGAACTCCATCAATAGGGAACTCCATCAATAGGGAACTCCATCAATAGGGAACGCCATCAATAGGGAACTCCATCAACAGGGAACGCCATCATTAGGGAACTCCATCAATAGGGAACTCCATCAATAGGGACCGCCATCAATAGGGAACTCCATCAATAGGGAACTCCATCAATAGCGAACTCCATCAATAGGGAAATCCATCAATAGGGAACTCCATCAATAGGGAACGCCATCAATAGGGAACTCCATCAATAGGGAACTCCATCAATAGGGAACGCCATCAATAGGGAACTCCATCAATAGGGAACTCCATCAATAGGGAACGCCATCAATAGGGAACTCCATCAATAGGGAACTCCATCAATAGCGAACTCCATCAATAGGGAAATCCATCAACAGGGAACGCCATCAATAGGGAACTCCATCAATAGGGAACTCCATCAATAGGGAACGCCATCAATAGGGAACTCCATCAATAGGGAACTCCATCAATAGCGAACTCCATCAATAGGGAACTCCATCAATAGGGAACTCCATCAATAGGGAACGCCATCAATAGGGAACTCCATCAATAGGGAACACCATCAATAGGGAACTCCATCAATAGGGAACGCCATCAATAGGGAACGCCATCAATAGGGAACTCCATCAATAGGGAACTCCATCAATAGCGAACTCCATCAATAGGGAAATCCATCAATAGGGAACTCCATCAATAGGGAACGCCATCAATAGGGAACGTCATCAATAGGGAACTCCATCAATAGGGAACTCCATCAATAGGGAACGCCATCAATAGGGAAATCCATCAACAGGGAACGCCATCAATAGGGAACTCCATCAATAGGGAACTCCATCAATAGGGAACGCCATCAATAGGGAACTCCATCAATAGGGAACGCCATCAATAGCGAACTCCATCAAAAGGGAAATCCATCAATAGGGAACTCCATCAATAGGGAACGCCATCAATAGGGAACTCCATCAATAGGGAACACCATCAATAGGGAACTCCATCAATAGGGAACGCCATCAATAGGGAACTCCATCAATAGGGAACTCCATCAATAGCGAACTCCATCAATAGGGAACGCCATCAATAGGGAACTCCATCAATAGGGAACTCCATCAATAGCGAACTCCATCAATAGGGAAATCCATCAATAGGGAACTCCATCAATAGGGAACGCCATCAATAGGGAACTTCATCAATAGGGAAATCCATCAATAGGGAACTCCATCAATAGGGAACGCCATCAATAGGGAACTCCATCAATAGGGAACTCCATCAATAGGGAACGCCATCAATAGGGAACTCCATCAATAGGGAACTCCATCAATAGGGAACGCCATCAATAGGGAACGCCATCAATAGGGAACGCCATCAATAGGGAACGCCATCAATAGGGAACTCCATCAATAGGGAACGCCATCAATAGGGAACGCCATCAATAGGGAACTCCATCTTGAAAGAACATTCACACAGAAAAAAAAACCCTGGACTGATCACAGACCAGAGTATGCATTCAATATTGTATACCAATAATGATTTACAATTAAATATATAACACAGGAAACAAATAAAATACATATGTGCATACCATCATCCTAACAAATGACATTGTACTCAATTACCTGTCCATTCACTTTTCTCTTTTTCCTTCCACAGGCACGCGCAACCAAAATGGCGTCAGCAGTGAACACTTAATACACCATGCTGTCTGACACAACCACACTGCAAATGAACAATTCAACCCATACAACATCAGAATATAACACAATTTTGTCTCATATGCATAAAACAAATAAACAGCTATTACATCCAATGTTGTCATTCATTTTTTAAGGCTGATTATAACATTGGTAAACTCACCGAGTCAAAATGTAAACTCTGAAGTGCCCGATTGACACAATCACACTGGATCATCCACTATCTTGTAGTTACCCTCTGATTGTGTGAACTTTGAACAGCTTAAGAACTATATTTGTTCAATTTTAACACTCTCTCGTTGTCAGATCAGATATCTCAGTCGCTCTGCGTCTGTCGTCTAATTTGCGCAACGCTATTCGTAAGCAAGGGGCGGAGCCAGCAACCAAACCCTCCGATTGGTGGATACTCTTAACTGAATTCATATATATATATATATATATATATTTTTTTTTTTTAATCATAACTTTCTATTCAAGCAACATAAAAATAAATAATATCTGTAAAACAATCATTTAACCAGGGTTACACACAGATGTAATACAAATAAATAAAACATCTCCAGTTAACTAGCAGAGCATTAATTTAATTTGCTATTAATTAATTGCAGAGCATTAATTAACATAGTTAGACGATTTAGCGCTAACACTGTTAGCCGTATCGGATCGGATTGGATTACATTATATTCCCGCGAATACAACATCCGATCCAGTGATTTTGGCCAGTATCGGACTAACTGTACGTTCACACCGCCGCCGACTTGAGCTTCCAAAGCTACCAGAAGTCATTAATATTTACGAACGCTCGTTTTAAGGGGGAATGCAATTAATTTGCTCACGGTAACACCGATTTGACCAATTGTTACGGAAGCAGGCGGACAACAAGGTAAGTAGAGAAGCACAAGTTTAATTCAACAGCAGAGTAATAGTATAACTCAACGTGTAGAAATGAGTGAGTGGATATTTCCGTGCAGGAACGACGAGAGGAGATTTCCGGAGAAGTTTCACACTCTGTTATGAATAGGCAGACAGGTTGACGGCACACACACGCACCACTTGGCTGAACAGGATGGCTTACGGCTCGCCCACCACTGGAGAGAAGATCTTGGCTGACTAGGAATAACACAGAGAACTGGTGAGTACACACAGGATTGTTTGGTTCGTGACACTCGAATAGAGAAGCACTATGAATCCGCTTCGTATAAACGAGCCCGGACAATGAGAGGTGCGTGGTGAGTGCTTATGAAGCAGAGTGGCTGATGAAGTACAGGTGTTCCTTGTTAGAATTCTGGTGAGAGTGATCGCTGAATGATTGTGGTGGAAGAACCTGGCCAATCTGTGACACCAATTGCACTAATATAAATAATAATGCAAATAATAATAATAATATAGCTAATTATTATTTTTCCCATGACCAAATGTGACCAAAACGGTTATAAAAATGCTGTTATTATAAATGGTTTCTTCAATGTATTTCTTGTTTTTTCTGTTTATTACATTTCATGTATTTCTTGTTTTTTCTGTTTATTACATTTCATGTTGTGACACTTCTCTTCTCCCTGCTACGTCAGAGCGACCAAAGCGTCAACAAGCTTCCCCGTACTTTTTGACAAGCGTCCTCGACAGGGCGGCCAGAGCTTCTTTGACGCTCAAGTCGGCGGCGGTGTGAACGTACAGTAATACCGATACTGAATATCGGATCGGCGCACCCCTAATGACGAGACAGAATCGAGGCTGAACTGAACGTTAACCTTTTCCTCTACTGTGTCCAACTCGCATGATGCACAGGCATTAATAATCAAACACAGAGAGCATGGTAACAGTCCAAGTTAAGCGAGCACAAACCAACAGCAATAAAGCGAGCACATGCAACTGCAGATTGTGTGTTGTGAACAAGATGAGCGAACACGCAGAAAGTCATGTTGAAGAGCACGAGGAAGAATTGGTTAAAAAGAAGGAGGGCTCCTCTGTCGTATGGAACTGGTTTGGGTCAAAATCTCCGACATTGACCAACGAACAATACTATACAAGTTGTGTTGCCGTGTTGTTGCAACCAAAGTTGGAAACACCAGCAATATCTTTAATTATTTGAAAACCATGCATGCCCACAAATATGAGGAATCCACCCAAATGCGTGCAACAGACATTCCCGGAGACGGAGCACGCCCGAAGACAACTCCCGCTCAGAAATCAATAAAGTCTTCATTCCCTGCCAGTACTCGTTATGACTAGATGAGCCAAACGTGGAAAGACATAACAAGTGCCTACCACGTGTTGCACGTTTGCACTTTTTGAGAAAAACAATGGCACATTAAAAAAAGATTTTTTTTTCTTGCAGGAATAACATTCATATGCTTTTGATTTCTAAATGTTTCCAAACCCTTTGGCCAAAAACACTGTGTGTGTGTGTGTGTGTGTGTGTGTGTGTGTGTGTGTGTGTGTGTGTGTGTGTGTGTGTGTGTGTGTGTGTGTGTGTGTGTGTGTCTGTGTGTGTGTGTCGGTGAATCATGTCTGAAGATAACAAAAGAGGAAATGAAACTAGCCAGATGTCTAGGTTTATAAACTCGTCACTGAGTAGGCAATCAAGAAAACAGAGTTTGCTTCTGCCCAGTAACAGAAGGGTTTGCATATGAAGAACCAATCAAATTGTAGAGAAATTAGGTAATGTATCATGTCCGCTTTACCCTTAGTAAGTATACTTAAAGTTGTTCCAATTTAGCACACAAAAGAACACTAAATGCACTTAAAGTTATGCTTTACTACAATTTAATTACAACTAAATATACAAAACAAAATTAGTTGTTTAAAATGAACTAATCATTCATACACTTGAAGTATACTAAATTAGTCTGGCTGCAAGTATATATAGCATTTCCCCCCCACCAGATCCCAAGTGATTGTTTTTCTAGGGGAATTCACCTGAGTATAATTTTTCAGGTTTCAGGGACACTTGGTTAAACTTAAGTCAGGTGCGTACGGGAAAATCTACCACATGCCCAAATAAAGTATCAAAACTGCAATCAATTTAAGTGCCTAGAATCGTTTCTAGTATGCTGTGTATATCTCTCCAAAAACATCTCATGTTAGTGCAATCCCCAAATATGTGAAAGTGGTTGGCATCCTGAGAGCCACACTGTCTCCAACAATTTGTGCTATCTAAAATATAATTTTTCTGTTTAGGAGTAATCAAAAATATTCTTTCCAGTATAAGGAGCTGGAAGTTGCCCATTGTAGTTAACATATTTTTTCCCAATCCTCAGTTATTATTACCAAACTACTTCCCTTCTCTCAACTCTCCTTAATATATAGAGAAGAATATCCTTGTAAATCTGTCAATGCTTTACATAATTTAGTAATATTCTTCATTGGTTGAGCATTGACTCACTCATTTCTCCTATCATTTTGTTTCTCTCGGTGTATAAGCCCAACAGAAAAGGCTTAGGGTCCAGTAAAATTTGTTTTGAAATAATCTTCTCAATTACAACTTTTACCTCTTCCTAGAAAGATTTAATCTTCTTCTATCTTCTTCTAAAGTTCCTCTATCTTCTTCTCTGTCGTATACTGTATAAGTTTAAGTCGTGTATTTATAGACATAGTGAACCTACAAGCTGCTTTCCGATCCTCATCTGAAAAGTTTGCCTTCCATGCATTCAACTTATACTTTGAATTTTCAGATAAATAAGATGTCAGCAACCAGTAAAATACAGATATTGCCTAATAGTTTTCTCAAATGATCCTTTATCAAAGATGCATGTGGGGGTCTAGTAAGGGCATTACCTTGATTTGCTTTAACAAAGCTTCCAAGCTGGAGATATGATGAGACATCATACTATCAGAATCTGTCTAATAAAGATCCTGGATGGGTTTAAGTCCCTTAGAGTCCAATGTGGAGACTCGCTTGTTGAATAGTAAAACATAGTAGATCTCAGCTGTGCAGCCCAGTAGTGCCACGATAAGTTTGGACATGTTAAGCCCCCCTGTGTCAAATGGTTAATACAACAAAGTCTTGCTCTCCTATTGTTCCATTTAAATCTGATAAACATGGGTTTGATTTGAGAACAAATCTGAAGGTGGAATATTTTGAATCAAAGTAGTTTGGGTAGTACAGTCATTTTTATAATATCAATTCTCCCAATTATAGATACTGGTAGTGACATCCATCCATCAATTGACTCATTCATTTCCATCATTAAAGGTTCATAATTAGCATCAACAATGTTTTCTAGTCCTGGCAATGTCTTTACTCTAAATATTGAATTGGTCCATAACATTAAATTGAATAACCTCTGAAATTCGATTCCTTCTTTCATTTGAATTGAGCAGTAGTATAGAAGATTTTGTGTTATTTATCTTATATCCAACGAGATATCACCAAATGTTTTAATTAGCTGTAACACAGCCGGAATTGTGTTACTTAAATTTGACATGAATGAAATGATATTTTGAAACGCAGGAACCAGCAAACATTTAAATACTTTAATAACGTAAAATAAAGAAATACAAATCAAAAGTAATAGACAGCAGCCCCTCATGGACAACTGCTGACACATAATAAAACATATTACACAAGTCCAGGCCTGGTCCTCTCTCTCTCTCCACTGTCGTGGCTCCTCCTTCTGTGCTTCCGCTCCTCCGTGAGAGATACGAGACCGGTGCGTCGCGCAGGAGTCGCTCATCGGTGATCACGCCACCGGCCTGCTCGCCACAGACATCAGCATACAAGGATATTCTGTGTTCTGCTATTCCACAGAATTGCTGATGTGAACGTACTCCAATTGCGAGAGGTTAAATTGCTAGTGTGAACTACAAAGGCCTTTTCTGTATCCTTTACTAATTTTTATTGCTTTTGAAAATTTTCTATTTGTCAAGATTTCTGCAGTCGAATTTTATATAGGCTATGACCTTAACCATTTTATGAAATCATTTCCACTTCCAAATCTTTCTAAAACATTGAAAAGATGGGGTGTATCTAAAATTTCTTTGTTAATATTTACAGTTTTAATCATATTTCCTCATGCCAAAACAAATTAACAGCGTTACACACTGCCCTAATTTTTTATCTTTTAATCTTTTCTTCTTTTGTGTGGTGAAATTGGCGCATTTACTTAATGCATACTGATGATGACAAGTGTCAGTGGTTGGATCAGCGTAGCTGTCAATAAACTGGACATTGGAGATCACCTATGTGACAAACCAAACAGGCCCAATATAAGGGACGTCCCGGCTAATATGAGACACTGTTGGCAACCCTATTTTCTTGGCTAATCAGGCCATTAACTATCAGGCTGACTGACTCCCTTTCAAGTTCTCTGACTACAAACTACTAAATTTTGGATTTATTTTTCTTAAATTTTCTCATCTTAAACATGACTTTGTTCAAACACACAGGAGAAGCATCTGAGATCCACTTGACACACTATTATAAAGATGGCGTTTATTAAAGAGGAGAGTGAAGACATAAAGATTGCAGAAGTGTTCAGCGTGAAACATGAAGAAACTGAGGAACAAACAGGTCAGTTTCATTCTCAAAGCTGAACAAAGCTTTGATCCTTATAACACACGTGTGGGATATTCTTCACACGAACACCTGTTTCACTCACGAGCTGTTTGCAGTGAGTGTTGTAATTTGAATGCTGTGCAAGAGCTCATTGTGCTTTCACACAAGGCAAAACAAGACATGTTGTGGCAAGACATTTAAACGTGATACTTTTCTTATGTGAAACTTTAGTATCACAAACTAATTTTAACTTGCCATTCACACCAACAGACGATTAAATGGCCTCCAATTCCTTTCCTGTTGTGTATAAATCTTTATATGAAAAGTTATGCGGGTCATACAACACTTTTTTTTTCACCTCAATGACTAGATGAGTGTCAAAAGTGACCGAACGCCTTTGGGACAGGTTACCGGTTTGAGCAAGGCACCTAACCTCCAGCATAAATGGCTGCCCACTGCTCTGGGTGTGTGTGTGTGTCCACGGTTTGCAGTGTGTGTGTTTGTGTGTTCACTACTCGCTGCTCCTAATGAGTGTGCACTAACTTGGATTGGTTAAATGCAGAGGACAAATTCTGAGTATGGGTTACCATACTTGACTTTCACATATCACTTTCACTATTTTCACTATTTAAATGGTCAGAAATTGGTCAGAAACTACAAAACAACAATAGAGCCCATTATAATCATTGATACTGTCTACACTAAATGTGCTGCAGTGCAAAAAGGCAGCGGCAATAAACGGATGTCTCATTGTATTTCTTTAGGCTTTTATTGTAGAAAAATATGTAACAATACATCCATGGAGATCTAGAATCTTGTGTGTGGATGTTTTTTTTTTTTAATCTTATAATGAATGTCTTTGTCTTGTCAGGTGTAATATAAAAACTGCTTGCTATCCCATCTTCGATATCCTTAACTCTTTCCACGCCAGCGTTTTTATAAAAGTTGCCAGCCATCACCAGTGTTTTTGATCATTTTCACAAAATTTGCATGCCCCCTAGAATATTTTGTTGCAATATATCAAGAACAGTGCCTCAGCTTTTAAACAAAACAAAACAAAAAAACTAAACAAGTTTTATTCTAGCTTCAATTAGCTTTTTATCAATACTTGAATTTGGTTCATAGAAAAAAAAACTGAGCAAAAACTGAGAAAAACTAAGAAAGTCCTCAACACACTGAACGCTTCACAGTCCTGTAGCTCGTACTGGGTTGACATTAATGTTTAATGTTGATGATCGCGTTATTTTACATATGCATGTGTTACATATGCTATCGCTTGTTTCTACTGCTTCTTCACGTGTTTTTATCAGGAGGTTCTGTACTCTTTCAGTAATAGCACCCCTTACCAACAGTGAAAACATGGAGAGGTGAAAATTTCCGTCAATGGCGGGGAATCGGAGCGGTGTCTCATAAATGTCTGAAATTTCCTTCAATGGCGAGGTAAGAGTTAATACACTGATAATTTGGAAAGTTCTGCAGTTTCTTCAGGTTGTGGGAAATTGTATCATTGGCAGAGAAAGAGAAGACCTAATAAAACCTAAAAAGCAAAGGACCTAGTACTGAGCCCTCAGCCCTAGCTGAGGTAAACTTAGCTGGGTATGTCGCATAATCTACTTTCTGGAATACCTTCCTGGACGGCAACAGTCCTGGAGAGTTTAGCTCCATCTCTAATCAAACAAATCTAACTTGATTCTTCAGGATTGTTTGAAAATTACTGACAGGTGTGTTTGGTTCGTGATGGAACTAAACTTTACAGGACGGTGGCCCATCCCTTGATGTGTTGTTGAAAATCTAATACCACTATAAGAGATGTAGCCATGATCATATGCCAAAAGCAGGTCCTTTGTAACTTCTACAAGCACCGTTTCTGTGATATGATTTTTTTTTAATAAGGTTTTGATAACTGAAAGCTTGAAAGTATTTATAAGTATTGATAAGTCCTAAAGAAAGCCAAGGGTTAACAATATTTAGAAGGTGTGATTCTAGCTAAATGTGTGTAGGATCTAGCATACACATTGTTTTTTATGCTTTACATGTATAAAAGTTTTGATTTCTGTTGCTTTGTGCCATTGAACTGAGGTTATTTGTCTTTTTTCGCATTATAGACCTGAATGCACTGAAAGAAGAGAGACTGAACGAAAAAGAAGAAAAATACCAGATTAAGAAACATCCAGATTTCATACCTGAAGAAAAACATTTCAGTTGCTCACAGACTGAAGATCATTTCACATGCCAACAGTGCGGAAAGACTTTCAATCAAAACAGAAACCTTAATGTCCACATGAGAATTTATACTGGAGAGAAGCATTTCACTTGCCAAAATTGTGGAAAGAGTTTCACTCGAAAACTAAGTCTTAAAGTCCACATGAGAGTTCACACAGTATTGAGTCCATTCACCTGCCTACAGTGTGGAAAAAGTTTCCGTCAAAAAGGAAGCCTTAAAAGCCACATGGAAATTCACACTGAAGAGAAGCCTTTCGTATGTTTTCAGTGTGGAAAGAGTTTCACAGAGAGGAAACATCTGAAGAATCATGTAAAAATTCACATTGGAGAGAAGCTTCACATGTGCCTTCACTGTGGAAAGACTTGCAAAAACAAAGCAAACCTTGAGGTTCACATGAGAGTTCACACTGGAGAAAACCCTTTCACCTGCCATCAGTGTGGAAAGAGTTTCACTCAAAAAGGAAACCTTAATACCCACATGAGAATTCACTCTGGAGATAAATCTTTCACCTGCAATCTGTGTGGAAAGAGCTTCTCTCGAAAAGAAAACCTTCAGATTCATATGAGAATTCACACTGGAGAGAAGCCATTCACATGTGGTCAGTGTGGAAGGAGTTTCAAAAGTAAAGAAACTCTTAGAACCCACATGAGGATTCACTCAAGAGAGAACTGTTTTATATGCCATCAGTGTGGAAATAGTTTCACAGACAGGACACATCTTAAAAATCATGTAAAAATTCACATTGGAGAGAAGCCTCACATGTGCCTTCATTGTGGAAAGACTTGCAAAACCAAAGCAAACCTTGTGATTCACATGAGGGTTCACACAGGAGAAAAGCCCTTCACCTGCCCTCAGTGTGGAAAGAGTGTCGCAACTAAAGGAAACCTTGAGGTTCACATTAGGCTTCACACCGGAGCGAAGCCTTACAAGTGTCATCAGTGTGACTTGAGTTTCACATATCATAGAGACCTAAAAGTTAATTCGCAAACTCATTCTGGAAAGAAATTACAAAGTTCTGAGTGTGGTAAGAAGTTAATGAAAAAGAGCAATTTCAAAACCTCTGGAGGAAGGCAATTTAATTGTGATCAGTGTAATCAAAATTTTCTTTTGTTGTCACACTTGCAGATACACATGAAAATTCATGCAAATTTTAGACCATATTTTTGTTGTCTTTGTTGAAAGAGTTTTAGATGGCCCAGCAGTTTAAAATGAAAATGAAAAGAAACCGGCTCCACTTGGAGATTGTAGAACCTTGTGAATGTGTTAGGTGTTGCTCAGCCCTGCAGATCCGCAGATGTCTGCAGGAGAGGCGCCGTGGAGGAAGAAAGGCTGCAAGTGGAGTGAGCTTTCATCCTAATGGGGCACGGCTTCCACTATCCAGTGGGCCAACCTCTTTTTGGAGACGGCCTTTTCCTTCTGCTGATCTCCAAAGATACCGGGCTGCTCTGAACTTCTAAAGCTCTGCATGCGGTCGGGAGATGGGGCCAGTCGAAACTCAAGGCACGATTCACTGGCCAACAATGCCTCCAGGTCCCCCCACCCTCTTGCAGGAAGCAAAGAGCGGTCAGGAGCACTGTCTTTAGAGAGAGGATCGTAAGCATGACTAACTGAAGCTGCTTGAAGGGCGCTCTCTGTTGAACAGAAAGGACCACAGAGAGGTCCCAGTAGGGGATGATTTAACCTTCTAGAGCCTCTCAGGAAACTGATGTCCAGGTTGTGCTTCCCAAGTGACCTGCCATCACAGGGCTGATCAGGCATTTCCGGGGATCTTCCCCTTGGGAAGAACAACACTCAGCGAACAGACTCCGCTTCAAAGCATAAGTGTGCCTGGTAGAGGGGGCCCTAGCTTGAGTGATAGTGTCCGCCAGGGAGGGGCTGTTGCAGGGGGGCATCAGTTTTGAGAAACAGATCCATCCATCAAGGTGCATCCATCAAGACCTGCTCCTCTACCTCCCTGACCTTGTACAGTGTCTGTGCAAGCAGGCTCACTGTGTAAAACGCATACTTGCGTAGACAAGGCAAGGTCTGACCAAGGGCTGAATGTTTGGTGACAGCTCAGTGTGATGGCCACACGGAGTGAGCCGCTGCACCCTGCCCATCTTGGAAATCAGCCATATAGCCAGTGCTGAACCGGTCTCATATGCATCAATCTGAATGGCGTTACCGTGGCTGCAGATGCCATATGACCCAGAAGCCTCTAAAATTGTTTCAGTGAAACCGCTGTCTTCCCTCTATATGTATTCAGGCAGTTCAGCATCGACTGTGCGTGCTTGCTGGTGAGACGGGCTGTCAAACTGACCGAGTCCAACTCCACACAGAGAAAAGAGATGCTCTGCACGAGGGAGAACTTGCTCTATTCCCAGTTGACTTAAAGTTCCAGATGGCTGAGGTACCTGAGAACCAGGTCCCTGTGTGTGCATAACAGATCCCAAGAGTGAGCTGGAATGAGCCAGTCAACGAGATAGTTCAAGATTCGATTGACAACCTCCCTGAGCCTGGTAAGGGCAGCCTTCGCAATTTTGGTAAAGAGGCGGGGAATCAGAGACAGTCCAAAGGGGAGGACCTTATACTGATATGTAGGGGTGTGACGAAACACTTATCTCATGAGATGAGACGAGACACGAGATAGGGTTCACGAGAACGAGATGAGATATTGGCAAAATATTTTATAGAAATCCTCAATGAAAAAATTCATGACTGGAAATAGTCTGCAGGTGCATTTTGAAATGTTTTAACTAATAATCTTCTAATGAATATCATTTCAGTTCTACTTTATGAGTTCAAAAGTTCAGAAATGGAGCCTCCCTTGTCTGACGTTTTTCAGACGTTACACTACTCTCTCAATATTCAAAGTGCAAACAGAGACCAGAGTCAAAACTACATAGTCCAGAGATAGGTTTGATATTGAGAGAAAGGTTATTGTATCCAGTCTAATTTGCGCACATCAGGGAGCTTGTGTTTTACTTTCACTTTGGGATTCGTGATCTCACATACTCTGTGAATAGGGAGCAGGGGTGTTAAGCGTGCATTCTACAACATAAGACATTTATCAGATGCTAAGGCTCTGTTGTGCAACAAATCCTCTGCCATCATCACGCGATCAGTAAACTGTGATTCCTTCTACTCTGTGTGTGACGGCATCTCGTGCTGGATGAGCAGAGCAGACGTTTACAATGGTTTTTATTTTTAATAAAAACAGAAAACAACAGTGGAGACAGTGCCGTGGTGAGCACCATAATGTAATGTGAATTTAGCAGTTGCATATTCTGTTTCTTCAAAGCAATTAAAGAGTGTCACGACCACAAAAAAAAGCGCCCGTGCTTGCTCTTTTAGGAAATTTGCTCTGAACGCTGAAGGGTGACACGCACAGCAGGCTTGATGCACCGTCACAACAGCAGTCTATAATTCGGTCTAATATTTCAAAAACTGAAGCAGCACAAACAAAACCGGCACAAACAAAATATCTGTGGTGTGTTTTTGAGCTAAAACTACACATACACTCTGGGGACATCAAAGACTTCTTGTTTTAGAAAACTTCTTACATCTTGTGAAAAGGGCATTATACCACCCCTTTAATATCTAAAAAACCGAAGCAGCAAAAACAAAAAGTAAAAAAGCACAAACGAAGTAAAAATGATTGAGCCTATTTTGCCGAGGTTTTACGTCGGGGGCGGGGCCAACTTCACGCAGTGATTGACAGGGCTGGACGGGCACGTGATCGGCTCAGAATGCATTTTCAAATCGCACATTGAATTTTGCTACATTGCGGGACATTTAATGGAAATGCAATCGCAAGTGTCTTAACTGTGGGTGTTAATGCAACTAAGAAAAACATTTAACATTTAATGTTTAAATTTAACATTTCAATTTTGCTAAAGGTTTTGATTGGACATGTTAAACATATCTAATTGTTTATGCAATACATTTTAATTTTAATTTTGCAACTTATAAAGCGTTAAAATTTGCATTCAATTTACATATTAAAACTAGTGTATGAAATGACAAATATAAACTATATAATTTAATTTCATTCTCATTTTGCACCAAACGTTACACAAATGTATGGGCAAATTAACATTTAAATACAGAAATGCATTGCCATTTTACATATTGCATTGTCATTTTGCATATTACATTTCAAATTGAATATTGCTACTCATAAGCTTCCATACAGATCCAGCAGGAAGACCTACTGTGAACACGAAACGGCTCGCTAGATGAGCCAGCATCTTTAAAAGGGCCAGTTCATGTATTACACAGAATACTCAAACTTTAGAGTGATAAATGTTCAGCAGCTAAACATGGTATTTCTTGCTACTCAAACACACACACACACACACACACACACACACACACACACACACACACACACACACACACACACACACACACACACACACACACACACACACACACACACACACACACCAAACATTAATAGTTTCACCTGTTTGCTGTTTTTGACGTATTAAACGTTATGGAGACATGTTTTCCTGGATGCCAAACACCAAACAACAAAATATGCCTTGCCACTTTTTTTAGTTGTCAGGACAAATGTTGGCTACAAACCTAGGCCTTCTGAGGCCTTGACTTTAATAAAAAAAAAAGGAATGATGCCTGGAATCCAAATTATTTCATGACTGATTATTGTGAACAAGAACACCAGGCTGTTGGTCTTTTACATCGAGAGCAAGTCTGGATGTGCTGGACAAGGGAAAGTAAGAAAACCTCTCTCTCTCTTAAAATGTACGTGGTGATGGACCAGGAATGTCTAGGCCTACATTTTGCCCATACATACTGTGGCGAACAGGACGGCCGAGGGACGTGAGAGAACGGCGCGAGGCCGGTGGTGCGATTGCTAATGAGCAACACATGTGAGGCACACCGGTCTCGCATCTCTCACGGAGGAGCGGAAGCATAAAGGAGGAGCGACGACGTTGATGGTCGAGAGAGGAACAGGCCTGTATTTTAGTTGTTTTGTTTTTGGTATTTTACTTTAGCCAGCAGTCGTCCGCGAGGGGCTGCTACTCATAAGTAGGTGGTATTTTGGTTAGTTGTTTTATTTTAAATAAATTATATTTTGATGGTTCGTCGGTTCCCGCCTCCTTCTTCCCTGAACATTGCTACACATACATACATACATCAACTTGTTAGTTTCTTTGATTAGTCCCTGTGTATTTAAGCCCAGTGTTTGGTTGAGTTTGGTTGTCTGTTATCGTTGCGTTTGGGTGGTTGTTCTGTTCCGTGTTTTCCCCAGTTCATTGTTAATACACTTTTTACTGCTACTTACCCTGCAACCACCATGTGACACCTATATGATAACTATATGATACGTTATAGTTGTATGTTTGGAACTGTGTACTGTCATATATCTAATTTAGCTGTCTTTATGGTGAAATTTCAAAAACACAACTGTTTGTTTGTTTATTTTTTTCTGCCGTTATTTTTACAGTAATTTTAACATTTACCTAATTTTAGAGTGTATTGATGAAGGTATAACTACACGTTATGCTGCATTTCTGTGCCTCAGGCGACCCGAGTTTGAGATTCTCTGTTATTGTTCTGGCCTCTCTGTTACAGCTCCGGTTATGCACACAAACTAACAGCCCTGCAGTGAATCTGTGAATGACTTGAACTGACTACATGTGTGCATGTCTGTCAGAGAGAGAGAGAGAGAGAGAGAGAGGCTCTTATTACTCTTCATCATCTGCCATCTGTTTAAAACACTCACAGTGACACACACACACTAACATACACAGTGTTTGTTCCTCAGCTCAGACCAGTTTGGTTGTTAGTGAGTTAAGATTACCTTATAAATCTAATGCAAACAGAAGCACAACAGGCTGTAGGACTACATCTCATTGTTTGAAAACTCATTGAAGACATCAGATTATAGTAAAGCAAATCATCGTTAACAGGTATGTATATTTAATCATCTTAGTTTAGGGCACATGCTTCACTCTTATTGAGAATGTGTGCATTTAAGTGTGACTATTGAAATATATTTGCTATATGCAACCTAGAAAACGTCCGTCATATTTTCCTCTGTAACTCTGCCTAGTGAGATACTAATTTTGTTGGACTCAGATAGTGTTTCCAGCCCAGAAATAGAAACTTTGAGTGTGTGTGTGAAATTAAATTGCTTAGTTGGAGAATTTGATTGGACAAATATTTCATTTTGTTATGATACATAAACATCTGCAATATGCTGTACTTGTTTGTTGTCTATACAGTTATGGAAGAGCATTAGACGCATTTATTGCAGAATAATGTAACAATGTAATGTTTATCAACTAACAATTACCACACATTTAATGACCAGGAATTCAATAACAATTAAAAAAAAAGTTCAGTAGCAACTCATCCAATTCTCACTATTGACAAGTTTCTTATGAGCTATTACTAATATAATGGCTGTTTATTAGTACTTATAAAGCACATAGTAATGCCTTATTCTACATGACCGGATTCTACATCCCTTAATACACCCAATACCTTAACAATTACCTAACTATCTATTAATAAGCAGTACTTAGGAGTTTACTGAGGCAAGAGTCATTGTTTTTAGTGAGAATGGGAGCCTAAAAGTTCAATTGAAAGCAGTGAACAAATATATAAATAACTGATACTTGTAAGCCAGACTTTAGTTTGCTGTTCGACAGTAAAGTTAAATCACTTTGTAACTTTACACTGTTTTTCTCTGAGAGCTATCTAAAATATCAAAGTTACTGATAATTCAGGTGTGCAACAAGTAAAAATAACACGTCTGTAAACGTGTGGTGACAACGTACATTTACGATGAATTGAAAATGCCACACTTTTATGCAAATGCATTATAATTTACCACATACCATTGATCAGCCCTAACAAACGTGGATGTTTTTTCCACTAAGAAACAAACATTGTTATGATATTTTGATTGATACTGTGAAGCTGCTTTGATACAATCTATATTGTGAAAAGCGCTGTATAAATATACTTGACTTGAATTTAAAATCTGCTATGGCAAGATGGAAAATGCACAAGGCACTCATTTTTCTGTATTTTACTGCTAAAATAGCCCATACACTGAACCTCATTCAACATGTGATCTTACTTGTCATGGCATCACTGGAGCTCAGGGGATCTCATGGTTCTGGATTGGTGGAAAAGGAGAAGAGCAATTAAACGAGCTCATAAAGAAGGGATTGATCTGGGCACGATAGAATGATTGATAAATTGCTCTCGATAATCAATCACCCCTGCACGAAACCGTTCGAGCCCTAGAGAGTTTGCTCGAGATTAATTCGACTGTACAATCAGAGCTATACGAGATGAGGAGATTACATTATACAATCATATTGGATGTATAATCATAATGCCTTGAGGAACTGATACTGGAAAATAATGGTTGTTTTTTTTATTTATTATAATCACTGTGTGGTATGTGCTGCTGTGACCTGTACATTTCCCCTCGGGATTAATAAAGTTTATTGAATTGAATTGAATTATTGTGTCTACATTAGCACACCTACAAGCAGAGATTTATTAATGAAGTTTTACTTTTTAGGTCAGTGGATTACAACAATAAACTATTTGATGTTAACATGACTGATTTGAAATTTGCCTCTAAATTTATTTTTCCAAATGTACACTTAATGCCAGAATAAAAACTCAAAAATATGTAACCGACAGCCCTAAGCCCCATATATAAACATGCTTTATTCAGTTATGATATTTAATGCTTGTTGAGCTTCAACAAAATCCAACCATACAATCGCAATGACTTTTCTATTGTTAAATGTCAAATATTAATTTAATTTATTAACAAGTTAGCCGTGCTTTTACTCTGACTAAATCACATTAAAAATGAAGCAGCTGATAAAAATTTCATGGAAGAAGAGACGTAAATTGTGCTAAAATATATTTAATGCTGCTAAACACATTTCATTAATTTCAAACTACCTTGTTATCCTTGGCAGCACTGCATATACATTTTACATATAGCAAAAAAAAAATGTTTTCTGTTTAACATATAGAAATGAAACAAAGACACAAAATAGAGATTCAAACATCCGTTTAATGTGTGTGTTTGTCAGATCTCTGTCCTCTCTCCAACATTGCAGTGTTTAAAGTGTGTCGTTTCATTGACACACTTTATAGCTTTGAACCTTCTGTGATTAAATGTTTTAAAGACATCCGTTATGAAGAGTAATGGTGAAATGCAGTTACAGTGTTAATCATCCATTGCTTTCTCGGATTAGCTTGGTCTGAATTAAAGTTTTAAAAACTTTTAATCCACTGTATTTGAAGATGGAACATTGGAGTATAAATCATTTTAAGTGGAGTTAGGCATGTGTAAACTCAAATAACCAGAGACTAGTGAGCAAACCGGAAGTGGGCCAATGTCACGAAGCTGTTCATTCAGTGAGATGTTATTGTGCTTTCAGAGTTTTTCTCTTTTTTTGATTGACAGGACTGAATGATTAGGCTATGATTAGTAAAAATTATGATATTTTACTTTGTTACTGACAAAATTTTTACATTAAAAGTTTTACTTATCTACATACTACATACTTTCTTGCTCTCCACCACTGAGTGTGACTACTAATATCATCACTTTTGAAAGTTTTAGTCATAAAACCAGCTAACGTGTCATGGTTGTGTAGGTGCTGACGGACTGAAGACGCTGTATTTATGGCTCAATATGACCAGTGAGTGTTTCCACAGATTATATCATCTTTCAGGAACATTATACAAGTCTACAACTATCTAAATGCTGATTGTGTTTCAGACTCGAGGATAAAGACTCGCTGGATATTCATGATAATCCTCCGGCGCCAGACAATGTCGTGAAGGAGGACGACAACACTGTACGTGTGTGAGTTTCTGTGTGTGTGTGTGTCACGTGACACACATCTCACGCTCTGTCCTCCTCAGGTGTATTTTGTGTATGATGAAGAGGTGGAGGAAGAAGAGGCTCCTCCTCCTCCCACGCCGGAGCCAGTGATCCAGATCAATGACAAACCGCACAGGTTTAAGGACCACTACTGCAAGAAACCCAAGTTCTGTGACGTCTGCGCACGAATGATCGTTCGTAAGTTCACAGTTCACTCCATCTTTGCCAATACAATTGAAATACTCTCCAAAAACAAGAAGAAATTGTATATGTGTGTGTGTGTGTGTATCTGTTGTATATTCTGCTTCCCCTGGAGTCAGTAAAGCAGTCGTGTCTTTATCCAATGGGATAAAGTTTACATGGTAAAACTATTAACATGCTTACTTATACTTTATGGCACTACAGTCTGGTCCGTATCTTACTGTAAACATCTGTTTGCAAAGCCTGTGTCGAACTGAAACTGGTTTACCAAAGAATCCACACTTCCGGAGACATTCACTAAGTTAATGTAAAACCATTTTCCTAAGATTGAGATCCTTTGGAAGGTAATGCTATTATGTAGTTCTTCAATCTGTCGTTATGACAACGAGGCGATGTTGATCTGTGTTTGTGCATGCAGTTTTAGCTGATGTATTCATCTCTATTTGAAAATCATTTTTAAATACTAAAAAATATGTAAAAAAAATACATTTTTTAAATATGCATGCAATTTTCCACTTTTAATTGAATGCCTATAGGCTTGTCACAATATTTCGATACCTTGAAAAAATCATTTTGGTACTCGTGAGCTGTTTGAGAAGCAGCTTTATTTGCGTGCCACTAATATAGATCAGCGGTGCGCTTTTAGTGTGAGCGCAAAACCTGCGGGAATGACTGAAATTATGCACAATACTCGCAACCCGCGCCGAAATTCAGGACATCACCAACATTATTCAACCGGAGTGGGTGAGAGGAGGCGGGTGAGAGTCGAAGTATAGGGGTGTAACGATACATATCACGATACTGAACTCACGATACGATATTATTTCGATATTCCAAGAAAAACAATTACTGATCTAACTGATTCCTGTTCCTCTTCTTTCAGTCAATAACAAATTTGCCTTGCGCTGCAAAAACTGCAAGACCAACATTCACCACTCGTGCCAGTCATATGTGCAGTTCCAGAGATGCTTTGGAAAAATAGTGAGATGTCATTCTATATGCTTTCTAAAATACATATATGAGACAATCACATTGTCAGCTTCATCTTCTCATTAATATCTCTCCTCCTGTCAGCCTCCTGGATTTAGACGGGCATACAGTTCTCCTCTCTATGATCAAGAGATCAATAACCCTGGTGAGTATAATGTATAATGAAAGTTCATTTTTGACATGAAAATACTCTTGGTGATAATTAATAAAGAAGGGAAACAAGTAATCCAATCGAAGTATTTTGGCAATTTCTAGCATGTGCTGAACACAGAACTGACCCAGCTAACAGGAACGTTCTCAAAATATTGAATAATGGTTCTCTCAAAGTTATGAACTAATGTTCTCTCAGTGACTGACGTTAATAGAAAGTTTGTTGAAACATTTGTCCAAATAATTGTTTTCTGAAACATTTTAGTTGGACGTTCAGCTAAAATTTTTTAAATTTTACTACTTATTTCAGAATGTTTATAGAACATTTAAAACTAATGTTCCCAAAATGTTTAAAGAATACTAAAATGGGATGTTTTCTTAACGTTTGCATAACCAAGCATTTTAAAAAAACGGTGCCTTTTAAACGTTCAGAGAACATTCAGAAAACTTTTTCATAACTTAATGGGAACATAGCACAACAATTTTTTAGAACATGTTTTTATTAGCTTGGGAAGAGTTAGTTTCATTAGCGCTCTCAAATGCATGTATATATAACTCATAAACATAGTATAACAACTTACATTAGCACAGACAATTATGTGCTAGTCAGAAAGTCTAGAATGTTTCTGTAACTATTTGGTTCGCATAATGGAATTAAATCTTTGAATGTCTGATAAAATAACATCTATATTTTACAATGTTTGAAGATTAGTGTGAAGGTAAACGCTGTTAAAATGACTGTATGATGAAATCTATAAAAATAAACTGAACACATTAAAATGATACTCACAGAATGGAAATTGCATGTGTAGGTCAGCAGAACCGCACTGATCCGGTGTTTGACACCCTGAGAGTGGGTGTGATCATGGCCAACAAAGAGAGGAAGAAAGGGTCTGAAGACAAAAAGAACGTAAGTGACACGTTCTGCTTTTAAGAATAATCCAGCATATGCCTGAGCCCTCACTTCTATGAAGAATGTAATGAACATCCTTCCTTTCATAAGATGATGATGATGATGATGGAGGAAGAGGAAGCTCAACAGCCGAAAGAGGATGAGGAGGTTGCTGAGGGTAAGTTAAACCAGGAGTTGCTTATTGTTTATTACCTTTACAGCAAAATACCGTTGTTGAAATGCAGTCATCTTATTAGGTATCCACGTGAATGGGAATTACATGCGAGTCAAAAAAGTCAAGCTTGCAACAGTAATTTAGGTTAATAACTCATTCATTTAAATAACTGCTGAAACTACAGTCTCTAGGTGGCAAATGACAATGTCTTTCACATTGTAGAATTTATATGCTGGTATACTCTATATATCTTCCTTGATAATGGAATCTTGTTTGCGAAGGGGAGTTTACTATTTTTTCTATAGTTCTTTTTCTCCAGAGACTGGGGAAAGTTCTCTCAAAACAAGTAGTGCCTCCTTATGACGTCAGATTCTCCTAAACAGATTAATTTTCTCTTCATTTCATTCAAATAATATAAATGATGTTCTTAAAATAATAGACACAAATGTTCCTGTTCTTTCAAAACAGTCACAGCACTGGTCCTTGAGTACAAGGGCCCTGTCCCAAATGGCACCCTAAACACTTGCGGTCTTCCTACGAGTCCACACTTTCGTGATGTAATGCCGCTTCGACGGTCGGGAAGAAGCTCGGTAAAAGTGTGCATTGAGGGTGCATAATAACCGCAAAGGGGGCGCTCTTCTGAAAACTAAAATGACAAATGGGACACCCTACGCTCTTGTTGTCACGGTACGATTTACAGAAAGTGGAGAAGAGGACTTAAGTGCAGTAAAGGATATTTGTTAATAAATGAAAACAAAAACACAAAGCAAAAACCCACAAGGGGGAAAAACATAATCAATGAAACATAAAACAGAACTGAACTAAACTAAACTAAACTAAACTAACAAACACAGACCAAGAACACGAAGACCATCACAAGGAACTGGGGTGACATAAGACAAAGATCCGACAAAGACAGCAAACAAGAAGAGACTTAAATAGGGAACAAATCAAGAGGGAATAGGTGGAAGAACTCAAACACTAATCAGGTAACGAGGGGGAGGGATCAAACAATAACAAGAGCACATGGCCCAATATAACAAAGACACCCATGTGCAATACGAGACAGGACAGACACGTGACACTTGTGGACTTAACAGACACATGCACGTGGCAGACATTGTAAGTCCACGAAAGTGCTTTTGAAGTGTGCCATTTGGGACAGGGCCATAGGTAAAAGGCAACCAAGCTGAAACTGTTTTCAGTAAGTATTGTGGGAATATATGTGGTCTGTAAGTAAGTATAGTCTATAGGGTCGATGCTGAGGTCAGAGGGTGTTAGTCCCTGGACAAGAGAGAATTGCAGTCGGGCTAAAGCTTAGGCCCTGTCCCAAATAGCACACTTCATATGACAGTGGGACAAATCTGTGGGAAAAAGTGTCTTCCAAATACCATTCAGATCAAAAAGGAAGTCAAAATCACTATTTAGAGGCACAAAACTTCTTTTAGCAAAACTTCTTCTCTTTTCCGTTGCCTGAAAGTGCTCTCTCAGTGTTTCCTCGTCCTCAAACGGTCCAAGTGTTGTTCTCTGAAGCACCTTTGGCTAGCTCATCGCCACCTCAAGCCTCTCTGCTATTTCCCTGAGTTGAGGGGCTTTCGCACCGGGTAGTTGTAGAAACTCAGCTATAGGAACTTGCCACCAGGGTGATTCCCCGAGAACTAAAGGTTCCCCTAGGAACGTTTTCCTGGTTGCATCTGCACCGCCAGTATGAACTCTGAAGTGACGTAAGCCGCGCTTGTTGTTGTGACTTTTATTGTGACGGCGCAGAGAACGCCAGAGCCTGAGCTCACAGTGCTCCCATTCTCTGTCCTCAGTAGTTTACGATCTGTCTGATATGATATTAGTTAGAACTGTTATAGATAGAAAGTAGACAGTAATGAAAAGGTATTAGCGAATGGCGTGTGGTTGATGTTCAGTGTCGCTGGGCAGAAATACATAATCATGTTTTGCCTGGTCCAAAGTTGCGTTGGATTTTCTCCTCAGCGTAAAAGTTAAGAGGTCCATCTATGACTGTTTTACACGTTCGTAGAGTTCGTTTCTGGAGGAAATATATAGCCTATAATCTGTGTGTTTACATGGCTTTTTAAAAAATGGCGGGTGCTGGAGTTTCACGTGTGTTCGGCCAATCAGCGAACACTAACGTCACTGTAGTTCCTACAGTTCCTGGTTTACACCGACTCTGAAGTAGGAGCTAATTTAGTTCCTCCAAAAGGAGTTCCTAAAACTAAAATCGTTCCTAGTTCCTGCGGTGCGAACACGCCAAAATCCGGATACTTCCACCAATAATTCTAGGAACCATAAAAAAGTTCCTTCGGTGCGAAAGCTCCTTCGATTCTATCATTTTGAAATTCCTGAGGGAATTCTGTCACTGTCCTCATTTCTTTCCTAAATATTTGGGCTCTTCAGGATCAATGGTACTTTCCACAAAAAGCCATATCTGCAGCTACTGGCAGATCCTTCCAATTCTTCACCCAAATCTGCATCCCATTTCTCTGACCTACTTCTTCATAGCAGTCAATACCTTCAGCTTTAACAGCTTCAACCCTACTCTCCCACCTGGTTGTTGGCAATACCTTCACTGTAAACTTCTTGATATATTCGGTGAGAATGGTCCGATGGAGCTGAACAGTGTAAAGTTGCTGTAACAGACTAAAGAAGCTGATAGAGGTCTCAGATGTCTTATCTGCATTAACCAATAATAAGGTTCGGTGTGTGACCATATAATGAACATAAATGCTTTGCTATTCAATTCTAGAACTTTCTTTTAGACTCGTTTCCTCAGATGAGCAGTACTTTATCCATGCAATGACACACAGTATTAGGAATCAAGGTCATTATTTATTTATATATTTTTAGTTGTTGGTATTGTGAACTGTATGTAAACATCTGTTATGTAAAATAACTTATTCTGGGCAGTACTAAATAAAAAGCAACGGTTTTGATGCTCCCTTTAACACATTCTGCTGATTATAGACCCTTTTACAGCCCACGTGATCAAATAGTTGCGCGCGCATTTTGGCAACGGAAGTGGTGTTGTTTCCCACTGGCTCTAATGTGTTAGCAATTCCGAAAGTTTATCAAAACGGTTTCCCAGCATCAAAATGTCTGGTTGTTGCGTTTACGGTTGCACTAATCGATATTCCACCAAGGGGCTTAAGTTTAATAGGATTCCGACAGGATCACAGCCGTCAAAAGAAACGTGTTGATTGGAGCGAGGACATAATAAAAAATGCTTGTGTAGCTTGAAACACTGCTGATTCTCGCCATACTTGCCAATATGCGTGCGCATACGTTGCCACGTCATCATTGTGTACAAACAGTAAAAGGGTTTATAAGAAACATTGCACCTACATGTCTACTAACTCTCATTACAGTATTAGTTGAATATTAGTAGACTGATAGGCTTAGGGTTAGAATACGTTGACGTAGTTGCAAAGTTACTCATAGTCAATTGAATGTCTGCAGAGGATTATCACAATAAAGAGTTATCAGATATTAAGCAGTCCACTAATACTCTAATAAGAGCTAGTTGACATGTAGTTGCATAGCTACTTATAGTCAACAAAATGTTCAAAACGGACCATCAAAATAAAGTGTTACCAAAGCAACATGCTATTTTTACATGATCCCTCTTTTCTGTTTCTTTTAATTGTTAAAGGGATAGTTTACCAAAAAATGACAAGACACCATTTACTCATCCTGATGTCGTTCTAAATTCATAAGACTTAATATGAGACACTATATGAGATTGGCCTGTTCAGTTTTTTTTGTGGGAAAAAAAGGCAGTTTGAATCAATCTACAGTATATTGGCTCTTTATATCCATTAACTCCAAAAAAGACATGTTGAAAGGGCACACTTTATCCTTTATTGTTAGGAAAGCAAGATGGAGACAAGAAAGACAAAACAGCAGCAGATGACAAGGTAAAATACAGCTGTACTAATGTCAAAAAAGTAGCAAGGACAGGAGCAAAGGTTGCATGGACTGGTTTGTCAACTTTATACAGCATTTTTAAAGTTTCTAGTTCCAACCCTGTCCAGAATATTGAATATTGTTATTCCCTTATGAGTTTGGGTGTATATGTGTGTGTGCTCTTCGGAATGTCCTGTTATATGGTGTTTGTTGGGTAGTTTTAGTTGTCAATAGTGGTGCTTGTTGAAGCATGTATCACTAATACTATTGGTCATATGATGCGTTAAGGATTTGAACACACTCCTAGTACTAAACTATAGTGCATAACTCATACTACAACACTTGTGCTATGGGCATGATTTGTACCTCAAAATGTGTGGCTTGTTGAGGAGAGCTGTGCTATTTCTGTTCTAAAAGACTAAAAAAACTATAAACCTGAGCCATATCTAGAGACCAGAATTTCATAGAGACTTAAAAGGATAATTTACCCAAAAATGAAAATTCTGCCAACATCATGTTGTTCCAAACCCATTAGACTTTGGTTAATCTTCGAAACGCAAATTAAAATATTCGTAATGAAACCTGAGAGGCTTTGAAATTCCAGGTAAACAAAACCTACCAGATCCAAAAAAGTTCCATATAGAACAAATCCATATGGATCGAGCAGTTTAATCAAAGTCTTGTAAAGAGATATGATCGCTTTATATAATGAACAGGTTTTTATTTGCATCTAAACAAAGAATGACACACATAGGACATCACATTATCACAGAAGATTGTTCCTCACTCAATAAACCTCTTTGTTCTTGTGCATAAGCTTCTATGTTTACCAAATGCAATTTGTGTGTCAATCATTGAAGTAAGCAATGTATTTTGCCATAAAACACTGGCATATTATTAGAAAACTTTCTCTGTTACATGTCCATCATGTCCTGGAGGAAACTCAGAAGCTTGGGACCAACACCACCTAGTGGTCAAAGACTTGATTACTTTGGCCCGTTTTCATGGTCTAAAGATGATCTGAGACAAATGATGCACATTTTCACTGAACAGTTTAAGTGGAGTTGAATTTATTCCCACACTGTTATCAGTATTACAACCGTGTCATAACCAGGCTTCTATTGACCACAATGCAGAGAAATAATAATACAATACTGTTGTATTTGGAGATCTTTAATGTTTCCTTCATAATTAAATAAAACCGCTAAATACATATTTTGATAGGTCAGTTACGTTTGACAGCATTATGTAAAAACAGTAGACGCTCATCTCACTACAGATGTCAAAAAATACTTTACAGATTTCCTGAAACCTAATTTTTTAGTTCCTTTGGAGGGAAAAAATCCAATTAAATTATTTTAACTGCAAGAGACTTTGTGGGACATGTGCTCTGGCATGTAGTGCACGCTCTTTAACAGGTTGCAACCGAATCTGAATCTGGTTCCTGATCTCAACCCCACTTCTCTGTCGCTGTCAATTAAATAGGCAAATAAAACCCTCTAACAGACTGTGTTTGATTTGCAGAACAAGAAGCAGCAGCAGACGTTCAGTCAGTCTCACTATTATATGGCCTTGTATCGCTTCAAAGCTATTGAGAAAGATGACCTAGACTTCCAGTGAGTCTATTCACATATTTTCTAATATTTCAATTTAGTCATAGCATTCATGCATTGTCAAAAGCATCATAAATGCTTCATTTTTTGGTTTAATTTCAAAACCTGATCAGGTGTGTTGTGTGCGTTTGTTTCAGTCCAGGAGATCGCATCACAGTGCTGGATGACTCTAATGAGGAGTGGTGGAGGGTGAGTTCATTGTGGTGGATTTCTATCAGAAGTTAAGGTTAGTACAGGAGTACATGAGTGAGTCAGGAGTAAAGTTTTTTTCCTTCCTTACATTTAATGCAGGGCTGGGCAACTTTGGTCCTCAAAATCCACTTTCCTGCCGAGTTCAACTCCATCCATGATCCCAATAACCTGCCTTTATCTTTCTAGTAATCCTGAAGACCTTGGTTAGCTTGTTCCGGTGGGTTTGATTAGAAGTTGGAGCTGAACTTGGCAGGAAAATGGATCTTGAAGGCCAGAGATGCCCAGCCCTGGTGTTATGACTGGGAGATTTCTAAGCAAAAGTCTCCTTAACACAAAGTAGTACAATGTTTCTTAGAGCGTTATCAAAGAAATATGCAGTGATAGAACATTATTGTTTCAGTTTATTATTATTGAGGTTTAGAATTCATCTCCTGGGATCACTTTTGTTCAATTTCATTCAGACCCTCCCCTTTTAATTTCTTCTCAAACTACATAGTTTTTGCTGGAATGCAAAGTGTCTCACACAAATATGATTGAATGGATAAAACCATGTTACGCAGTTTACAAGAGAATGGGAACGAATAAAGGAGACCCCGGTCTTTTCACGCACATGGAGTCTACATTGTTATTATTATTTGTATTAAGCAAACAAAGCAATACAGATAAGTACGAACACAAAAAAACATAATTCTATTTTGTATAATTACATTATTTATGTAATTAATAGGGCTGGGGGAATTAACGCGTTAATCTTTGCAATTAATTAGCTGATTCAGATGTGTTTGATTAGGGTTGGAACTAAACTCTGCAGTACATTTGGGTCTCTATGAGCAGAGCTTCAGATCCAGGCTTTAAAGTAAACACTAGCCCACTAGTTTTAAACTGTGCCTATGTGTGTCTCAAAGGGTAAGATTGGTGAGAAGACAGGCTACTTGCCCATGAATTACATCATCAGGGTGCGAGCAGGCGAGAGGGTATATAAAGTGAAACGCTCCTTCGTGGGAAACAGAGAGATGGGCCAGATTACCCTGAAGAAAGATCAGGTCAGTGTGTGGTGAGGACTGATGAGGGATGAGTAATTGCCATGAGGATCACTATTATTTATAAAGTGTTGGGGAGAGTTAGCGCACCCAGCTGCTTTCTGTTGAGGTCTTACTGCAAACAGTTTCTCAAATTATTTAGCGAGCTAAACCTGAGAAATGGCAAATGTGTTTTTATGCACCCCTCCCCTGAATAATTCAACTGGAATACCTCTGTATGTCCCGTATGATACTCTAAAAATCTGGTCTGCCTAGTTAATGTTTGTATTTATGCATAAAGGAACTGAATCAAAATGTATTTAAGAGGCAGTTTATTGACTGATCACAGATTGATTTTTCAGATTTATAACTGTGTTCTGCTTTGTAGATTGTGGTGAAGAAAGGAGAGGAGGTGAATGGATATCTGAAAGTAAGCACTGGCCGTAAACTGGGCTTCTTCCCTGCTGACCTATTACTGGAGCTCTGAATGATGGAGATTTATTCATGAAGAAAATATGTGAAGCTCAAGAATGGACAGAGAAATAAATGAGACAGAAGGAGAGAAATTACAAAATCTGACCTCATTGGCTTGTACACAGGGTCTAAATGTAAGTTTTACCAAGCACTATATATGAATAAAAATGATCTTTGCTGAGAAAATAAAAACAAAGTTTCCCATTAGTTGGCCAGTCATTTTATTAGGAACTGCAAACATAAGTTTGTATTTTCTAAAAGTATTTGTGGTAACATAAACATTTCCCACATTAAAAACAGGTGTAACACATAACCAAATCAAAGTGAAACCATAGCAACAAACTGAAAACTAGGTCGAATAACAAAAACACATAGTAATCCCAGACAATCCCTTATATAATTTTTTGTAGTTTTTTTTTGTTTTGTTGTTACACACCAGTTAAATGAAAACAGAAAGCAAAGTGTGAACATGTAGTTCTGAAAGTTAAAGAAAGTTAAAGTTTTGTTTGTTTTTTAACACATTCCAACACATAACTCGTTGCAGCAGTATACAAGCTTACAAACATGTCTTTTTGATATTTTTTAAACTGTTATGACCCAGAAAACTTTTTGCAGTCTTTTAAAGATGTAAAAATGTAATCTTTTGTTGAGTTTGCGGGTAGGATTTTATTATTGACTACTCTTTTCAAAGAGGAAGTCAGAACCATTGCAGTGATGAGTAAACAAGATGGATGAAGTGTACTTTGTTTATTAACTCCTTAAAGAAACCACAAATTGACGATGAGGATTAGGCATTTTTTCCGCTAACATTGGTCATTAAGTTGGCTGTTGCTAACATGCCTTCCCGAGGTTTTTCCTGCTATACCGTTCAGCACATGACTGCTGATCATTGAAATTTACCCATAAGTTATTACTGTCAAGCGCCTCATGAGGCAGAATTCTGGTAATGTGGGACACTTTCTGATAATTTACCTTCGGCATAATTTTTTATTATGATCCAAATGTATTAGCCCTTCATTTGATACTATTCTAAATAGCTTAAGAGCTCTATTATACTATACAGAATAAAAAAGAAAGAAACATTAAACACAGGATGGATGACTCTTCATTAAACACACATTGACCCCAAATGTGGGCTAATGCATGCTTTTCCCAGAAAATAATGGCCGGTGGGTGTTCTCTTTCGATGCAAAAAAGATTTACTTACACCTGGCCGAAAATGCTCCATATAATGCGGACCGTCTCGGGGTGGATTCTCCATTACCCTCGAGGCTGTCTGTTCTGGGACAGAATATCTGCTCTCGTGTTCATGGAGCTCGGCAAACGTATTGCTCTTACTGAGTGGAGATTGTCTTGTTCCCACAGAAGGCGGCAAAGCAGCAGCCTGTTCAGCAGATGGGACTTGAAACCCCCCTGGTGATTTAAATACTAGGTTACCACTGTCTTGTTGTCTGACCGGACCAGGACGTGATGGACTTGCCCTCATTTCCAGGCAGTTGATGTTCCAGCCTGACATTGGCTCCCTCCAAGAGCCAAAGGTCAGGCTGCCATCGCAACCTGCCCCAACCAGTCTTGGAAGCGTCTGTCAGACTACTTTCCTTCTGGAAACTGAGCCCATTTCCACTCCCATCTGATACAAGTGGGGCGATTTCCAGGAGGACCAGGGCTCTGATGCAGCCATGGGTCACCCTGAAAAAATTACAGCTCTCGCGCCATGCTCATTCTGCGAGCGAATTGGAGCGAGTAACCCTTTTTATTGTCTCTAAAACCCAATCGGCATGCCAGGAATGGCTTCCCAAGCCTGGCTCTGGGCGACAAAGGGTTGTAGAGCCCCAGTTGGCAGCCTGCTGCACTGTGGTGGGGGGCTGATGCTTACTGAAGCATGAAACGGAGGAAGAATGCTCTTTTTGTGAAGGTGTTTGTTTGTATCTGATTCGCCATAACTGCAGGAAGAAGTCTGGGTGCCCATATAGCTGGTGGGGGGAACCTTGCATGAACCACACTTGTGGCGTGACATTTTGCAACAAACTTTGCTAAAAAAAAAAAATTCCCCGGAAAGCCGTAGGGGAGAAGTGCAGAGTCAGCTTTGAGGAGGCTTGATGTCACTGGCGGGTAGAAAGGTTTCTGAGGAGATGATCTTTGTGCTGAAGGAAAAAAAAAAAATCAAACTCAATGGCTTTTTACCGAGACTTAAATAGGCAGTCGGCTTTGCCCATTTTGGTGACGTGAACCAGTCAGGATTCAGTATGCGGAGAAAACGTCTCAGTTACGTATGTAACCCTCGTTCCCTGAGTAGGGAACGGAGACGTTACGTCGGATGACGACGAATGGGGTTTCGCTTAGAACACCTATCGACTTCGAGTATACAAAAACGAGCCAATGGCAAAGAAATGCCATGGGTCTGCGGAATTTGCATGACGTAACTCCGCCCCACCTCGTGGGTATAAAAGGAGGACGCCGGCAACATGCAGTTATGTTTCTTCGCTGAGGAGCCAAGACTGAACTCAGGCGATCTCCGCGGTACAGTGGAAGTGGCAGGAAGACGTAACGTCTCCGTTCCCTACTCAGGGAACGAGGGTAAGATACGTAACCGAGACGTTCCCTTTCGTTGTCACTCCGAGTTACGTCGGATGACGACGAATGGGGTTATCAGTCTAATCACGCCACCTTCACAGCTGTCTTCCAGTGCCCTGCGTAAATCTGAGCCCTCGAGAGACTTTGGACGAAGGACTCCTATTTATCACAGGAATACCAAGGTACACTGGGAAGCATATCCCATAGCTTAGAGGAAATATGCAATTAAAACCAACCCAGAGGGAGGGGGGGGGGGCATTTGGAAATACACATATGACCCGAAGGAAACATATGGAGAAACACTGAGGTGTCCAGCCGCAGGTGGAATATTTCAACCTCAGGGGTGGCAATGTGGCTTACCAAGGGAAAGACACATGCTCAGAGAGGCTTACAGTGGAAATACACGTGTGGGGGTAGCTCCGGGGAGGGACCATGCACACGGGAGGCACCTAGCTGACGCCCAGGCAATAGACACTGGCGCTAGCATCAGGGGTGCTGGAGGAACTCAGGGCTTGCGGAGAAGCTTACCTGAGGAGAATATCGCACGTATCCAGTCCGTGGAGTGTAATGGCGAGCAACCGAAGACACCTGAGCGGGTCCGGTACTAGCTAGTTGAAGCGAGTACATTAGAGGACACAGGCTCCACTCGGAGATTGTAGAATCTGGCGAATGTGTTCGGTGTCGCCCAGCCTGCAGCTCTGCAGATGTCTGTTAGCGAGGCGCCATGCGCTAGAGCCCAAGAGGATGCCACACTCCGGGTGGAGTGGGCAGTCACACCAGGGGGCACGGTCGACCTTGCTGCCGGTATGCCCACTATCCAGTGAGACAACCTCTGCTTTGAGAGAGCCTTTCCCTTCAGCTTCCCACCATAACAGACAAAGAGCTGGTCTGAGGTCCTGAAACACTGCGTCCTGTCTACATAGGCGCGGAGAGCGCGTACTGGACAGAGCAGTGCCAAGGCTGGGTCTGCCTTCTCCAAGGGCACAGTTCAGGGCTCGGGGAATGTAAATGGCTCGAAGGGACGTCAGATGACTATGACTCCATAAGAGGAGGTGGCGAGCGAGTTGCGACATACGGCAGGAGCGTAAACCACCTTGATGGTAGATGTACGCTACAGTGGCGGTATTGTCTGATCGGACTAGTACGTGTTGACCCATGAGCAGCGCCCGGAAGCTGTGCAGGGCAAGGCGTACTACCAGCAACTTGAGGCAATTGACATGCCATAGGCGCTAGGGTCCTGTCCAGGAGCCCGCGGCAGCATGTCCATTGCACATGGCGCCCCAGCCCGTGGTGGAGGCATCTGTTGAGACAACAACATGCCGGGAAACTCGTTCCAGGGGGACACCAGCCCTGAGAAAACTGAGGTTCGACCACGGGGTGAAGGTCTGATGGCAGGTCGGAGTAACTGGTACTCGGAGCGTGCCTTGTTGCCATGCCCACCTCGGGACTCGGTCGCGTAGCCAAAGCTGAAGCGGTCTCATATGAAGCAATCCGAGCGGCGTCACCGCGGCTGCAGATGCCATATGCCCCAGGAGCCTCTGAAAAAGTTTCATTGGAACCGCACTCTTGCCCTGAATTTGTCTCAGACAAGTCAGCAGTGACTGCGCGCGCTCGCTCGTAATGGGATGGCCGTCATCTCGTAATAGGTTGTCCAAGTGTGCCACTTGGACAACCATTCTTGTCCTTCTAATGTGGGAATTGAGTTCCCTTTCCCCAGTTTAACAATACGCTATTAGCAAACTTGGAAGTGTCAAAATCGCATAAAAAACACTTCTACACATCCTATAACTAAATATATAACAATCAAAAACGCTCCATTAGTTGTTTTTTATTTTTATAACTTTAACATTATTTATGCTATGTCATTTTACAAACACGGTTCACTTCAAGGTTGTAGAAAATGGTGTGCCAGACCCCTGGAGATGATGTCATAGCCACAAAACCATTTTTTATTTTGATCACATACTTGCTTACGATGAGCTCAGTGTTGATTTAATTATTTTAGTAATTAAAGCATATGTAAAGATATAAATTAAGAACTTTAAATGTCTTTTACCCATCTTGGTAAAACCCATCTCTTACCCATTGTCCCACTTTTTTCAACCTACGTTGTTGATTTGCTTGTTTTAGTTTCTAATTACCTCTTCAACAGTGTAATTAGATCACTGTACTATTTACTCTCTCTAGAAAGTATTTAATTTTTATTACTTTCTAAACCCCATATCAACCTCAACCAGCGGAATAATACAAGGATAGACATGAAACTGTTTCAATCATTTCAAATAAATACTATAAAATTGCATGAATTAAGCTTATACTGACCAAACAATTTAAAGGGAGAAGGTTACATTCTTGTAAAGGTTACATGCCGATTTTCCAAACCCGAGAGACCCCACACACGGCGATAAAAAAATCATGGGTCTAACAGTTTTGGTCGTACAGTGTGTGGTGCGCAGCCACGCGGCAAAATCAACACATCACACACAAACTGATTTGACTCCCGAGCATTCCCAGGTCAGACGGAAAATCTCTAAAAATCCCTCGAGATCAATCGTGAATTCAGAGGCGGACAATCATGGCGGACGAAGAGGATGCAGTGGCGATAGTTTGTAATTTGTTTTTAACCGAAAAAAAAAACGTTATCAAAAGAAAAAGCGATGTTGGTCCTCCATCTCCGACGGCCTCCGGACTTTCTGGTGCGCCATGCCGCCGGCTGTTTTGATTTTGTTTCCCGGTGCTTCCTCTGTGCCTCGTCACCTCGCTTTCACCTCGTCATTGGGTAAACGCCACAGTCCACAGGCTGCGTGCTCGTTTGTCCCCGGGGGACACCACACACAAGGAGAAATCGGGCCAAAAAAATCCAACATGTTGGATATCCCCGATTTGAGATCGGAGCGTTCCTGACGTCCTTCCGAGCAGACAAGAGCAGTCTTAACACACCACACACGGCAGGAATATCTGATCAGATTATTTTACGATAATCAGAGCATCCTAAGATTGTTGGAAGGGGTAAATTGGGGCTAAAATCGGCCTAATTATCCTGCCGTGTGAACCAGGCTTTAAACACAACTGATTCAGATCATCAGCTTGTTAGGAGAGACTCCATGAACTGAACTGAGGCTACGTTTACACGTGTATACAGTTATCACGGAAATTCTCAGTCAGTACTGGATTTAGTTTTCCTTGTTTGATTGTTTCTGTTTTTGTTAAATTCTAGTTTCTCTGTTCCTGTGTTTTCAGTCTAGTCTTCATTTATTCTTAGTTCTCTCAAGCCTTGTGTTTCTCTTAAAGGGACACTAAGTAAGAATTACTCCCATCTAGCGGTGAAATTGTTTTTTGCATTCAAACGAATTGTGCTCTCCAGCGCCTCACGTTTTCAAATGCGTGTTGCATCTACGGTAGCCGTTATGTACCAAAAAGCTATGACAGGATGTCTTCTAATAGCACTTCGTCGAGTTTTCCCTAGGGTGAACAGGTTTGTTATTTCAAACAAACTTCAAATTGACACAACGAACAAACGAATGTTACAGTACAAAGTAATGAGTGTCAAAAACATGAACTATTGTAATTATGCCTTGTTTACTGGTTATATTTTTTTGAAGTATGTGCATTGTTAGATATCATCATCAGATGATTCAACAGTAGGGAGAGGAAGAAGTAACGGTAGAGGTAGAGGAAGAGGACAGAGAGGCAGTGGATCAGTGGGATCTAGGCGAGGTGGACGACGAGGAAGAGGAGGAGAGTGAGTGTCAATACAACGACGACAAAGATGCCCGGCAGCTACAAGAGCTACATACAGAATTTTGCGTCTGTATTATTCAATGTGAGGTCACAGTATAAATGATAAATAACAGAAAATATCAGATAACATAAAAATTGAAGTAGAGTTAGCTATGCAAACAATGCAAGAACAATCATATGCTCTATTAAAATATATTTGTATCGAATTTCTAGCTTACAAAAGTAAACTTACAAACTTTTTTAGTGCCTTCTCTATACTCAATATCTGCTATTCATCAAAGAGCCCTTTTAACTGTAAATGTTCTTCTGTCTATATAATAAAGTAATCAACCAAGCAATTAAACAACTTGTAATTAAGACTGTAACATTGATTTACCTGTCGAGGAGAAAGCAGGACTTCAGCGTCTCTTTTGAATTCTTTCTCCTGCATTAGCTCTTTCCACCGGGGAAAATCAATCCCGACCTTCACTCGTGTTTTTTGTATCCTCCGGTCACGTTTCCTTTTACAATCATTTTTGGTCTGTTTTGGCGAAGAGGATTTCTTATCCAGTGGCTCGGCATAGGTATGGTCCGCCATTAAAAATAAAAGTGACAAGCGCCTCTCACTGCTCTGCTCCTCCGTTTCTGCTGCTTTCAGTTACGTCACGCTGCGGCTCTGAACGAAAACGCGTTGTGGAAACGCGTTGGCGTACTTTTTGTCCCTCTCTGCTATTATAGTTTTTCAAGATGGCGGAGCTACATGGAAGCCTCCGTGGACTTACCCGTCCCATGTATATAAATATAATAAATTCTTTGTTTACGAGGATAAATCAGATAATTGGCAGAAGTATTTGTATACCATTGGGGACATATTTATGAATACAAATATTGATTTTAGATTATAAATTACCCAAAAAGTTACTTATAGTCCCTTTAATTATTTTTTGTTAGGTAATATTTTATTTGTTTTCCTCTACTTCTCTGCAAGGTTGCAGTTGTTACATTTGTTTTTGTTTGTAAATACCAGTTATTTTGAGAAATTATTTATTTTGATTTTATTTTCCCCTCAGCTACCTCCTGTTATTTAGTTGTTATAGTCATAGTTGTCAGTTTTTTGTTTCTATTATCTCTTGTTGTTTGTATTGTGTTGGTTCCTGCCCTGCATCCCTGCCCTGTATTCCTTCCCTGGCCATCGAGACTCCTGTCCTGGCAACCCACCGTAGTGCGGTTTCATCTCACCTATGCCATGCCTCTGGTTCCTTGAGCTGCTGTCGAGTTGCCACTGCCAAAGAGCCTGGAGCTGTCTCGTCCCTGACCAGCCTGTTCTCCTGCCCTATTGTTTGGACTGTTCCTGCCTGTTTTGTCTGTCAGTTAATATCACTCACTGTTCATTCTCCGCCTGGGTCCTCCCTTCTCTGAACCCTGACAGATCTCTCATGAGATGAAGACTCATTTCAGTAGCTTATTGTACAGTAGCTTCTTTCGGTCTGTTCAACATGTACTTTATCCACTACAGTAAAAGACCTGGGTGTTATACTAGACCGCAACTTGTCTTTTGAAAATTTCATATGTTCATATGTTTCTGATGCAGAAAAGTTAGTTCATGCATTCATGACCTCGAGACTAGATTACTGTAATTCTTTATTAGCTGGTTGTCCTGCATCCTCAATAAACAAGCTACAGTTAGTGCAAAATGCAGCCGCTAGAGTTCTTACTAGATCAAGAAAATATGATCATATAACACCAATTTTATCATCTCTACACTGGTTACCTATAAAGTTACGTACCAATTACAAAGTATTACTGCTGACCTATAAAGCCCTAAATGGTCTAGCTCCTGTGTATTTCATGGACCTTCTATCGCCCTACAATCCATGCGTTCTTTAAGATCACTAAATTCGAGGCTCCTGGTCATTCCAAGGATATCTAAGTCCACTAAAGGAGGGAGGGCGTTCTCACATTTAGCTCCTAAACTCTGGAATAGCCTTCCTGATATTGTTCGAGGCTCAGACTCGCTGTCCCAGTTTAAAACTAGATTAAAGACGCATCTCTTTAGCCAAGCATTCACATAATGCTTACCTTTTATACTACTGTTGAATCAGATCGAATGCATTAATAATAATTAATATTATGAACAGCAGCTATGCTAATTATTTTCCCATCTGCTTTTCTGCTGTTATTTCGGGACGAGTCCTGAGGTAAATGGCGCTTGTCAGCTCCAGATTGGATCCGGCCTCTCATGGAGACTTCAGACGCCCCAACACTTGCGATGAGATGACTAAACGCCTGTGAAGAGACGATTCGACGCCTGTGAAGAGACCACTAGACGCCTGTGAAGAGACGACTCGACGCCTGTGAAGAGACGACTCGACGCCTGTGAAGAGACGACTCGACGCCTGTGAAGAGACGACTCGACGCCTGTGAAGAGACGACTCGACGCCTGTGAAGAGACGACTCGACGCCTGTGAAGAGACGACTCGACGCCTGTGAAGAGACGACTCGACGCCTGTGAAGAGACGACTCGACGCCTGTGAAGAGACGACTCGACGCCTGTGAAGAGACGACTCGACGCCTGTGAAGAGACGACTCAACACCGGCGATAAGTTGTGCCCTAAATTAATACATGATTAACTAACTGTATTTTTTATATGTACATTTCTGATATGCACTGCTTTGAAACAATATGTATTGTGAAAAGCGCTATACAAATACATTTGAATTGAATTTAATTTAATTTATGAAATCTTACTGAAATGAAATTGTACTGTGTGCACGTTATGACAAAATAAACACTAAAACCAGTACAGGGAATATTGAGTTTTGTTATTCTATTAATCATCTCACCTGGTGGCTAAGACCACTACCTATTGCATACTTCTTGCCTCCAACTTCTACCATAGGTGCGGTTCTGTGTACAATGTAGCTTATGGGTGCATCTGTCATCTCCCTCAGTAGATCATATATGTCTGTCCCTATAACTTTCCTATAATAGAAACACATCCTCAAGATCTTGGAAATGTCTATGTTACACAGCAAACAGACATACATTCATAATATTGATGGTAATGTAGAGTACACAGAGAGTAAAAACGTACTTGTTGTGGGTATAATTAGACACTATAGGCTTATGCTTGCGGTTGACTTTGGCCTTGGCGACCACCAGGTTGAACACTGGTTGCCCAGATATCTTTTTCCCTCTGGCTTTGTGCCGCTGTTGAGGTTGGCTTGTGGAAGCTTCTTCATCTTTTCTTGCACGCTCAAGGTCCAAGGTATACATGAGACCCAAAACACGTGAACAGTAACCCGGTGACCTAGTAAAAAGCCATAACATTACATTAGGACCATTGTTTTGAAAAACAGTTACACTGAAAAATAGCTCTCTAATAATAGGCTACTTAATTATTCTACACCTGTTACATGGGCTAGGACTAGATCGTAGCTTTTATCCTTTAACCTTTTTTTTATACATAGTAACAAAAGGAAATGCGAAGATAAAGCAGGATGTCGTTGATGAATGATTAAAACACGATCGCAAATGTCATAGCCTAGGCCTACTGATGACCATTTGAAGCAGAATGACAATGATGAAAACAAACAAAGCATGATGCAAATGTCCTATACTGGTGAATGCTAAATCTTCAGAAAGCAGAAGACTCCAATGAGTTTGGTAAGATTTGATGAAGGTCAGTACAGACCACAGTACGTTTGACATTGACAATGTTTATCCACTGTGGATCACTACTGTTGCTACATCGCTGTACAAAGGCTACATTGTAAATAGAAATTCTGTAGTGGTAAAATTGAGAGGTGGGTAAACTATGAATTCGGTGATAAGGGCTGTGACATGCAGTATGAAATGTTTAAAGACACGTAGAACATATGCGATGATGAAAGGTTAAGCTTGAGAGGTGGGTAAACAGTAGGCTACTGTTTTTTGTACCGTGGCTTTTGCGAACGGTCAATTACCTGAGTGAGCCAAAGCAACAAGTACATCGTCAATACCTGAAAAGCTTGAGCAACAGAGATAAGAGATGGAGATTTCCTTTTCAATTATCCTGTTCATTTGAAATACGTCACAATACCCAAGTAATGTTGGTGGAAACTTCCGGTTCACGTAGAATTAACCCTTTATGACCTGCCATAGAACAATTCCGCCAGAGTATATTGTATTATTTTTACATGCTGTGCTGTCATTCTTTTGTGCATTTTCATATGCCATACATCAACGTAATCCTTACACCCCCAATTTGAAGGCTATGTATGTAATAAATCAAAAGTAACTAGATAAATAGCTCAAAAGTGCAATAAACAAAGACAAAAAAAATGTCTACATATTTTATTAAATACAGAACTTTCACAAATTTCTATCACAAACAAGTCTATCTTGCGTTTAAATGCATCAAGTTTTCACAGTGTCGCTCAATATCACTCACAGTTTTATCATTTCCCTGCAACTTCAGATTAAGGCTGTTCAAATGACTGAAAATATTTAGAAAACACACGTTTGCCATGAAAGTCTAGTCAAGCATCTGAGAGAGGCTTTCTTATGATTACTTTCTTGCAGGAAAGCTCTTGCCTAAATTCACAGAACCGTCTTAGTGCATTGCCTTTACTTAGCCACCTTACATCATTATGCTGGAGCAAATCAGTGTGATCAGCAGACATGTCTGATAAGTGCTTGCGAAACAGGCAACAGGTACTGTAGGCTTGAAGTTGATCGTATGAAATTAATTATAGACATAATATCCATTGTGTTTTTAAATTCACCACTTAGTTAAGCGCAAAGAACACTCTGGTGAATCAAGCAGTGCAGCAATCTCATTTGTGTCGCAACTTCGGCCAGGCATACAACCCCTGCACCCTACCCACCATGGAAGGAGCGCCATCTGTTACAAGCATATTTACTTGTTTCAAATCTAATCTGTGCTCAGTAAAAAAATAAATTTATTAAAAAGTATCTCACCACTTGCATGTCCCTCCATGGAATTAATCCCAGCAGTTCCTCCCGAAAGCACACCCCATCAAAAAAAAAAAAAACTCACATAGAGACACAGCTGGCCCACATCACTACCATCGGTAGATTCATCCACAGCTAATGACATTACTTCTGCCTTTTTTAATTGTTCTAAAGTTTTTCAACTCTAATTTGGTTGGTGTCAGACATTGGAATTTTCTGAATAGAGGCAGTTATGTTGTTTCTGGTTTCATCCACAGTCACAATCTCCTGTAGAACTGCTAGCATGCAATCTGTTACGAACTACTCTGAAAAGAGGGTTGAGATCCAAACGCAGCTTTATTTGAGGGCAATCTAGAAGCGTAATCCAATGTACAGGCAAGGGTCATACACAGACAGGCAGTCCAAAACAGAAAAACAAAGAAACAAACAGAACAGGCAGAGACCAGAGGCAGACTAACAGGATGATGAGACACAGGTGAATGCAATCAGTGAATGAGGTACAGGTGAATGTGATCAGTGATAAGTGATGGTGAGTCCAGGCAGTGAGTTATGGGAAATGTAGTTTGTGAGTGATAATAGTCTTATCTGGAGTGCCCTCTGGTGGCTCTCAAGGGCACTCCAGCTGGTGACCGTTACACAATCTTTCAGTCTCCGAATCAGTAAACATTTGTTTCTTTTTCCAGAGGATCCATGCTAACCGGAGAGAGGCTGCTGTAGCCTTCTCTTACTCGGAACGTTCAAAACATGATGGATCGTCTTTGCTCACAGTCCGCAGTTAGACTGCGGCACTTTACGTTGAAGAGCATCAGATCCAGAAGGATATTGAGTGTCAAAGTTAGCATGTTTGGTTTTGAAGTGTCTTTTCAAGTTGTACTCCTTTGTTACAGCGATGGACTCACTGCATATCAAACATAAGAAACAGGTATTTGTCTGTCCATTCTACAAAAAAACAGTGTCTATTTTCCTCTTCTTCAAAGTAGAGAGCGATATTTTTTTTCTCATTCATCTGGCAAAAATTTCGTTGACAGTGAGTGGAAATTGGTTCTTGTCATTTATAAACGTCATCCGGCAGGGACAAATTAGTTTGTCTAAAATGAATGCGTTGGCGGACTCCGATCTTAAAGTAACGCTGATTTTTTATTTATTTTTTATGTTTGGGAGGGCCAGAAAAAGATGACTGGCGGGCCACCAGTTGACTAGTCCTGCCCTACAGCAATAGCTCAGATTAGCGGCAACAAAATCTGATACAACAAGTGTGTTTGTATAACCATAGGACTAGTATTTCCACTAGTGTAGTTTGCCATCGTACTGATTCCATCGGCTGTGGAGGTGAAGATGACGACTCCCATGATTCCACACTCCTTCACAGTGTAGCGGTCACCAGCTGGAGTGCCCTTGAGAGCCACCAGAGGGCACTACACATCAGACTTTTGTCATTCCCTCACAAACTACATCTCCCATAACTCACTGCCCGGACTCATCATCACTGATCACATTCACCTGTATGTCATTAACTTGTTTAGCTCACCCCATATAAGCCTGGCTTTCACACTCGTTCCCTGCTAAGTCTTGTTTAGTGTTGGTTATTGTTTGGACTGATTACCCAGTGTTTATGACCTTTGCCTGTTTTTGACTACAATTGTGGATTACCCTTTCAATAAAACTGCATTTGGATCCTCAACCTTCATGTCTCAGAGCAGTTCGTAACACACAGGACCATCAAGCTACAATGTTGTTAGTGTTGAATAACATTCCTCTGCGGTGAATGTACCCACTGTGTATTTTGCACAAGTATTTTACCAATAATCTAGATCAAATTAGCACATGCTGTGGCTAAGGCTAACACTGCATGTGTATATAGAATAAAGAACGAACATTTTTCCAATGCAACCAGATAAGCCTAAACAGCGCTTGATAACTACAGCATGTTGCTTAGGACAGTATACGCAATAATACTAGCAGCCTATGAGCATATATTCAATAACATTTGCATTAGCAACCAGTACAGTACTGATAACAATGTTGCTGAAACGACACGTTGGGTTGCTCGAATGGCAGCAGCCATGTTGCTCCTCCATCTTGAAAATACTAGCCAAAGAGGGACATACCTGGAAATTCAAGCTTCGCCTTTTGCGTTTTTACAGTCAGTGGTACCGCGACGAATGCAAGGAGATTACTCGCTACTGCCGGCAGATTTGAAAGCCTGTTGAAGGTGGAGGATCACGCCTATTCTCGAGGACCTGTATCAGAGTCGCCAAGGAAGCGAAAGAGAATTAAAACGACTGATACTTTACTAACACTAGCTTGTATTCGTTTTTGGAACCTGATAGCTGATGTTAGCAATGAAATGGTACCAAAACAGCGAAAACGTAAAACTATTATTCGTTTTACATAGAGGTCATAACCAAATAGTTTTCTAAAGTAACCTCCTCACTTGAAGGAACACTCATGGATGAAGTCGAACTGGAAGCCATGTTAATCTGGGAATAATACGGCCACTGTATGAGTTAAAACGCCCTCGGAATGGGAGGGGCTAGAAAGTAATATTCAGTTGGTAGTCTTATACAATTTCACCACTAGATGGGAGAAAATCTTACACAGTGTAGCTTTAAGAATTATTTACATGCTGTTTTCCACATGGGGACCAAATAAAAAGTCACGGCAAGATAAAAAAAATTCTGGTATTACTATTTGTGGGAAACCACCTATATATATATATATATATATATATATATATATATATATATATATATATATATATATATATTTTTTTTTTTTTTTTTTTTTTTTTTTTTTTTTTTTTTTTTTTGCATTTTACAATTTATTAAGTCCATGTGCTGTCCTAACAATGAGCTGAACTCACCATCTGTCTATGAAGAGGTAGCTAGTCCTGCTTTTTTAGTTGTTGGATTTAGTCTAGCATTCCTTTTATACATTTTGTGATGTCTTTCTGACTCAACAGGACACTTCGGACACTTCCAACACTTCCCTGACAAGCAGAGGATGACCTATTTGTTAATACACATCATAATGTATTCAACCTTCGGCTTTTTTTCTCTAGGGGGAGAGAGTGGTGGTATGAAATAAATAAATAAATAAATAAATAATACAAGCCCTTAATGCTGCCACGGCTAGCAAATTAGATGGAAGTGGAAGAAAAGCTTATGTGAGGTTGAGTGTGGAGGACCGTTTTTATTATTATTATAGTTGTAGGATAATGTATAATAATAACAATAATAAGCTGAGCTTAACTTTTTTTGCTAATTTTTGAATAATAATTGTGCATATGTTTAGCTTATTATTATTTCAAATTATGTTAAGTATGTAATATCCTTGTTATCCAATACCTGAGTTCATAAGTTTTTTAATGTTTTTTTTTGCCCTTTTTGAGTGAATTTACAGGGGAGAAATACCTTGTTTGCATGTATATATTATATATGTACAAACAAGGTATTTATATTTATATACACACACACAGTGTGAGAGTCGTCTATTTGTAGAAATATACTTATTTTTTTACTGGAGTCTTTTGAGATATCTTGGGGTTAATTTATAACATAACTTCTGAAAAGCATAATCCTGTCTGGCACACATTTTATTTAGTAACGGGACTGTCACTCTTTTCTATGAATAATTATTGTGCATATGTTTAGCTTATTATTATTTCAAATTATGTTATAACCCTGTTATCCAATATCTTAGTTCATATGTTTTTGAATAGTTATTCTTATTGTGAGACCACAGTTTGAAGTAGAATAATGATTTTATTACATTTATATTACATTTGGCAGATATACATTGTTCCAACTGAACATGGCACCACATATTGTAAGAGTGTCTCATATCTACATCTTTACATCTTTGCAGGAATACAATATGCTCTTCAAATTTACCTTTGTACTAATGTTCCTCTTACAGGAGAAGATACTGTTTTTATTGATTCATTAATATTTCACCACACAAATATTAATGTCTTGAGGAAAAACTCCAGACCATGAAGATTCAGTGCAGTCTGGATTACAGTGACATCGGAATGATTTGTTCATAAATATATGTGTTGTATGCAGGTTAAAACGTGTGTGGTAATGAGCATCTGCATTTAGGTTAAACATCTGCAGCTTTCTATCACTTTGACTTTATGTTTTTATAATTGCTTGTGTGTGTGTGGGGGGGGGGGGGGGGGGGGCTTCCTGAAGATGATGTGATTTAATGTGCTGTCAGTGCAGTCACAGCACAACTCCATCATGAGAGCACAGAGTCTGGGTGAAATGCCACGAGATGTCATAGTGGGGACTTTATTTCATTTACTTCTAACTGTTTTACTTCTGTCCGGTAAGTTAAAGCTGTCTTGTAGGTAGTTGAAAACAGTTGGCTTGTTAAAACAATCTTAGGCATGTAATAATTCCATAAAAATGTAGCCCATTCTTAGTTAAATGGGAGTAGAGGCAAATATTCTGCTGTCCATACACAATCTTAGGAATTTATAATACGTTCATTTTAATGTGCAGGTTGAAGTTTGAAATGTCTCTGCACAGCAGAAATATTTTATGGTAGTTCTTCTGCATTTCAGGATTGTCCAATAACTGGAAGTCGGTATTATTTTCTAGTCAAACAGTATTTACCACTTTTACACTATGTAAATAGCATCTGCCATTTTTTACACTAATTGTAAATTAGTGCGTAACATTTTGTTTTGCACACCAAGCATTAGGGCTGCTACAAAAAATCAATCACAATTATAATGTTTTTATTAAACATAAAAACACTTGTAGGTGGATTTTCTTAAACTTTGAATATGAATAATTTAAAACATGCCAGTATGGGTAGCAGAAAGCGAGAAAAGAAGGCTCTTCTAAAGACTGACTTCAGCGATGAACTTCAGGCCAGCATTGGCTGGAAAGATGGAAATAACTTATGACATTATCTACCAAATTTATTCACACATTTCTAAAAGAGTAAATATGTAAGTACATCAAAGAATATTGGATATGCATTTAAGAGGTTAAAATGTTGCAAAGACTAGCATTGATTTTCATATTTCAGTGTTTTAGTCTTGTATATTTTTAGTGGAAATAAATATACTTTAATTTTATATGGTTATACTGTTTTAATGCATAAATGCACGTATTTGTCTGGCACCTTTTATTAGATGCTGAATAAAACAAACTTATTTTTTCAAATGTATTTAATCCCATAAGAACATAAAGGTATTTGAGCACATTCAGAGGTGGAAAGAGTACTGACAAGTTTTACTTGTAAAAGTATTGCTACTTAACATTTTCTTCAGCTTAATTATAGAAAATCCAAGATATCAACCAAAAGTTAAAGAGAAGATAGCTAGTACTATTGCTCCCCTATAGGAATAATGGTGAGGAATATGGGTGTCATAATCCCTCAGTTTTGATAAACAGATCTAGACTGATTTCTAGGTTAAAACTCTTTCTTACTTTTATAAATTTGGAGATATTTGTTCATGCTTTTAAAAGCTCAAGCCTGGATTACTGCAACTCCCTCTATGCAGGGTTCAGTCAGCGGCAATGATCTGGTTTCCAGCTTGTACAGATCGCCATGGCCAGGCTTCTGACCGGTACAAAAACACATTACTCGTGTTATCCTCTATTAACTATCCTCTATCCTTAGTATAGGATTGATTTTAAGATTTATTTATTGGGTTTAAAGCTCTTCACAACATGTCTCCAATTTATATCAGTAACCTTTAAAGATTTTAAACATCGGTTAGGACGTGTTGTTGGCAGTCCCTCGTTCAGAGAAGAAGTCAAAGGGCTTTTACAGTAGTTGCTCCTAAATTGTGGGACAGTCTTTCAATCTGTATTCGGCAAGCTCCATCTATTGAGGTTTTTAGGTCTCAGTTGAAAACGTATCCTTTTAACGTAGCTTTTGAAGGGGACCTTGACAAAATTGTGTGTGTACTGTAGGCACGATAATGTGATTGGGTATTTGTGTATAGGCATGTCAATTGTTGGCATTGTTTTTATTATATGGCTTCTTATCTTTTTTTTCTTTTTATAGACTCTTCTTCTAAAATGACTGTGAAGCACTTTGGGCAGAAAAGTTGTTTTTAAATATGCTATATAAATAAAATTTGAATTTGAAGTTGAGAAATAATTCACTTGAGTACAAGTACTGAAAAATATAAAGGATTAGAAAATGAGTATTTTGCTAAAAAAGAAATTACTTCAGTTATTTCTTTGCAAAGTACTTTAGTTCACGTAAGAAAGGAAAACTGTAAAGAATTGCTGAACCCGATCACTGAATTTGAAAGCCACATGTCGTCATTTTCGTCGCTATTACTCATCTTCTGATACTGAATCTCCTGATCAAAACACAGGCGAAGAGGAAGGAGAAACAAGCGATATCATATGCATTTGTGTGCCTCCGATTATTGTAACAGAAGTATAATGCAAGTTGTGAAAATATGGTATACACCAATACTCAGGAAATTAAAGGATTTCATGACTCCGGGTGGAATGACTAAAATCAGAGGTTCTGCCAGGCATTACAGCTCAATTTCCAAAGTCAGCAAGACAATTTACTACTTACATATTTAAAGCTGCAGTCCGTAGCTTTTCCTCTTTGTCGCCATCTCTGTTCGAAATCTGCAATTGCAGTTATTCGCGGAATTATCAACTTAACGTGGGTTGTGCCTCGGCCCGGCACAGCGCGGATGAACACAATGTTTTGAGGAGATTGTGCTGTCAGTCACCGTCGGTGTGGATACTGGCATTCGCAATCACAGATTCTACTTTTTGAAAGTATGACCAACATAAGCATTTTCACTGGATTTTTTTCTGTAGCCACTCCGAAGTCTTTTGCATTTTACAATCGGGTGAATCTCCAGCTGTCACTGGTGATTGTAGTTTGAACCTTTCTGGATCCGCCATCAATTGAAAAGTTCAATTATATGAAGTGCTGTGAGAAAAGGCTATAAATCTCCACCTCCAGCATCCTCACACTCATAGCCTACTCGCCGAGACTCTTCTTTATGTGGACAGATGTGACTTTATGTGGACAGATGTGGCTTTATGTGGACAGATGTGACGTAATGATGCAAAGACATGCTCGAATTTCTCACAGAAATCCACCAGTACCACTGGATTTAAAAACATTATTACAAGCTTACCGCTTTGAATCGAGCTACGGCAAGCAGATCGTTTTGAACACTGGCTAGTTATGTACTTGCTCAAAAAATTATTTTGGATCATTTTTAACCCAAAAAAGTTACGGACTGCAGCTTTAAAAATAAATCAATGAATAACATAATGAATAAAATACCTGTTATTTTCCATTCTCTTAAACAATTGCCAAAACATCCACAACATTATGATAACTGGAGGTAGTCCACCTGAAGCTCCTTAAAGACATGGTAAATATCTTTCTGTCTAGTCCAATACAAGATGTCCAGTCATATGTAAGAGAGCACATAAGTCCATCTAGCCATGATGTTAATGATATAAATGGTGCTGAACAGCCTGCAATCGGAAAGTCCACCTTCTTGAACTGGAAGACTGATGACAGCTGTCCTTTTTAAAAAAATGATCCTTAAAAACAAAAGAAAACAAAGCTGGCTTTTCCTTTACTCTCACTAGCCAGGAGGCAGAGAGGCAGAATTGGTCTTTACGTTAAGCCTAAAATAATTTATTTATATTTTAGAAACTTTCGGATGTGGGAAAGCTATTTCCATCATTCGTCCATGCGCAATTACGTCACATCTGTAAATTAACCATCAATGGTCAGGATATTGAACATAGCTTCAAGTTTCTTGGGACAATTATCTCTGCATCTTTTTTAATGGGAGGATAACCTTAGTACCATCATAGGCTTTTCTTCTTAAGACAGCTTAAAATGTTTGTTGGATGTTCAGTTTTTATAGAGCGTGATAGAAAGCATGTCAACATTCTTAATCACGGTGGTTTGATAAATCCACAGCTCAGCAGAGGAGTCAGCTCAGAGATTAGTGGCATATTAGGATCTTCCCCCCCATTGCTGACATTTATGAGTCATGCCTTCTGGGAAAAGGAACGTTAATTCTGATGGATCCCACATATCCGGCCAGATACCATTTAGCCCTCTCAACCCTGATCCAACACACCTGTGTGTAATTATAAAGTGCTCCTGAAGATCTCAATTTTCTGCTTCAGTTGTGTTTGATCAGATTTATAGCTGAACTTCACAGGAAGGTAGATCTCCAGGAACAGCCTAATATTCAATATTCAGACCACTTCAATATTTTTAAACAGTACTGTACCTACTGTAGGATAGTTCATGTTCTTAACTCCTCCGGTATTTATGCATCTGTATCACATAGCTACCATGTAATTGTTGGTTTCCCATTATACACTGTCTTGTATTGTTGGATTGGCATAAAGTGTGTTTATGTGTACATGTTGTTTCATTCTGTGTTATTGTTGTTGTTGATGATGATGAGGTCACCAAGAAAAATTTCAGACAACTTTGTTGTTATGGCAGGCAAAGAAAGAAAGAAAGAAAGAAAGAAAGAAAGAAAGAAAGAAAGAAAGAAAGAAAGGGAGGAATATAGAAGGTCAGGCTACTAAATGCATTGGAATCTGTCAAAGTAGCTTGAAGCCACAACAAATGAACCTTGAGTTTAAGAGTTTGCAAGCAGAAAGGGAAAGTGACAGTGCCCGAAAGAACAATCAACATCAGCTTGGCTTTTCAGAAATGCATTTAGTTTGCATGAAATCACATTTGGTGTGCAATACTATGTTTGTTTATGTAACAATGTCGATCTCTTAAGCAGTTACTTTGGTCTACTAGCCAAATTATAATGGTTTCAACTATTTAACCTTATCTGATTTAAATAGTAATCATAGGCCTGGTTTTAAAGACAGGGTTTAGATGAAGCCAGGATTGGGCCTTAGTTCAATTAGGAAAATTAGTGGCTTTTATAAAAGTGCCTTAGAAAAAAAAAAAAATCTGGTATGCATCTTGAGACAAAACAATGGCATTGACATATTTTAAGATATGCTTTCAGTGGTTGAGAGACAACACTTCTCATCTGAGGAGGATACCTAATAATCAGGGTCTTCCTCAATATTATTGTCTGGACACATTCTCCTCTATGTCACTTTCTCTGTAAAAAAAAAACTGTGACAAAATATAATCGACAGAAACCGTCTCGGGGTTACTCTCAAAATCCAGGGGCCGCATCTAAATCCAAGTTATAAAACATAATAAAAGTGTGCGGAGAGGACAAACCTGCCGCCACACAAATATCCTCTAATGGAACTCCCTTGAAAAGAGCCTGGCAGGACACGATACTCCTAGTAGAGTGAGCTTTAACACCCAGAGGTGAAGGAAGCTTCCGCACCTCATAAGCCAGGGAAATTTAGTCTCTCACCCAGTGAGAGATCCTGTGCTTAGAGGCGACGAGCCCTCGGCGGCCAGCCCCAAAGCATACAAACAACTGAGACAACTTGCACCACTGACCAGAGCGGGCCACGTATGCCTTTAAAGCCGGAACAGGGAAAAGCAAATTATGCTTCTCCTCTTCAGCAGGGGAAAAAGGAGGGGAACAGAAAGAGTGTATCAATGGTTTCAACTCCGGCCACGGATGAGCGAGGGCATCTATCCCCAGAGGCGTCGGATGAGAGGAAACCACAGGGGGCACTGTGTCGAGCTCTGCGACGCAAAGAGTCCCACCTCCGCCTCGCCAAACATGCTCCAAATTTGAGCCATTGTTTGGCGGTGCAACATAGACTCCCCCGACTTGAGCTTCTGTCTTGACAGAAAGTCTGCTGCGACGTCCAGGTCTCCTGGAACGTGAACCAGGGGCGTTTCCAGCATTGAAGGACATCCGGGGCTTAGCCCAGACCATTTTGTGTAAATACAGGGATCACTCGAAGCGGTTTTTAGGGGCCAAGCACCGAAGGTGCGGAGGCACCTATTGTATCTGTTCCGGTTCTTATTAGGGGCCAAGCACCACTAAGTGGCAAAAAGACTGAGCGGCAGCATTTGTTTTCAGCGCGAATGCCGTGAAAAACACACAAAACACATCTAAAACGGGAAAGAGCTTTGTGATTGACTGTACAACTAGATTTGACCAGAAATCTGAGGTACTGAATATTTTTATAGACTGCAAAAAGCTACAGAACAGACTATATTCTGCATAATGTCATTGGATGTTTTTAAATAAACACTGACAAAAAACTATACAAGTTTTAGGGCTGGACGATATGATGATATACAGTATAACATTAATGTAAGTGATCACTCGGATTTAGATCGATCTATATCTATATGCATTCCCTCTATACATGGATGACTTTAGTCTACGTTCATTGACACACCATGGCATCGAACTGTATATAATTCTCAATGTACATCTGTCAAAAACTTTTCATTAGGAGCATTGGGATAAACAATGTTTCACTTTTATCTTCCTCCAAAGTAAAATGACTGATTAATTGTTACCAGTTTCCATGTCTGATCCTGGCACAGCTGCTACTGATGCTGCTGGCTCCTCCCCAGTCTGCAGCTCATCTTTGCTACCCTCTACAAAACCATTTAATCAAATCAAAGTGTATATTTACTACAAACACAAAACAAGTCACACATACATTTTATGTTAATGCTTATTGGTTATCCTTAGAGAAAACAACACCTGATAAACAAGGAAAGTATTCAGTGCAGTGGGAGTATACTTCAAGTTCATTTTAAGTATACTTCAAGTATACTTCAAGTTCATTTTATGAAGAAGTATTATTCGTTAAAATGTATTATAAGTGTAAGAGTAGTAAACTTTAAGTACACAACTAGGTTTCTCATTTGTAATGCATCTGTACTACAAGTGAACTTATAAGTATACTACTAGTAGTTTACTATTTTAATACAATTAGTATTTTTTAGTTTATGAAAGTACACACTGAAGTGTACTGTCAGTAAACTACTAGTTTATACTGCAAGTATACTTGCAAGTTTTCTTAAAGTGAACAGACTTATACTTGTTATAGTTCAGTATTTATGTATTATTTTTGCACTTGCAGTATAATATTATGTTCAAATGTAGATATTTTTTATTAAAAAATACCTTTAACTGTACTTTAATTTTAAAGACATTTCATTAGCTTCATTCATTCTTTTTCATCAACACTTGAATGTTGGTAAGTTTCATAAAGAAAGGCAACATTAGAATTGGAATTTAAAGGATTAAATAAAATGATGCAGACAAAATTAAAATGAGGCACACTGCTTATGACTTGCGTGACGTGGGACAACAATGCTTCACATTCTTCACAGCTTCACAAAATGCAGGACAGGTGGTCCCCTTTGATAATATTAAGCGGATTTTTGATTTACGTTTAATGTTTGATGATGATCACGTTATTTTATATTTAAGAGAGTGAGCAATCTTCTATCACTTGTTTCAGCTTCTTCTCCTGTGTTTTTATCCGGAAGAGATTCTGTTCTAGAAAATGCCAGTAGGCCTAAGTGCTAACGTTATAATGTTAGCCTATGGTAATAACTAGCTAGTTAAACAAATAGGCCTACAGTGAAAGCCAGCCAGATGATGATCTATCTTCAGACTTTAAGGATAAAAAAACTGAATTCTTACCCACTGACTTCTTTCCGAAAAATCCCCAAAGTCTCGTTTGCTTCATTTTTCTTTAATTTTTTCTTTCCCGCTCGCGGACTGTGTCAGTTGTTAACTCGCGCTCTTGCGATTGACTGTGCTAGCTCCTCCTCTACCTGCTGCTGCTGCTGCATATTTAACAGAGAGGAAGACACGGAGTAGCCCATAGGCTACCGACAGCAAAGAAATGTATTCTATAGGCTAGATTATTTTTAAGATCTATTTTTTACAGGCTGTATGCATGCAAAGCCAAAGCGCAATGAAATAAAGCAACTTATGATTTCGGGCGTTTACATAGGCTATTGTTTGTCCAGTTTCATATTTGCTCAGTGACAGTCATCATTACATTCGGGGCTGAAGCCCCGGCAAAATCGGCTGGCGACGCCCCTGACGTGAACTGCTCTCAGCGAAAGAAACCTGCCTTGAGCCCAAAGGAGGAGACGGTGCGCATACCTATCAAAGGTGCGTGACTGCGAGCCTCCCTGCCGATTTACATGGGACACCAATCCCATATTGTCCGTCATGACAATGACATGACAGCCCAACAGGGCCGGGAGAAAATTATCCAGAGCCAGAGGTGGCTCGCAACTCGAGGCAATTTATTTGCCACGAGAGAAGCTGTCCAAATGCGAACGCCGGTCTGCCCTCGAAGACCGCATCCCAACCAGTCAGAGAAGTGTCCGTCGTGACAACCTGGCAACGGAAAACCCTACCCATCTTGACCCCCTGAATTAAAAAGGGGGAGTCTTTCCACTTCCAAAGAACATGAAGGCAACTGCGTGACACTCTCAGCAGGCGGAAGGCAGACCAAGAAGGGCGGATGCCCCTGAGTTTTATCCACCACAGGAATGGTCTCATATGAAGGAGACCCAAGGGTAGCACAGGAGAAGCTGCTGCCATGAGCCCCAGAAGCCTGCCACATATGCCCACCGCTACATAATGTGTAAACGCTCTCCCTCCTTTAGTGAACTTAGATATTCTAGGTACTATAAAAAGATCAGAGTTTTGTGACCTTAAAGAGCATGATGGATTGTAAGGTGATAAAATATTAGTTAAGTACAGGAGAATATTGTAGAATGATATTATTGTAATAATATGAGAATATTGTAGAATGACTTTCTTCCCACCAATGAAAAGTTGTTACCTAAGAGGAATTATCAGATGATATTTTTGCTCCTGCCCACACTGGAAAGACAACCAAGAATTGGATTGAGGAACAAGTCCATCAGGCTCATGTTCTGGCATGTCAAGAGTCCAGATTTGACCCCTATAGGGAATATTTGGTCTCAGATTAAATTCAAACAAACTGGGAGACATTTTTCAGCTACTCGTGAACTGTTTGAAGCCACTAACACTGAGTGAAACGACACTGAATCTTCTTCCTGTAAAGTTGAAGTTGAAGTCTGCAAGTTGAGGAAGACTATTACAGGCTAAGTAACTTTATCAACAGTATTTGTGTAATAATACTTGCTAATTTCCTGACCAGTGATTTGTCATTATGATTAAGACCATTACATATTTTGCCATTTTTGGCTTGGCCTATTTCTTTCTGCATAGGAGTGTATGTTTGTTTCATTGGGCAACGAGGTGCGTGTTTCTGTGTAAGTTTGTTGTGTTGGGAACATTTTGAAAATGTGTAATCCTCAGTCATTTAGTGTATGATGCCCAGTTTTTCTCTGTAACCATTAAAAAAATCGGCAAGTGTTCAATGCCTTGAAGTCCAACGTGGCTTGCTTAGTTGGGGACACTAAACGATGACATCACAGTTTTTGGTACTAATTTATAGGTGAATTTTATGAATTTAATAATTGATGATCTTAACAACAGAACTAACTTCAGCTGAACAATGACACTATTTTCTTTTAGAGCTGCCAAAATGAACTCTGTTTGCATCATTGATCATTTTCCTGTTATCTCTGTAAAGATGCTTTGAAACAATCTGTAGTGTTAAAAGCGCTATATAAATAAAGGTTACTTGACTTATAGTGTAGAGCTGTGTAGTGTATTCTAGCATTTAGTGAAATTCTTTTTCTCACATATTTTCCAAACCAGAGTGTGTATTAAAATGTCTGACTGAATAACTCCACAGGCATCTTGTAGTAGAAGTCAAACCATTTTTCTAGAGTTAATTCCACATTAACTGAACCAGTAAGAAAAGGTTTTTTTTCCATCATAATACCGTTTTTTTTTTTTAAATGTTGTAGATATTTCAATAATGTTGAAATATAATTGGTCTTTAAATCAGGTTTTGGTCTTTCCCCTTTCAAGTAAATAGGATCTACACATGCATTCTAATGCCTTATAAAGCATTGCTGTGTGATGGCGTTACCAAGATGTTCCTCAAATGAAACGACTTGAATAGAAAATCTTGCACCAGGGTATTTTGTGTAATAATAAATGTATTTGTAAAATGTTTAAGTTGAATTAATTTACCATTTCAAAAGAATATATATATTTTGTTCAAATATGAACAAATGTTTTCAAAGAATATTATTAAAATACCACATTGCATGCCGTTTCCTTTCCTGTTTGGTTAAATTATACTCTTGCCGATAAATAACTTGCATCTGGGAAATTATTTCTGGAATTTTGCCACTAAAAAAGCATGGTAGTAGAAAAAAACAGAGAATAATGATGCCAAATGATAACCCATGCATTCTTATGTCTCTTATACTATTTCCTTTACTTATACTGTAATACCTTTCTCCCCACAGCAATATCCCTGAGGTACAATGGGCTGTCAGTCGTGTATCTTTTTTTCCTTCTGTCCGTACCGCTGTTGCCCAGTCCAGACTTGGCTACTATGAAGGGTAAGTAAGAATCAGTAATGTCTACTGTAAGGTAATGTTTAAAGTAATTTACTGTAATATTTTGTGACAGCTTTTCCTATCCACCTTATTCCTGACATGCGTTTTGAATTATGGGAATTATTATCATTTTTTTTCAAAATCATAAGGTTTACCAACAAATAAAGCTGACCCGTCAGTGTGACTGGATGAGCTGTCAATTTCCCTTCATGATTTATTTTCATGAGAATAAAGTTATACTTGGTATTTTAACGTGACTTGTTATAACAAGAATAGGCCTACGTAGCAAGAGCTCTTTTCAGTCGCTGTATCTTTTCCTCATGATTATTTTCTTTTTTCCCTTTGTAATCCGCTGTAAAAGTATGAAAAGGACAACATATACTGCACATTTGTGGTCTGTTCTCCCGAATTTAATTTACGATATATTTCATTAATAATTCACTGGAATGCACGAATAATCTCGTTAATTCTCCTCAAATCCTCACGTCTCTTTCCAGGTTTGTTTTCACAGGAATAAGGTGGATAGATAAGACAAAAGAGGATCTGTAGTAGTGTGTGTGTTTGTGTGTGGGTGCAGTATGTATATAAATATATAGTGGTGGCACAGAGTGTATTTTTTTATTTTTGGTTGGTATTCTTCTCAATTCAGCAAACATTGTTAAAGGTCTAGCCATCTCATCAATGATGCATTACAATAATTCCAGAGAGTTGTGCTGTCAGCAGAGTAAAACTACAGAGATTACCTGCAAGTGGACATTTGGTTGAGTGCTTTATAGATCCATATAATCCTGTCAGACATTTTCTCACATATTTCACTATATTTCCTCTGTCCTTGCTTTAAACTAATTTACACACACACAGACACACACACACACACACACACACACACACACACACACACACACACACACACACACACACACACACACACACACACACACACACACACACACACACACACACAGTGTTTACTGTAAAATGTACGTTAAGGATGATATAATTGTATAAGGTCTCAGCTGAAAAAAAAGATGACATAGCTTTTAGAAAAAAATTAGGCAATCAGTAACACATTTGCTGCATCAGCTAAGTGTTTTCACAAATATAATTGATTTATTGCTAAGTAATCAAAATCTAACACTTTATCCAACCAAGATGATACAGCATTCTCATTTCCCTTACTTTTACAAGGACTAATGATGCTAAATATCCTGTTTGTGTGTGTGTGTGTGTGGGGGGGGGGGGGGGGGGGGGTTTCACAGGATCAAACAGTGATGATTAACAGACAGAATTAACAATATAAAATAAAATTAGCAAAATAATAAATAAATCCACAATCTAGACGCATTTAGTGGATTAAATTCAAGATCCAACAAATCCAAGAAATGTTATCAAACACAATAAAAAACTTTGTGGTTTGTAATGTTTTTTTTCTTTACAGCTATTGCAAAAGCTGTTTTGTTCATTAAAAGACAGATATAGATATGACATTTATTATTGATTTTATTACAGTACAATAGTATTACATTTATTACACTGCCCCGAGATGCTGGGATAGGTATTATTAAATATAGTTTTAGAATAGATTTTATTATAATATATATTATTACTTTTATTTTGCAGAACAATAGTAAAATTACAGTACAAATATTGTTATGTATGTCTTAATTTATTAATTTCACTAATTGCAAATAGCTATAGATGCTACTTATATGCTTAAAATGAGTTTCTTTTGTAATTGTGTCTGGCTTCCCTTCGCGGAGTTATTTTCCCACTCTGTTTGATTTTCCATCTAGATCTGGCATAATCTGTTCATGAACTGTTGTGATACAGTAAGTGTTCCTGTCAACTATTGAAGTGAATGTAGTGAAGCAGGATTTACAGAGCAGTAAAAGTTAGAATCAACCTCACTTTTATAGTGAACACAAGGCATTCTGTTTCTTTTTAGAGAAAGATCACTAAATGTGTTATAGTTGGATTTTGTCATTTGTGAGGATGACATAGTGGCATATATTGTATAAAGGACAACATAGTATGCCCTATTGCTTCATGAACTGTTTCATTTCCTCACCTGGCATGAAATGATTTTCAGCCGTGCGAGAAAGACCCAACTCATCCCTGTGGGTATAAAAAACTTTGTTTTTTTCTTTTGTTTTTTTTTAAACATTGGATTTGTTTTTATATTGATGGGTTATTTTAGTACCTATTTAACCCAGCGTAACTGTCACACTCGTTTAAATACTCAATACAAAATACTCAAAAGTTGAATAATTCCTTAAGCAGGCAGACAAGTGATAGGACACACAACTTAACGTAACGGTGACAGGACATAGAGTGAATGTGAGGGACCAACTTATATAGGAAAAAACCAATGAGGATGGTTAATAAAACACAGCTGAATGAAATGAACTTATAATGACGGTGACCATGATAACAAAGGAGTGGCGGGAAAACTAAATAAAGGAAAACATATGACTAATGAAAACAAACTCAACATAATAGTGACATAACAGCCCCTCAGAGTAGGCATGACCTCTCACCGTAAGAAGAACAACATAAACAGATGAGGGAGGGTGGAGGTTTTGGAGGTGGGCGAGGAGCTGGAGAAGGGCTGGAAAGGAGGAGCAGGCAGAGGGCTGGCAGAAACAGGCAAAGACTCCACGGAGGAACAGATGGAGGGATCATCCATGGGGGCAATGATGGGAGGAGTGGCCAGATGGTAATGACCCAGAGAACGGTGATGACGACAGGCAGACACCACAAACGGATGGTGAAGGTAGGACGACGATCCCCTGGCAGCGACGATGGTGGTTGGCCGATGGCATAGATCCAGAGCTCCCAAGTGCCGGCAGCCCATGGCGGAGTCGAAGGAGGGAGGAGCCAAAATGATGTTAAGCCCGCAACACACCAAGTCGACGCCGACAAACTAGGGGCGACAAACGCAGACTGTGGGGTCGGCTCACGTCAGCAGCGTCTGGGTCCAAAGTTGCCCAGACACAAGCCGAAGCTCAACATCCGATGGCCAAGTAGCACGTCTGTAGCAAATGTCTTACACGTCGCAAATGGCACTAGCATTGTCAGCCCTTGGTCTTTTTCTTGTGGAAGAGGAAAGGAAGAAGCGGAGGTGAAAAGTACGCAGAAAGTGCACTAAATGGGTGAAACCATGGATACTCCAGAAACAGGCTGAAGGGGCTTTCCCGAACCGGTGTCGAGAGCTTGAGTTAGCTGAAACCTCCGATTTTAAAAATACACACACACACACGCACAACACAAAACCCTAACACATGTTTGTTTTGTTTTTTTACTATGGACTATTGAAAAATAACAAACACGTTTTCTAAAGACCTCATTTGCCAAAAAGGAAATCTTACCTGATATGACAAGTTTTTCGATCTCACGCCACAGTTCAGCTTTCGCCACACGGTTAACATAACATTTTTCCGTACTGCCATACAAAGCCGACCTTTCCTGGATCATGCTGATCAATTCTTCTTCACTTGCCTCGTTCTGGACAGCCATTTCTTTTTAAAATACTCACGTATCAGAATGAGAAATGCAAAACAAATGAGAAGAGCGTTCTGTGTGTTCCCTCTTGACTTCGTTGTTTACCTGGATGGGAGACTCCTGGGAAAGCTAGGTTTCTGCTGGAAGAGGTGTTAGTGAGGCCAGCAGGGGGCGCTCACCCTGTGGTCTGTGTGGGTCCTGATGCCCCAGTATAGTGATGTGGACACTATAGTGTCAAAGAGCACTGTCCTTATTATTATTATTATTATTATTATATTAATGTAACAAATTTTTAAGGTGGCTGACAGCATCTGGGGGACGACTAACGGAGACAGAGCCGGTGGCGAAGACTGAGGGTTGAGGGCGCTGAGCGTCGTAGGTCGAGCCAGAGTACTCGAGGGCTGGGGTGCCAATGGTGTGAGCGAAGACAGAGGCGATGCCGACGGGAAGGAGCAAGCTGCTGCAGCTGAACAGGTGGAGGGACGGAGCGCAGAGGATAGCCCGAAAGTCTGTGGTGGAAGTGGACTGACCAAGGGGGAGCCGGTGGGACCAGGGATTCCGGAGGAGCCACTAGACTGAGGGTCTCAGGTGGAGCCGAAGCTGGGAGGAGCGATGATGGAGCTGATGGGCAGGGTGGAGCAAAGATATCCAAGGCTGGAGGCATAGCCGAAGGATCCTCCTGGATAGGCGCTGCTGGTGGTTGCTCAGTGTCATTGCAGGGCATCCCCAGAGACTATGCAGGGCTGCAAGCATCCAGCAGCGATGGGACTGGAGTACTGGCTCTGTGGTGGTGGCGATGAAACTAAACCTGAGATGACAAAGGTAATCATGACACAAGTTCTCACAGTTCTCCTTGGATAATACAGATGAATTAGATATCGGGTGGTATAGGGTGGGAGTCGACAAGTCCCCATCGAATTCTATTAGCCAGTCCTCCGTCTCAGTTCCCTCGGCCGCTGTCGTCTCGGGCTCACACCCCAGGTCAAATCCAGGCTAGGGCACTGCTTTGGGGCGATGGTATGCTCTGTCCTCTTCTCCACGGGCTCTGGCTCACTTGTCGCTGTGGGTGGTGCTGCTCGGTCTGCGGGGGGCTCACTTGACTTCTCTACGATCGCTGGTGGTGACACGGGCTCTGGGTCTGGCACTGAATCGGGACGCAGTGCTCTCCAGACACCTCAAGATGGCTTCCCTCCAATTCAGTCCGTAGTGTCTGGAAGGTCGATGGTTTTGTGGAAGTTCGCCCCGATCCAGAACAGGTTCTTTAGGGTCTTGTCGTCCAAGGAGCTGGTGACGGCCAAACTAAGAACATTTTTGAAAAAAAAGAAAAGAAATTAGGGCTCTCCTGAGCCAGGACGATAAACTTTGTCCGTTCGTCCATTTAGGCGGTCCGATCATCTGTCACAAACGTGTTCAGGCAGGAAGACAAAGACGGAAAGATCAAAACATTCAAAGTTTAATAATTCCTTAAGCAGGCAGACAGGTGATAGGACACACAACTTAACATAACGGTGATCAGGCAGAGAATGAATGTGAGGGACCAACTTATATAGCAAACACAAATGAGGATGATTAATAAAACACAGCTAAACCAAATAAACTTAGAATGACAGTGACCATGATAACAAAGGAGTGGCGGGAAAACTGAACAAAGGAAAACATGTTACTAAAGAAAACAAACTGAACATAGTGACAGTAACCCTTTAACATTAACCTTAACTCTATATTGAGAACATGTATTTAATTAGTGTTACCCGGTACTTATTTGAGGAAGTGCAATGTAAGCCTTATTAAAGTTACATAAGGCATTCAGTCAAAAGCAATGAGTGATTTTTTTTTCTTCTGTACAAATGCTTCTACTTTTTCAGCTGTTAACGTTCACTTCAGACATAACCGACTATGTTTACTCCTATGGACACTCATTATTGTTTTGACAATTTTGTGTGAATTTGTCTGTTCAAGCACAAGAAGACGTGAAAGAGAGCTCAGTTTAGTATTCATGCACTGTATGAGACAGATTTCTGGGCTATACTAATGATTTTCTGGGCTATAATAACGAAACAAGCTCCCTTTTGCATCTTCTTGCACTTGAATATTTAATTTGTCAAGGCTTAAACTTTCGTGATTATGCAGCTCTGTTGCGTCGTTCACGTTCATGTTCTCACAATATCGCAATGTTAGAATTCATACCGGCCAACCGGCGAGTGACACCGTACAACCGCTAACACCGGTTTTTATTTGCATTTGGCTCTTCATTTTAGGCTCTGATTATAACCATCAAGCACAGGCTAGATACAATTGCTTTCTGGAAGAGAAATCTGAGGAGTAATGATGCATCATTTTGAGGCTCTGGTGATGCTAGCGCCGTAAGCCAATGAATTTTTTGGGGCACCCATAGTGTCTGTTACGGACACAGCATCGAATGAGCCTATGGAACGGAACCTAACAACTGAAAGTTGTTAAGATCATATGTGAAAATGTTATTGCAATGAATTGACTGTTGCAAAATTATTTCTGTTTGTATATGCAGGGAGAACTGGCAGTTTTCTTCGTGCTCTTTGCTCCACTGGAGTAATATTTTTGGCATTGCAGTGTGGGATGCAAATCACCTTCACATATATTCCCAAGGACGGTAGGATCTTTTCTTATTTAAGTATTGTTATTATTGCTTAAACATAACTCACAGTTAAAAATACAAAAGTAAAAGTTTAAGATAGGAGATAAAGTCAAACTGTGAACAGACAAAAGTTGACCAACCAAGTGTTATTTTATTATTATTAGAGTTGTTCTTAACTAAAACTCATTTATTAATATAGTATTTATATTATCATATATATAGTATTTAATATTTTTAAATTAGCTTTTATTTTTTTGTTTTATTTTTATTTCAATTTGAGTAATTTTGTTGTTACATGCTGTCTTTTGTTTATTTTACAAAATATTTATTTTTAGCTTTATTTTATTTTATTTCAGCATTATTTAAAAGTAAGTGATTTTTAATAATAATAAACTTTAGTTATGGTTAAGAACAACACTAGACCAGCAAACACCACAATGCAGAAACAGTGAGGTCGTGAAGGTTTGCTTTGCACAACATTAGAAGGATCAAGCCTGAGCTGTGAGGAAGCTGGACCATAGCAGTGCTCTTCTGTCTGGACAAACCTCTCCAGATGATCTTGATCACAGCAGCACGTCTTTTATGAGCCCAAGACAAACCTCTATTTACTTCTTTCACTGGCTGCCAGAAGCTGCTCACATCAAGTTCTGGACATTGAGAACAGACATGGGTTCTGCACCTTCCTACTTCCAGTCTCTCTTATAACCTTTCGCAACAGAAGCCTGTGGTACTATCACAGAAAGGCATTCAATGATTTGCATAATTATTTGCATTCACTGTTCCTCAGTGGTGGGCAGACAAGTTACTTGCAATATTCAAGAAATGCGACCACTTAATTGAATCCTGCTGCTGATGTTGAAAAAATCTTCCTATTCTTTCACTATGTCTTATTTTCTTCACTATTCTAGCCTTTACTGTTCTAGATTTATATATATATATATTATTATTACACATATGTACATTCAAAAATATGTACATTGTAAATTCTGTCACTGGTCCCATGCACAGTCACAGAATGTTTGGAAGAAACTCTTTCCCATGTGTGTGAAATGTGCACACTAAATTATTTAGATGGTTTTCTGATTGTAACGAGGTTCAGATGTTATGGGAAGAAGGGGGCGGGAACATATAATAACATAAAATAAAACAAATACGAAACGAAAGTAAAAAAACAGCAGCCCCTCACGGACGACTGCTGTCACATATGATAAAACAAAACACAACATAAAATCAGGCCTGGTCCTCTCTCTCTCTCCACTGTCGTGGCTCCTCCTTCTGTGCTTCCGCTCCTCCGTGAGAGATACGAGACCGGCGCGTTGCGCAGGAGTCGCTCATCAGTGATCACACCACCGGCCTCGTCCTGCTCGCCACACTGATTATAGTCCACCCAGACAATGTGCTAAATAAGCCACATTGTTTTGTCTCAAGATGCACATCAGTAATGTTTTTTCTCTATGGCACATTTATAAAGCTACTTAAATGCCCTAATTGAACAAAATCCTGTCTTAATCCAAGCCCTGTCTGTGAAACCAGGCCTTAATGGAGAATTTATGGGCCCTACTGTAGTAATGAGCAAAACTCGCATCTGATGTGCATCTGAGTGACAGATAAATTGCATGATCTTATTCCAGTCTTAACAACAACAAAAGCAAGTCTTAACTTGCTGTGACTTACTTTTTTTTTATTTGTGATGGTTTGCCGTGATCAACAGATGCTCATCGCGGTGATGCGTGTGTCATATCTGACTATAATATGACATATAGCCTAAAACACACTCTCACACGTTTATTTTTTAGAGGAGTAAAATTTACATATGTGGTTTCAACAGCCATTTGCATTTACACTTGTCCAGTTTCTTATGGAATGCGGCTCAGACCTCCTCCTGAAGTGGTTTGAGCGATCGGATTTATATCCGTCTCTAATGCGTTTCGGAGGGCATTTACACCTGGTCTTTTCACGATCGGATAGCTATCAGATCACAGAAAAGGCATGAAGTGGTTTAAGATATTAACTGCTAAGATATTCACACACAATCATCTTCATTAAAAATTATCTTCCCAGTGCTGTTGCTGTTCTCTCTTATTGCGGTCTTTGATTTTGAAATGATCTGATGATCAATAAAACACAGCTCATATCTGTTGCTTTCGGTGACGTGAACTAAATTATCCATGCATAATAATGTGTGCTTTTTATCCCTCAGTGACTGGGCCATGGGACAACATCTACTTTCACCTCGGCATTGTCAGGTATGAAACATATTAATTCTTTCAATTTCGAATCTCAATTTAATTTAACTAAGTCTGGTATTCAAAATTCTAAATAACTGTGCTAAGTATAATATAATTATTCGAAACCAGCAAAAATATCAATCTTTTTTCCCCCTCTTTTTTTCCTCTCAACCTCTTTTTTCAAAGTAAGGAAATGTCTCTGGTTATGCATGAAACCTCAGTTCCACGAGAAGAAGGGAACAAGACAACCTGTGAATTCAGAACCACATAATAGCTTACTACTTGTCACGTAAACACACAGGGGACAGAAGATCCACTAGCAGTATATATTTAATAGGGTAATCCAAACTCGTAGTCATACAGGCAGGGGTCCAAATCCAATAAGGGCAATCCAAAACATAGAACACAACAGGAAAACGCAAGGCACAGAAGTGTTAGGACATTAAACAAGGACTCCGTAACAGACACTAACAAAGACAGGGAATATATACACAACTCTAACAAGACTAACACAGAACAGCTGGGAACAATGATTACGGGGAACAGCTGAGTGCAATGAACTGATGAGTGACAGTGACAGACAGAATGCTGGGAATTGAAGTGAAACGTGAAGGACACCGTGAGAACGAGGACCTCTAGTGAAAGACAAGGGAACACAACCAGACACTGTGACACTACTACTATTTAAATCCTACAAAGATATTGTATTAGTAGAATACAATGCTTTCATATGCTTCAATTTGCACAGAGGATAACATTGGGCAGGATGTAGAACAAACTTTTTTATGAAATACAAAAAAGAAGAAGAAATGAAACAAATAGTTTATCCAATTTATCACAGAAATAGTCAACAGAGCATATGACCTGAAGATCTGAGTCAGGTTTGTTTCATTAGGGAGACACGAAAAGTGCAGTGTTGGGGTTCCTTCAGGACCAGTGTTTAGAAACCAGTTGTTATCAAGCTGTGAAATGAAAGGGTGCCCCAAAGACCATGTACAGAGCATACAGAAAATCTGATCAATGACAGGGAAAGAGTAATGTTAATTCTGGAAAGGATGTGACAAAGATATAACACACCATCCGTATAAGTAGCTTATGTTTTTATGAAAAACGTATAAAACCATTCTGGTTTTTGATCAACTTCCATGGTCCTGGAGTGATTCTGCTTGTCAGTTTACTGCAACAAAATCAAACAGAAGAAAAAAAGTAAACCAATAAAAATTGAATAAGGGAGACAAGTTTCAAAAATGACTCTTGCTGCACTGCAAAACCAACTAATTTCAAATTCAGAACAAAAAAGCAGAAATTAAGCAGAAAACCAGCATCCCATGCAAGTCTTCCAGCACCTTCCAATGCTGGTGAGGTGAGGCGCAAACATGCCTCTTTCACCTAAACTGCTCCTCACTAGAAGTGAAAGTCTGTCATAACATAGCATTTGTGCTGTTGGCAAGGCAACCGCAGCAGACAAAGCTCATTTAGCACCTGTATGTGAGCTTAGAGGTGCCAAATACTCCCGGCTTGTTCTATTTTACTTTATAAATAATAAATATGTTTATGGGGAAGGTTTTTTCTCAATTGTGTTTTCTGCTTAAACTGTCTCAATGATTCCAGTATATTTGCTTTTTGTCAGTGAAACTTTTTTTTGAACTCTTTCCAGGTTTAGCGATGTGGACACACTTAACATAATACGTCTGCTAATGCCAGATTGTGCTGTCTTCCTGTCTACACTGTTCATCATCCGCCGGTGTAAGCCCAAGAAGCCACACCACAGTGAAAACAGCCGGCAGCTCTACGAGACTGAGGTAATGAGCAGCTAGTCTTGTTATTGTAGAGCGGTTCAGCTCAGTCCTTTTGCTGCAGGTCCAGCTTTCTCCAAACACACCTGGGCCAGTTGATCAAGACTCTGGATTTACTTGAAAATTAAAGCATGGCTGGAACTAAACTTTGCCGAAAGGTTCATTGATTAAATCATTCAAAACTTACTGGCTACTTTGTGTTGTAACAGAAATTATTATAAGGAATTATGTTTTTTGCTGTATTTATTTTATTTCCATTTTTAGTGTTGGCTGCTTTTGTCCTGTATTGACAGGGTTCTGAAGAAGAGATTTCAGAACCAGAATATGAAGGGGAGAATGGAATGTCTGAGGGTTCCTCTTTTGACACCTCTGTTGAGAGCCGCACCGCTCCTGCCTCCTCTCCCGACGTTCTGCACAAACTCATCTTATTTATGACTGGTCTGAGACTCCTCATGTCTTCTGTAATGAACACTGCTGGAAAAGTTTTAGTTACTTTTCTATTAGGACTGGCAGGTAATGCATATAGAGATGAATGTGTGCATGCATTCTGGAAAATTATCTATAGATGCAGTCAATGATGTCTCATATTTTGACAGGTATAACGTTTCCCTCCCTGACGTCAGCACTGTATTTCATGGTGTTTCTTGGCCTTGTGTGGTGCTGGGTATTGGACTACACCATCTCTCTGCTGCACTACAGCTCTTTGTGTGTAATGATGACCATCTTCAGTGGTGGACACATCCTTATCCTCTACCTCTACCAGCTGCCCCTCTTCCAACAGCTCATTCCTCCACAGGATGACTTTGCCAGGTGCAGTTCCCCAACAGCAACACAGTGTCGGCCCAGATCCGGCCCACATCTGGTACCCGTGGAATCCACATATTCCAGATGGTGCCCACATCTGAGCCGACACTATGTTGCTGTCTGGGTCAGATCTTTACTAAGTAAACCAATATCATTCAGTAAAAGCCAATGTTATTGACATCAAGCATGCTGTACAAGTATGTTTTACTATGAAGAAGCATAATCAACTAGTCACATATATTACACACATGATATACAGTGGGATTTAAATCTTACACTTATCAAAGTGGTCTTATTTAATTTCTTTCTTCTTTATATTATACCACACTACTTTTAATAGCTTACTATTTCACCTCCTTCCGAAAAAGCTTCTTTGTTGTCTTGTTAAATTGTCCAGGGTTTCAAAACTGGTGTAGTGTTCTTCATGAGGATGTTCATGAGCATGTTTTTAGGAGCAAGCAGCATGTTTTTGTACAGCTAAAATAACTGGAAACATCTGACATGAAACTGCACATTCAAGGGAAAAATGTCTGTTCCCACTTCTACGATAAAAATAAGGTGGATCAGAACAATCTGAGGAGATATTAGGTTTTTCTGAGTCGACTTTGATTCCCACTAGATGGAATCGACTCCCTGAATCGACTCTATTTCCTCTAATTTAAGTTCAAACAGGGTCAGCAATAAGAATACAAGATTGCATCATTGTTACACACTAGATGAAGCTGTAACAAGGAAGCTGTAACTATCGTTTCCTAGTTGTTGCCAATACAGAGTGTAAAAGAGGGAAAAGTCATGAATAAAAACTTGGGTGGCACCGGCTGTTCAGGGGCCCAAGGCGGGGCCGGCGGTTCAGGGGCCCAGAGGGGTGCTTGCGGTTCAGAGGACCAGGGTGGAGCCTGCAACTCGGGAGACCAGGGCGTAGCCGGCAACTCGGGAGATCCGGGAGGATACAATTCATGGCCTTTCCCAGGGACCCAGGCTCGGCTACTATGGCAGTGGGCATATAACCCCCCCACCACATTTTTTTTTGGGAGAGCTAGGTGTTTGTAGGCCAGGAGGGATTCTGAGGCAAGCTTGTGGGCTGGAGCAGGCTCAGGGACTGGAGTCAATTTCGGACTCTTGAAGGGGACAAGAGTCATCTCGAGACTCTGGACAGGGACTGGAGTCATCTCGGGACTCTGGACGTTGACTGGAGTCGTCTTGGCTGACATCATCTTGGCGGGCATCTTGGTGTGGTTGCAGCAAAGAGGAAACAGGATTTATATGCAGCAGTCTTCATTAATAATAAACTCAAACTTACAAAAATACTCAGGACATAACAACCAGCCTAACAGCGACGACGATAGATAACTAGAAAGGATTAAACTCTGGCTATAATATACAGGCAACAGAAAGGAACTGATTAGACTGATTAACAAGAAACACCTGAACTCAACTAACACAATCAGTAACCAACAGGGAGAGAACGAAGCAGAACTGTATTTAGACTTTAACAGATTAGACGACTAACTTAGAAACCAAGGGTTCTTTCACACTGGCAGTTTCGTTCGGAACGGGGCACGGTTCGCATGAAAAATCGCTGTCATGTGGACCTGGGTGGGCACTGGGGTACCGAACCCAAGACTACCTGGAGGAGGTGGTTTGAGTTTGATTGCTCCCGAACCGTGCCCTGGTTCGCGTGTATGTGAAAGCAACACAGACTCGGGTGCGCACTTGTTCAAGAAGTAAAATATCCTGCAAATGCGTTTTAGCCGATTATGATGTATTTAGTTAAATAAAACACATGTAAGGGATGATAGTGTTGATAATTTACCTTGGATATGAGAAAGAGTGAGTCTGCAGACATGAGATGCATGCAAACGCACCAGAGTTCGATAGAATCAAGTTGAGTGTGAAACCAGACCAACGCTGCCGTGAACAATCACGCCCGGGCTCGGACGGCAGTAAACGAGCCCAGTGTTGAAAGCACCCTTAAACATGAACAGAACTCAAAATGTGACACCAGTAGAGTCCCAAAGTCTTGCAGGGTCAAGGCACATTGAAGCTGTTGGTCCAACACCTTACTAAAACACATTCAGCATCTGTTTGCATCTAATATCTATGTCTGTTTTCCAGGTTGTTTGGTTTGACAGCGCTCATCCAGACCAACATGTCAGAACCGTATATCCTGGCTCTGCATGAAGATGGCAACTGGCCTGCAATAATGAACCCACTAATGCTCCTACTGCTGTATTTTTCAGTAATGAGTCTACTACAAAAGTGGAATCAATCTGTCGAGGAGGTACTGTAATGCACTTCACATACACACAGGCATGAGGCTACAAAAAAAAAACATGTTTCTATGTGGCCGGGTGTCCAAATCTTCTTCTGGAGGGCCACCATCACCTTCTGCAGAGTTTAACATCAGATAAGTGCATACGCCATATAATACCTATCCTCCTAACTCGTTATGTAGTTACAGGGCTAAACAGCTGCTGCTAAGTACTCACATTGATGACACAGCAGTCAGGAGAGTTCCCTTTCTATGTGGACTGGTCGGTGGAGAGACACGAGCGCACTCCAAGCAGACTGGATGAGTGTTCAGTAGCTGGTCATAAACGTGTTTACCCCGCCAGTCTTCCATTTCTCCCAGACCTCCATGAGGGACTGTTAAGGTTTTTTGGCCTCGATACCCTGCCAGTTTACATCCATGCTCGACTGTTGTATGTATTACATTATACATGGCGACTGGGCAGGTGAGGAAGGATGGGCTATTCCACTTCTCACATCTCACTTCCTCATGTGTCGCTTCTCCTTTTAAATACAGATAGAAGGATATGCTCCGTTCATGTTCGAATAATAAGGGCTGTCTGATATGGCTGAAAGAGGATGAGCTGTTCCGCGGCTACGCGTCCCACTTTATCAGTGGTGTCCCCTTGGGGTACGAGCGTGGAAGTAGTAGTAATATATATACGTTTCCGTATGCAAGCTGAATGCGGATTAGGGGTATTTCACCCTCATCACTCTCTCTCTCACATTTCAGGAAGTGCTTGCACGTTCTCCTGGAAGCTAGACCTTTATCTCCTACCTTACTTAAACACATCTGAACCAACTAATAAAAATATTCAATATAACTAGAAACTTCCAGGCAGGTGTGTTAGGGCAAGTTGAAACTGAACTCTGCAGGAAAGTGACCCTCCTACAGCATGATTGAACTTCTAGCACAGTGATTTCAAACTGTGGTCCAACCCCAACATTGCACATTTTTTATGTCTCTCTTGTCTGACACACTCATTTGAGGTCTTGGAGTTTGCTAACGAGCTGATAAGGTGTATCAGTTTTACCTCACACAAGACCCCAGTTATGTTGGAGTTTCACATGTGGCACCAAATTAATATTTTGAGTTTTGGTCACACCACTTAATGTGAGTGTAAAATTGTGAGATGACCTCTTAAGCCTGGTTTATACTCACTGCTTCTGCATAAGCGCAAAGGTGCTTATAAAAAAATTACGTCATTGCAGTGTAGGCAATTGTGTATGTCGAGTTCCTAAGACCCCATGTGGCCCACTATTTCTTTGAATAAATATGAAATGGATGTGTTGTACTTTACATCATTTTTAAGGATTTTAAACATGGTTATGAATAGATTTAGATGGATTCGTGTGGCCTCTATTTTTTTAAGCCACCACTGCTGTATCTAAAAGGATAACATATCCAAAATTTGCTGCTACCTAACTTATTTTAACACCTGGCAATCCTGTAATCGAATCTTAATTATATTACTACAGTCACTACTGATACTTAATGCAACTGAGTAAAACTGTTTTATTTTGCACTCCAAAAGAATTGTTGAAATACTGGAAAAAAGGCAATTTTGTACATGTTTGTCTATTTATCTGCATTTGTAACCCGAATATATACCATGCTCAGGAAAATGTTGAAAACTATTCTGAAGACTCCAGCATCCAATCAAGCTTCTCCAAAATTCACCATTTCCCCCCTCAAAGAAAAGAGGTAAGATATCATTTATCAATAGAAATAAAAATAAATATAGATAGAATTGCTCTCATGAAGTCTCTGTAAAGACTATCTATTTTGAGCACACACAGCAAATTGTGCACTCGCCACTATATTCACAGAACAGGCCCCAGGACCAGCGATGGGGAACACTGCCATTAGGTGATGATCACGAGCAATAGACCCTTATTATTTACATGGTTAATAAAACAGGGAAGGTCTGTGTGGCGAACAGGACGGCCGAGGGACGTGAGAGAACGGCCCGAGGCCGGTGGTGCGATTGCTAATGAGCAACACCTGTGAAGCACACCGGTCTCGCATCTCTCACGGAGGAGCGGAAGCATAAAGGAGGAGCGACGACGTTGATGATGGAGAGAGGAACAGGCCTGTATTTTAGTTGTGTTTTGTTTTTGTATTTTATTTTAGCCAGCAGTCGTCCGCGAGGGGCTGCTGGCAGTTCCTTATGTTTATTTTCGGTAGCCAGCAGTCGTCCGCGAGGGGCTGCTGGTGGTATTTTCGTTTGTTTGTCTTATTTAAATAAACTATATTTTAATTGTTCGCCGGTTCCCGCCTCCTTCTTCCCTGAACATTGCTACACTGGTGCCGAAACCCGGGAAGAGGGAGGAACGCGCTGTCAGAGAGTCCTCGCCGGTGTGGGGAATCCGCGGTGCCATCGAGCATGGTGCGCGAGTCGCCGCCGCTCGCCGTGGGCCGGAGCCTGCTGCCATCCGCCGAGCGAGGGGAGGAGCAGGGAGCGGGGGACTCGCGGCCACGGACGCTCGAGGCGGGGCGCTGGAGTGAGTTGCCGGTGGGACGGTCGAGCTCGCTGCCGGCCGCCTGGGTATTGGAGGGGCGGCTGCCATCCGGGAGGGAGAGGAGGAGTCGCCGCCGCTCGCCGTGGGCCGGAGCCTGCTGCCGTCCACCAGTGAAGGGGAGGAGCAGGGAGCGGGGGACTCCTACCGTCTGCCCAAGGCACCCGAGGAGCCGTCGCCGTCCACCGGGCGGCGGAGGAGCGTCGAGCCGTCCACCGAGGGCTACCCAGCGTCACCGCCAGGCACCGCGGAGGAGATCGCCTAGCTGGTGGGGGACCAGATGGCAGCGCGTTGTGGGAACCGGACCAATTTTTTTTTTTTCCTCTCTCCCCTCTCTCGATCTGTCGCTCCTCATGCTTCCGTCTCCGTTTCCCTCGGTTTGTCTGTCCATACTCCCCAGGGATCGCCGCCGCCGGGGGGGGGGGAGTAGGCACAGGCTCGTGGGTACCCCCCGGCCTGTGAGGGGCGATGGGGGTATGTGGCGAACAGGACGGCCGAGGGACGTGAGAGAACGGCGCGAGGCCGGTGGTGCGATTGCTAATGAGCAACACCTGTGAAGCACACCGGTCTCGCATCTCTCACGGAGGAGCGGAAGCATAAAGGAGGAGCGACGACGTTGATGATCGAGAGAGGACCAGGCCTGTATTTTAGTTGTTTTGTTTTTGTATTTTACTTTAGCCAGCAGTCGTCCGCGAGGGGCTGCTGGCAGTTATATTTATTTTCGGTAGCCAGCAGTCGTCCGCGAGGGGCTGCTGGCGGTATTTTCGTTTGTTTGTTTTATTTAAATAAACTATATTTTGACTGTTCGCCGGTTCCCGCCTCCTTCTTCCCTGAACATTGCTACACTGGTGCCGAAACCCGGGAAGAGGGAGGAACGCGCTGTCAGAGAGTCCTCGCCGGTGTGGGGAATCCGCGGTGCCATCGAGCATGGTGCGCGAGTCGCCGCCGCTCGCCGTGGGCCGGAGCCTGCTGCCATCCGCCGAGCGAGGGGAGGAGCAGGGAGCGGGGGACTCGCGGCCACGGACGCTCGAGGCGGGGCGCTGGAGTGAGTTGCCGGTGGGACGGTCGAGCTCGCTGCCGGCCGCCGGGGTATTGGAGGGGCGGCTGCCATCCGGGAGGGAGAGGAGGAGTCGCCGCCGCTCGCCGTGGGCCGGAGCCTGCTGCCGTCCACCAGTGAAGGGGAGGAGCAGGGAGCGGGGGACTCCTACCGTCTGCCCAAGGCACCCGAGGAGCCGTCGCCGTCCACCGGGCGGCGGAGGAGCGTCGAGCCGTCCACCGAGGGCTACCCAGCGTCACCGCCAGGCACCGCGGAGGAGATCGCCTAGCTGGTGGGGGACCAGATGGCAGCGCGTTGTGGGAACCGGACCAATTTTTTTTTTTTTTCCTCTCTCCCCTCTCTCGATCTGTCGCTCCTCATGCTTCCGTCTCCGTTTCCCTCGGTTTGTCTGTCCATACTCCCCAGGGATCGCCGCCGCCGGGGTGGGGAGTAGGTACAGGCTCGTGGGTACCCCCCGGCCTGTGAGGGGCGATGGGGGTATGTGGCGAACAGGACGGCCGAGGGACGTGAGAGAACGGCGCGAGGCCGGTGGTGCGATTGCTAATGAGCAACACCTGTGAAGCACACCGGTCTCGCATCTCTCACGGAGGAGCGGAAGCATAAAGGAGGAGCGACGACGTTGATGATGGAGAGAGGAACAGGCCTGTATTTTAGTTGTGTTTTGTTTTTGTATTTTATTTTAGCCAGCAGTCGTCCGCGAGGGGCTGCTGGCAGTTCCTTATGTTTATTTTCGGTAGCCAGCAGTCGTCCGCGAGGGGCTGCTGGTGGTATTTTCGTTTGTTTGTCTTATTTAAATAAACTATATTTTAATTGTTCGCCGGTTCCCGCCTCCTTCTTCCCTGAACATTGCTACAGTCTGTTACTTTCTTAAGCCTTTGTGATTCCCATGCCACATGGCAGTCGGGGAGGGGCCGAAGCATGCCACCGTTTTAAAAGTTTTAAAGGGGACTAAGTCGATCATGAATTTGTGAACATATTATGGAGCTAATCTGATTTTTTGGGTAGAAATTTAAGGGGGGCTGACGCCCATCTAAAAAGGGCCTAGCGACGCCCCTGACACTCCACCACTTTCTGAACAGGTGGAGATTGTGTGGAGGAAGAAAGAAGACGTTCAACAGAGGACTGGAGGACAACATAAACATGTTGGGCCTATATGAGGCTGCTGGGGAGTTGTGCGTGGGATTACGGCTATCGATCACATAGAGCTTACAGGAGGGGGCAGGATATATATTTCTAGGGGTTTTTTTCTGGCACAAGTCCATTTGTGAGGCACCTTGTGCTCTAGGTCTATGTATGGTGTTAAGTGGTCCATGTTTACTTTTTGTAAAAAAGGAGAAAGGGCTCAGCCTGGTATTTTAAATTTTCCTCCATTTTTTGCCCCCCCCCCCCCTGGTCTACAATGTCCCCAACTTGCCACCTTGACCCCTTTGAGCCTTCCTCTTTCTCATTTTTTCATGACCTCTTTGCAATTTCCAAGACTGTATCATGTACTTTTGACAGGTGGTTATCTTGGCCAGCTTTTACCCAAGACAAAAACAAACATATCTCAAATCAGTTACACCCGCTTCGAAATATGGAGTGCATACATTAGTGAGTAGTGATATTCAGCTGACTCTCATACGAAAAGTAAAGTGCACTTTCACAGTCCCTGTATCTCAGTGTCCATACTATCCATCCTAAATAGTATGTGAGATTAGAATAAATGTGTGACAAAGCATAGTATGTTGAAAAGAGTATGCCAGAAGTCCCCGGATGATCTACTATTTCCAGTGGATTTTTGAAGTGTGGATCCGTGCTCACTATAAAGGCTAATATTGCCCACAACCTTGTAGGAGGAACTACAAACACGAGTAAAAAGTGTTAAAAAACAACAAAACATGTCAGATATGCCCAACCGATGGTGAATGGTTTAGATATAGGTTTGAGTGACTAATCAAAGTTTAACCTAATATATCTTTTTTATTATAAAGATCCGTTTGGTTACTGACTTTTAAATGGATTATTATGCATTCATATGAGGAGAAATCTCTGCATGAAAGACCCGTGACTGGCAGAACAATGTGCTACTGCATTTTTTTCCGATACAGTAGGAAATGAAATGAAATGTGGAGGATTTTATCTTTATAAATATAGTTATATAGTTTCATGTTTCATGATGTGATTGGCTGTTCCCTTACCCACTATCATGAAACATGAAACTATATACTACGTCCTAAAAGTATGTACTCTTTTTGTAAAGAAAAAGTAGATACTTTTGAGTGTGTAGCAAAAGAGTACACAAGCTTTGGGACATACTATCACATACTATTGCCTCTTTAACGGTTGCTCTCTGTCACATTCTGTCACCGTAAACTGACCTACTATCCCTGTCTCACTATCATGTGACGAGCACATGACCAATCTCGTCTTAGAGTCAGTTTGCCAACAAGTTATGCTTATTTCTCTGGATTTAAATATTCTTAGAAACATGTGGGATAATGTAAGTACACAAATCAACAAAATATATAACATTGTTCTAGTGGTTTTTGGATATTTTTATCAAAAATCTTACATAGTGTACCTTTAAGCATAATTAGAGCAGTTACTTGCAGTGCTACATGGAATAGAAACTCAGTAGGGATGAAGATCAGCGTGCAGAATGTCTTGCTTTAAACTATAGACAATCATACCAGTATTTAAGCATCTGCTTTCTGTGCTGTTGTTGCCATGTTTTAGGCTATGGTGTTCGAGTGGAAGAGGACGTGGCAAGACCACGAAGATTCTGGGGTGAATTCCCTGATTCTGGAGGATGACTACCCAAATTGCTTGGCTTTATCTCCATACACACAGAAGATCTCTTATTGTACATTAAAAAGTAATTAGAAAGTCTACATTATTCATGTGTACATTGTGCCCAAATACACACAACAGGACAGAAGAGAGAATGAGAACAAGGTCAGCTATGACTAAAGGCTAGACGATAAATCAATGCATAGAGGATCTGGGAAGGAGGTGTGTTGACGGCGAGTGCTGATAACTAAACTTTCTGGACTATTGTAAGCAAGATATAGTTTTGTCATTGCAACAGTCACAGATATATATACAGGTAATGGCTTGCAAACGTCAAACTCCTAAAATATTTGGAGATTTACACTCTGTTCACATCTATTTATCAAGTTACCTTTGTTCACATTTTAGAATCTGTGTGTGTGATTGTGTGTTAAATGCATCCACAGAATACACTGTGGAGAATGAAAGCTGTGATGGAGACAATGAAGTATTGAATGACGTGGACCCTCTGCCTTCCACGGGTCAGCCTGGACCCAGTGCTCTGACGCAGCTGGGACAGGTCATCATGAAGCAGAGCTATATAATCGCTCTCATCATCACGATGGTAACGTTGTGTTTGCGGGCAGAATAGACCTATGTTGCTTCATGCTTGCAGTATAATCTGAGTATTTTCTGACCTTTTGATATTTATAGATGATTATAGAGAAGGAAAAAACTGTTCATATTCTTATTTTTCCGTGTGTTAATATTTCAACATAACACCTTTACAGGTTGCTCAGAATGGGTGGGGGCTAATCAGTCGTTGTCAAACTGGGAATGGCGTTTTTTTTCAATCATCTGATCAAAATGCATACATTACATATATAGAAGCTGTTACAAAAGCTGTATTTTATAGACCAATATCAAACAGATTTAATTAATTTAATGATGAAAAACATATTTCCCAAATTGGAAGATTCACCCACTCGTTTCAAGCCGTGTTCCATGAAATGAAGGGCACCTGCTCTTCTTCTGGACGGAGGCAGGTCAAGTTACATGCTTGTTTTATGTGTGCAGGTGTGGAGCATCAGCTATAACTCCTGGCTCACATTAATGTTACTGGTGTGGTCATGTGTGATCTGGATGTTGAAGGATCGGCGGCGGTTCGCTATGCTTAGTGCTCCATTTCTCGCTGTCTATGGGACATTGCTGCTAGTGGTTACATTCATCAGTCAACTCCATCTTAAACATATTGACATTTTTCCTACTTTACCGAAGGTTGTGTTGATTGACTTTGATGTCTATGGTTATCCAGTGCCCTGTGTGCACCTCGCTGCAAAGGTATGTAACACACATCTTGTGATTATAGCCTAACAAAGTGTTCTCAGTGTCGAGCTGCACGATTAATTGTTTAAGGACAAACATCACTGTGTCGTTATTCCTGAATGACAATAATTTAGCTATGTCTATTACGATCACATCGAGCTACAAGAGTGAGAGCAGTTGTCATGTTGAAATTGCCATATATAACCTTAAATAGGGCACTATATACCCTTAAATAGGGCACTATATACCTTAAACAGGGCACTATATACCCTTAAATAGGGCACTATATACCCTTAAATAGGGCACTATATACCCTTAAATAGGGCACTATATACCCTTAAACAGGCCACTATATACCCTTAAATAGGGCACTATTTGAGGGGACAGCCATTTGTAGTGGTTTCCAAAACCAAAGTGGACGTTATTGAGTGAACTCATTCAATCCCACAATGCACCACAATAACAAGTTTACAACCGATGAACACTCAACGGCTACGCCCGCAGCTGAATAATCCATTCTCTAAACCTCTGATCAAATGTGGCTACAGCATAACATCATACACGTATAAATCCCTTTTTAATTGATTATTCAATTTAATTAAAATGTATCTTGAACTCAAGCATGTATAAACCTTTTCATCTTACGACTGGAGCTGCCAGTTTAGTTTAAAATGATTATTAAACAGCAAGATCAAACTATGCGAAAGCGGCAGCTCTTCCGACCCTAACTGGTTTTCACCCCCTCAACATAGAGTATACATCATAAGTAATTTGATGCTTCAAATAAATATTAGTTAAGTTGTATATTTCACTCCAGCTACTCCACTTCTCCCGGTTCAACAGTCACTCATTCTCATCAAGTGGATGAGCTAGTTCAAAAAAAAAAAAAAAAGAAGTAACAAATCTGTGCTGCTCTTTCCAGGGCCGGTTCTAGACATGTGGAGGCCCTGGGCAAAATATATGTTGCCTCCTCCCCTCTACCTTTCTGAATAAATAAAAAGCACATGAAACAAATATGAATCCTAACTTTTTTATTTATAAACAACCTGTTATCAGTATTACTATATTTTTTACTTAAACTTGCATGGTAAACACTAAAAAAAATTAAGAAAGTTCATCTGGACCAGCTAGGGTTGTACGATATTGGAAAAAAACTGATATTGATATATATTTTTTCCTGTAATATTGCAATTTGAAAACAATTTCACCAGATGACTTGAATAGCTCTATTTGTAAAGAATTGATCATTCTAGGATGATTTGGGTGATTTTGTAGGGTAGTGGATCTGCAGAGAGGTATGTAAATCTGTAACTGTAACTGTAAATCACCGTAACTGTCACGATACACACACGGGTAACAGGAAGATCCAGTAGCAGTATCTTTATTAATAGGGTAATCCAAACTCGTAGTCATTCAGGCAGGGGTCCAAATCCAATAAGGGCAATCCAAAACATAGAACACAACAGGAAAACGCAAGGCACAGAAGTGTTAGGACATTAAACAAGGACTCCGTAACAGACACTAACAAAGACAGGGAATATATACACAACTCTAACAAGACTAACACAGAACAGCTGGGAACAATGATAACGGGGAACAGCTGAGTGCAATGAACTGATGAGTGACAGTGACAGACAGAATGCTGGGAATTGAAGTGAAACGTGAAGGACACCGTGAGAACGAGGACCTCTAGTTAAAGACAAGGGAACACAACCAGACACTGTGACATAACCCCCCCCCCCCCCTCTACGGAGCGGCTACCAGACGCTCCACGACAACACTAAGACACGACACAAGAGTTCAGGAGGGAGGTGGAACGTTGGAGGATCAGGGGCAGGGATGGTGGGCCAGGTCCGTGAAGGGAGACAGGAACAAGGGGTGAGGGCTTAAACCGGGAACCAGGGCAAAACAGAAAGTCTATCGGGCGGCCAGGGCGAAGCAGACGACCCACCGGGCGGCCAGGGCGAAGCAGACGACCCACCGGGCGGCCAGGGCGAAGCAGACGACCCACCGGGCGGCCAGGGCGAAGCAGACGACCCACCGGGCGGCCAGGGCGAAGCAGCCGACCCTCGGGCGGCCAGGGCGGTGGTGAGGACACCGGCTCCGGCTCAGGAACAGCGGACACCGGCTCCGGCTCAGGAACAGCGGACACCGGCTCCGGCTCAGGAACAGCGGACACCGGCTCCGGCTCAGGAACAGCGGACACCGGCTCCGGCTCAGGAACAGCGGACACCGGCTCCGGCTCAGGAACAGCGGACACCGGCTCCGGCTCAGGAACAGCGGACACCGGCTCCGGCTCAGGAACAGCGGACACCGGCTCAGGAACAGCGGACACCGGCTCCGGCTCAGGAACAGCGGACACCGGCTCCGGCTCAGGAACAGCGGACACCGGCTCCGGCTCAGGAACAGCGGACACCGGCTCCGGCTCAGGAACAGCGGACACCGGCTCCGGCTCAGGAACAGCGGACACCGGCTCCGGCTCAGGAACAGCGGACACCGGCTCAGGAACAGCGGACACCGGCTCCGGCTCAGGAACAGCGGACACCGGCTCCGGCTCAGGAACAGCGGACACCGGCTCCGGCTCAGGAACAGCGGACACCGGCTCCGGCTCAGGAACAGCGGACACCGGCTCAGGAACAGCGGACACCGGCTCAGGAACAGCGGACACCGGCTCCGGCTCAGGAACAGCGGACACCGGCTCCGGCTCAGGAACAGCGGACACCGGCTCCGGCTCAGGAACAGCGGACACCGGCTCCGGCTCAGGAACAGCGGACACCGGCTCAGGAACAGCGGACACCGGCTCAGGAACAGCGGACACCGGCTCCGGCTCAGGAACAGCGGACACCGGCTCCGGCTCAGGAACAGCGGACACCGGCTCCGGCTCAGGAACAGCGGACACCGGCTCCGGCTCAGGAACAGCGGACACCGGCTCCGGCTCAGGAACAGCGGACACCGGCTCCGGCTCAGGAACAGCGGACACCGGCTCCGGCTCAGGAACAGCGGACACCGGCTCCGGCTCAGGAACAGCGGACACCGGCTCCGGCTCAGGAACAGCGGACACCGGCTCCGGCTCAGGAACAGCGGACACCGGCTCCGGCTCAGGAACAGCGGACACCGGCTCAGGAACAGCGGACACCGGCTCAGGAACAGCGGACACCGGCTCAGGAACAGCGGACACCGGCTCAGGAACAGCGGACACCGGCTCAGGAACAGCGGACACCGGCTCAGGAACAGCGGACACCGGCTCCGGCTCAGGAACAGCGGACACCGGCTCCGGCTCAGCAACAGCGGACACCGGCTCCGGCTCAGGAACAGCGGACACCGGCTCCGGCTCAGGAACAGCGGACACCGGCTCAGGAACAGCGGACACCGGCTCCGGCTCAGGAACAGCGGACACCGGCTCCGGCTCAGGAACAGCGGACACCGGCTCCGGCTCAGGAACAGCGGACACCGGCTCCGGCTCAGGAACAGCGGACACCGGCTCCGGCTCAGGAACAGCGGACACCGGCTCAGGAACAGCGGACACCGGCTCCGGCTCAGGAACAGCGGACACCGGCTCAGGAACAGCGGACCCCGGCTCCGGCTCAGGAACAGCGGACACCGGCTCAGGAACAGCGGACCCCGGCTCCGGCTCAGGAACAGCGGACACCGGCTCCGGCTCAGGAACAGCGGACACCGGCTCCGGCTCAGGAACAGCGGACACCGGCTCCGGCTCAGGAACAGCGGACACCGGCTCAGGAACAGCGGACACCGGCTCAGGTACAGCGGACACCGGCTCAGGAACAGACACCGGCTCAGGAACAGACACCGGCTCAGGAACAGACACCGGCTCAGGAACAGACACTGACCCCGGTTCAGGAACAGCCACCAGAACAGCAATGGGCACTAGGACAGACACAAACACAGGAACAAACACTGGCTCTGGCACTGGCTCTGGAACCGGCACTGGCTCTGGAACCGGCACTGGCTCTGGAACCGGCACTGGCTCTGGAACCGGCACTGGCTCTGGAACAGGCACTGGCTCTGGAACAGGCACTGGCTCTGGAACAGGCACTGGCTCTGGAACAGCCTCCGGCTCTGGAACAGCAGACACTAGCTCCGGCTCTGGAACAGCAGACATGGGGATGTCCAGAATCCGAACCAGATGCTCCAGATAGTCCAGATCCAAGAAGGCCGACGGCACTGGCTCTGCCTCTGGCTCTGGAACGAGTACTGGCTCTGCCTCCGGCTCTGGAACCGGCAATGGCTCTGCCTCCGGCTCAGGAACCGGTAATGGTTCTGCCTCCGGCTCTGGACCGGGCACTGGCTCTGCCTCCGGCTCTGGAACGGCCATTGGCTCTACCTCCGGCTCCGGCTCTGGAACAACAGACACTGGTTCCGGATCCGGAACAGCAGACACGGGCATGTCCAGGATCCGAGCCAGACGCTCCAGATAGTCCAGGTCCAGGAAGGCGGACGGAACGTGAACAGTCTCTCGCTGGGCAGACGTGACGTGAACAGTCTCTCGCAGGGCAGACGTGACGTGAACAGTTTCTCGCTGGGCAGACGGAACGTGAAATACATCTCCCTTTCACCTCCTCTGCTGCGACCTCCACGGGTCCCGCGGAACTTTACCAACCGGGTCCCCTTAAACAACCCGCTCGGTTGCTGGGGAAGAGATGTCGCCAAACATACCGCTGGATCCTTGTGTGACGGAGTTCTTCTGTCACGATACACACACGGGTAACAGTTAGATCCAGTAGCAGTATCTTTATTAATAGGGTAATCCAAACTCGTAGTCATTCAGGCAGGGGTCCAAATCCAATAAGGGCAATCCAAAACATAGAACACAACAGGAAAACGCAAGGCACAGAAGTGTTAGGACATTAAACAAGGACTCCGTAACAGACACTAACAAAGACAGGGAATATATACACAACTCTAACAAGACTAACACAGAACAGCTGGGAACAATGATTACGGGGAACAGCTGAGTGCAATGAACTGATGAGTGACAGTGACAGACAGAATGCTGGGAATTGAAGTGAAACGTGAAGGACACCGTGAGAACGAGGACCTCTAGTGAAAGACAAGGGAACACAACCAGACACTGTGACAGTAACTGTATTCAGGCAGAGATATTGAATAAGCAAATGTAAAGTATCATGCAACTGTAACTGTTTTCACACTGTTCCCCCAGGCACTGCTTTATTTTAACTAGGTTATCTGCTATCAACTTATCATCGTAATAATCAGTCGAGCGCTCCTTGACCTGGGAACTATCTGAAAACCCATGTTCAATTAAAGTGTTTATGTTCTCACTTCATGTTTATCTTCAACATTGTTTGATATTGTATATTTATTAGTGCTGTCAAAATTAACACGTTAACGCACATGATTATTTTTTTCAGTTTAATGTGTTAAAAATATTTAACGCAGTATTCGCTTTTTCCGTCATCCTTTGCCTAGCGTTAAAATATATGATCACACTCTCATTTAAACAAATGCTTTTAAACCACTCACACGCGATAAGACAAAAGAGAAGAAGGCAGTGTGTTACTACTAGCACGTCTGTGAATCTCCTGTCTGTGTGACACACACACACACACACACACACACACACACACACACACACATACACACACACACACACAGAAATCTGCTTCAGACCGTGCTTGCGGACAAAAACACAAAATCATGCCGACATAGCTGTTCTGCGACTATCCTTGCAAGCACAGTTAAATGAGTTAAATGAAGGCTTAAATGTACGTAAAGAGTTGGAGTGAGAAAATAGTATGTGCGTCAGATCCTCGCCAGGTCTTAAAGTGACAGCAGCCTAATAAACCCGCTGTTGTGATGTCTGTCAGTAATGCTAATCAAAGAACAAAAGACAGAGAAAATCACTGCTCTTGACTGAATTATGTAGCTTTAAGAAGGATTAATCTAGATTTAATTTATAATTTATGCAGTGAATACTGTGAAGTGTTTAAAAACTTTATTCAATTTCTGTATCCTACTATGAGACCTACCTAAAAATCTAAAAGCACCATTTACAGGGTTACATGGATTAAAACCAATGAAAACAATAACTTTGTGTGCATTTTGACAGGGCAAGTACAAATCTGAACTGGTCTGACTGGGCCAATAGAAAAAATGATCCCTGATATACTGAAGGGCACAGCTAAATAGGACATTATTATAATGGGTTTATGTGAAGATTGTTTTAAGTTCACTTCAATTAAAAGTCGTTGGTCTTATTGGCGGTCGGTGAGGCCAACTTTCATACAACAGATGCCATTAAATAGGCTACTGTCTTTATGTTGTTTCTACATTGATTAGGATATTAAATGTGCAATTATATAAAAATATAAAATATAAAATATATTCAAAACTTTAATATTAGGTTTTATTAATCGTGATTAATTACATAAAAAATGTGTGATTAATTCGTTTTTGTTATTGTTTGACAGCACTCATTTGTATAAGATGTGTTATAGATATGTGTAACGTCCCACATCTGTTTTCAAATCTAATGATTTCTTTGCAGGTTTCTTTTACGTTTAGTTTCTGGATTTTACTTCGGCAACGGCTGAAAGAAAAAAAAGAGGAGCTACAGAGCACGGATGATTTAACGGAGGTCAAAGTTCAAGCATGTATGGATATCTTTTTGATCTTTTAATTATTATTTCTTTTAACATAATCTGTGCATGATATACAGCATGTGGTTGTTCTGCACTGTCGGGTTAGGGCTGGGTGAAGTCACTATAGATTTATAAATATAACCCAAATAGGTGATTTAATAAAGCATTACTTATTAAATAATGAGCAAAATAAATAAGCACAAAAAACATAATTTGGGCTGCAACTGTGAAGATGATTGAAGGCCACAGAACAAAGGCAGATGCTAACACTAAAACCATTGATTGGCTCCCTTGCCTGGTTTAATTTTCATGTGATTTTCCATTTCTTAATTAATACTGTATATGGGCTAGGCGTGCATTACATGACTTCAATGCACAAAGTGGAGTGTTTTATACAATACAGATTATTTAAAGCAGCTTCACAGTAATAAACAGGAACACACTGTTCAGTGATGATGCAAAGAAGAGCTACAGAAGACACTTCAGTGTTGATTCCATTCAGTTCGATAACAGTATCAATGTTGCAAAATGTGTCAATTATGAAACAAAGTTGATTGCAGTTGAAGAGCCGTTGACAGAAATGGAGAAAAAACCCTTGGGAGAAACAAGGCTCAGTGAGGGTTGGCCAGTGAACAAACACAGAGTGATTTAATCCACGCTGTCAGATTGTGGATTGATATGATTCAGAATTTTTCACCCAGCTCCTTCTGCTTGAAGATTGATATGCCATTTCCTATATTTAGTGGGAATAGTAGAAGCTGGCCGTAGGGGTCTGGGCAGAAGACTTGTTCGGTTCTCGTTCTCTTCGTGGTGGATCTGTGCTAAGGGCCGTCTAGTTGACTGGGTGTTCACAGGAGATCTGTCCTTAGGGCCTGTCAAAGCGTCGACGTCTTCACTGAGATTCAGGGCTGAGTTGTGGCCACGGTTGTTTATGATGGTCTTAGCTTGTTCAAGGTCTTCTTAAATCTTAGCCAAGCTAGTTCTCCTAACTGAAAAGTGCCCTAAATCAGCTTAGGGAGATCAGCTAAGACCACCAAGCCAGGTTAAGTCCTGTTCACACCTGGTATTAAGATGCACTTTGGTAGATCGGATCACAAGTAGACGAGGTTACCCTATTTACGCTTGTTTTTTTAATCCATCTCTTTTGTTCACTTTTGACCACTTCTGTCCTGATTTATTAGAGGGTCTATGTGTTCCACACTAATGTTTACGCATTGGGTCAGTAGGCGGAGAGTTGGCGATCTTCTGTGGCTGTTGGAGCGCATTCGACCTCTTGACTGAACTATGAAAGCAATCCGGTGCAATGCTGGAAGTGGTCGAAAGTGGACAAGCGCAAACCTTTTAGACCCCACTAACACCTGTATTTAGCGTCATCCACTTGTGATCAGATTGAGGAAAATGCTTCTAAACAGCAGCTTAGACTTTAGTTACTATTTTTTGAAAACATAATTTTTATCAATTACTTCAATTTCAGTTGATGTCAAGAGTTAGAAAATCCTGCTGTTTCTATAAATGACAGTGGATTACTATGTCTTTAAGTCTTATGTCTGTCATGTTTGTTTGAAAATATCTCACTTGCAAAATAATTCATATATTGTGGAAATGTGTGTATATTTCTACTACAGGTGAGAACAGTCCAAGCTCTGCTATGATGACTGTGTTGGGAGGATCAGTGAAAGGCATGTTGGTGAAGTACTGGATCTTCTGCTGCTGCTTCATGTTCTTCTTTGTCAGTTTCTCAGACAAAGTGGCAGTCTACAAAATCCTCTATATCTGCTTATTCCTTTTCGGTGTGGTTCTGTACGAGGTGAGTTAACACCATGTATCAACTCCACTTTGCACAGACAGCCTTCTCATTCAAGGGCATTAAAGAATGGAACAAACTCCCACAGAGTCTGAAACTTACTTTTGACCTGAGGGATTTTTCTCGTAATACAAGGAAAATGCTATTGGATAACCAGTTGTGCCAGCATAGATAATTGTGTATGTAAATATGATTTTTTTAGTGAGGTTTTATTGTAGTATTCTTGGTATGATTTAGTTGGACTGATGGTTGTAATGGGGAATGGTTGAATTAAATAATTGATAGCTGTATTTGAGTGATTAATTATTACATTTTATATTGTATATTTTTGTATTGTAACGTACCTGCTCGGGGACTGCAGATGCAAATTAGCTTAAGCTAAATCTGGTGCAAAGCATCTTTAATTAATGTTTTTTTGCACATTGTCCCTGTTGAAAAAAAAAAAAACACTTTTCAAAACCAGAGATTTCTGATCCATTCATTAGCCAAACTGCAGATGCAATAAAAATGGCTTGTTTTTCTCTAACAATTCAAAATAACTGTCCTTAATCCAGAAACTCAATGTAACGCTCGCCAATTTCAGTATATATATAGATTTCACGCACAAATGTGTGCGTACACATGCTTCGTGAATGAGCTCTTCACAGTGTCGTAGGCTAACGGTGTCTACTAGCAGGAGCTGACCTGGCCATGAAAGCGAGGAAACTCGCTTTCAAATTTGACTGGAATTATAACATTTATTTAATGGAACGTCCACATTTCACCATCCAATCATTTCCAGATGCATAAAGTCAATAGACTCCCTATCTTTTGTTTTTTTCACTCATTGATTTTAATTTAGCATAAAATGGGTTGTGAGTTCTGTTTAACTTGAATATTGATGTAACTGTTTTGTCCAGGTGCATTATGAAGTATGGAGAAGTCAACTGAAGTATTTCTGGGTGGTTGTGGTTGGATACTCTATTCTAGTTTTGATCCTGATCTACGTATACCAGTTTAAAAGTGTCTGTAACCTCTTCCAACAGATTTTAGGCATAACAGAGGAAAGGCAAGTACTGCCATTAAGATAATCATTTCCTATTAGTCATTTTTGCCAGAAGGCCCTGTTAATGTTCATAAACAATTCTGAGTTTGCTGATAGCATGAACATGTGATTATGAGACCGCTTTTACACATGAAATCCGTGTGTTCACTCTGTCAGGTTACGAGACCTCGGCTTAGAACAGTTTGACACCGTTGAACTGTTTGCTCGAATCTTACGGCCGGCCTTCTTCCTTCTGGCCTGCATTCTTCAGCTGCATTATTTCAACTGTGACTTCCTCTCTTTAACCGATCTTCAGACAGTCTCAACAAAGAGCAGAACAAACAGGTGTGTCAAAATACGCAAACGCACATTGCAGCTTTGTCTTTTGGACTCATTAAAATGATTGTGAAAGAACTCAATACCATCAGTATAGTAACTCCACACACACCCCTGCATACTCCATAGCTTCCATTCAAGCTTTTCTTTAAATTGTATCTCTTTTTTTCTCTGTTAATCAGTTTCATCAGCAGTGAACTGAACGGCTAATGCTAACTCTCCTGCCTTTTACACTGCAAAATGTATTCTTAATAAATAGTTTTGTATAATTTACCAATTAAAACAAGATGAATTTACTTGAGAAGCAACATCTATTAATATCTTGAGATATGATTTCAGAGAAGAAGGTCTGAAGGAAACACTGAAGGGGATTTTTGATATGTGAGTATTGCAGCTCTTGCAGCGTCTTCAAACTGTTTTCTTGTTTTACTTCATTAAATACATTTTCCATAATTAATTGAAAGAAATCAACACAATAAATTGACAGCTCTAATATATTAGTTGTTTTCCTTAATCATAATTGCATGTGGTGATTTTGTGCATTTATTTAATACAACCTGAATGTCCTTGATCCTGAAGTTATTCCTCATCTTCCCCTTCTGAAGCACCTTCATCTTTTGTGTGTTATAAGAACTCCTGTATTAAACTGACTTTCTTTTGTCTTTACCGCAGGATAAGGAAAAACACTGAGAAACTGAGGACATGGTGAGTGAGGTTTAGGTTTGCAGGGCTTCATGTGAGAGTTTATTAGAGAGATATTCAAGTCACAGAGTCAGATGTTCCTTTAGCCATTTGCAGCACATTACAGGTTTAGTGTGTAGCCTGGGGTCAATGCCTTGCTCAAGGCCACCGTGGTTATAATAAAAGGGAAATCTCACACCACACATCTGATTTTGCTTCATCTTACACTTTTTGAATATGTTTATTAGTGGTTTCAGCCCAGAAAAACACAGCTGGCTGTGGAACAAATTGAATGTTGTATTGTTGAATAATATGCTTCGTTCTAACTTCTTGCAATGAATTTTTTTCACTGCTCTGTCCATAATTTATTGTTGTTTTTAAAACCTTTTGGCCCAGGTGCATTCTTTCATCTAACAACAGAATAAAAGGGGTTGGAACACGCCAGGTGGCGCTGTTCCCCAATAAAGCAAGCAACTGCACTTAATTTAACTGCATTGTATACATGATTCTGTCTCTCTATATTAAAGGGTGAAGGAAGGGCAGCTTCGAGGAAAAGATGGTGATCAAATCAATATTTCGTCTTCCTCCTTGGACAAACATCATGAAATAGAATTAGAAGATGATGGTAAGTACAACTCCTATGCATCACACAAGTAATCCATGCAATAGACTTTCCAATGAAAGCCATTATTTACTGGAAATATTTTTTCTCCAACAACACTCAAAAATAATGTGTTCAATTAGTTTATTTCCTGAAATAAATTGAGTAAAACTTTGTAAAGAGTATAACACTCCATTCAAACTATTTATGTTTTGTGAAAAATTATTTGAAGTTCTTGTGAAGTAGACATTGTGTAAAACCAAAATAGCCTTTATTTTAACCCTTTAGACAATTCCGCCAGAGTACATCTTAGTATTTGCACATGCTGTGCTGTCATTCTTTTGAGCATTTTCATATGCCATACATCAAAACAATCCTTATACCCCCAATTTGAAGGCTATGTATGAAATAAATCAATAGTAACTAGATAAATAGCTCAAAAGTGCAATAAACAAAAATAATTATATAGTTTTTTTTCTACATATTTTATTAAATACAGAACTATCACAAATGGCAACCTCAAACTTGTCAATGTAAAAAACTTGCATAAAACACTTTGACTACACACAGTTGATTTGAGCTGTTTACATAAATTAGGTTGTAAGATACACTCATTTTTATAAACAGTATGTTGTGGAGTCGAAACAATAAAGCAATGATAAAAAGAGACAATAACGAAAGTAGAACGCACTAGAGTACCATATACAGCAAATGGGAGTCAATGTCGCAACTTGTGACGTCACAACATGCGACAAACCCTGGGGTCATAGGGCACAGAACGTGATTACGTCTATGAGCCATAGGAAGACGTAACTATCAAACTATCCAGAAAAGACAGTGAGCTCCATCTGCAGGGCAGTGTGCCAGAACAGAAACTGAGGACTTTCTTGCTGTCTCATGGTACACCAGTTGTGAAAAGCGGATCAGCTGGTAGTCTTGATTCAGTATACTGGTTGTAGGCCTTTGTCATCGGGATGTGGAGACTACTGGCAGTTACTTGATGTGCACAACTTGTCCGTGTGACATGGGACGCTTTCCGGAAGGACTCTGCAACTCCCTGGGTAGCTCTGTTGGCTTGGACAAGGGCTTCCACCCAACCACTACCTTCAGGCCAGTCCCCTAGAGCTGCCATCTCAACATGCAGTCCTCCTAAGACACTGACAAAATGATCTTCTCCATGTGTAATGGGCCAACTCCACTGTATTTGGGTATCATAGCCACTGATCTGGAGTCATCAGGGAGTAGGGGAAGTAGAGCGGAGATGGCAGGGTGAGCTCCTATGGTTGCAGCTGGTTGGCATTAATAGCTGCCCAGTAGATGTGCTCTACAGGTGGATCTTCCAGGGAAGGCTGCACTGAGAAGTATCAACTGAAATAAATGCTTCCCACTTGTGGACACTAACATAATAGACAACTCCTGCCCGAGAGAGGGATAGCAAATTAAGAGTACATGAAATATGCCTGAAATTTCATTCTGCATCTTCTCAGATACTGCGATTTCATTGTAATCCTCACATTATCACTGAATTCAGCATTAACTATTCACCTGAACAGTTTATGATGTTGTATATGGTATCATTGTGATCCTTGGCCATCAAAACATAGGGGTAGACATCACATTTTCCATGTTATCATTGGTTCAGGAGATATCATACAAAATGCATAATTTGGATATGGTGGAAAGCAAAATGGCCACAAGGCGTTTTTGCAATGGCTCCATTTCTGAAAATGTTCAGGGCCACAAACTCTCATCATCACATGTCATGTGGACTATCCATAATTATATCAGATTTGGCAAGCAACCCAGTGTGTCTCTGTATGTGTGTTCTGGAAACCATCAAAGGTTTCTATTTACAGGGCATGCTCTATAGAGGTCTTAGCACACTTTGAGTCTGAAATTTTCGCACGCTAAAAAAAATAAATACGACCTCATGTGTCAATCACGTTTCCACACTGTCTCCAAAACTTTCGTCCGTCATAAAAAAAAATTGGATTGAGTTCGATTTTCTGCATTTTCCGCATCCATAGCATGAGAGGTGTTTTGACAATTTAGAGCTTCCGAATCACGAATACGAAAAAAAAAAAAGGCATACAAAAATTTCGGACTCAGTATCCCAGGACCTTAAGACAGAAAAAAAACGTAATGCAATATATTGAAATCAGCAGAATGTGTGCATGTTTTGCAGTGGACGCAGTGATCCAGTGGTTGGTGGTGGTGGACAGGGTGCATGACTTGTTCCTGCGTGCTGTTCTGCTGTTATGGAGAGGTCAGGAGGTGTGCTGGAGAATGCTGGAGCTCCACAGCTTCAAACTGGTCTCGACAGGCATCATCTGGGTCTGCGTGCAGGAGGTAAGACATGAACCAGTGTACATCCGGCGCAAACCTTACATTAGATTAGCTGGACATGCAGTCAAGCTCAACTTGCACCTATACAGTTACTTACACGCTTGCATGCTATTTGTATTTCAGGTATCGCTGATGAACTTTTTGTTTTTGGTGTTTTGGACATTTGCTCTGCCATATCCGAGACTGCGGCCTCTGGCCTTCAACGTGTCTTCTGTTTGGGCCTGTGTGATGGTTGTGTGTAAAATGATGTACCAGCTCAAAAGTATCAAACCATCTGAATATTCTTCAAACTGCACTGCTGTACGTATTATTTATGTAACTGCTGACTTGGATGCATAAATTTACTGTTATATTACTAATGCACCAGCAATTCTCACACACACACACACACACACACACACACACACACACACACACACACACACACACACACACACACACACACACACACACACACACACACACACACACACACACACACACACACACACACACACAGATAAGCGGTGGATAATATGCATTAAATATTATTTTTTATTTAACAATGCAGTATTAGAATAGAATTTTTTTTCTGTCTTAGAAATGTATGATAATAAAATAATAATAATAGAAACATATAATAATTGTGTGATATGGACTGAGGGACCATCAAAACACCATAATAATAAAAAAAAGGTTTGAGTCCTTTAAAAGTTTAGCAAAATTAAAAGCCTTTGCATTGCCTTAAGTCAATGCTAAGACTTTTTATTTAGCTAAACATTGGTCAATGGAGAGAGGTTGGAGCTCAGTGTTGCCCTTAAAGTGCATTAGATTGATGCATTTAATATGTACGACATTTTCATTTGAGAGAGAATGCCCATTATTCATTCCTACATACTGGTATTCATTTCTGGCTTTTTGCTTGGCATTGTTTGGGATAGACAGATCACTGTTCATGCACACATACAGTAACTATTACAGTAACCAAAAGATAAAACGTTAAACAATATATGATCCATACGTTTTGATGTCAAAGTTCTTTAATAGTCCAAGCTTCCCACAGGGCCTGTCTTCCTCTAACGAGAGCTGGACGGCTGGTAGCAGAGCAGAGCTGTTGAGGAGTTCAGTTCTGTATGTGGCACCAGTCGATCCGGCGCTGTGGGTCGGCGGACTGAGGAAGTGTGAGGATCGCATCCTGCCCTGTCTCTGGGTATATGCATTTTTTATAATAATATTAATGGATTACATTCTTTTTTTGGAATACATTTTTCAAAAACCCCAAAGGAAAAAGCATAACCCTTTTTAATGATTCATATTGGTGATCAAGGGGAATTATATCCTCGCATATAACCCAGAAATGTCACATGCAGAATTTAAATGTGTTATGAATGGAGCTTCATGTTAATTTGAACTAAGTTGTCTATATATGCAGACTGAAGAATAATGTTTATTTTTGTATTTTTTTTGGTGATTCCAATAGAATCACCTGTTAATTCTAGGCCTCCTTGTGTTTGATGTGACTGTCCATCGCCACCAGCTGCATCACCGTCTTCAACATGGCCTTAAAGCAGCATACAGCAGCACCATATTCCAGGGCGTGACGCATCATAACCTGGACCACGGCATTCTGCCCTCCCTCAGATATTTTGCGAACTATTTCTTCTACAAGTTTGGTTTGGAGGTACGTGGAGTTAGTATACAATACTTTAATAGCATGTTTCACATGAATAGTATGTGCGAGCCAAATAATGTATTTTAATGTTGAGATGTTGAAATGAATTATCGCATTACTTTTTTGTCTGATAATTATTGTTAAATTCAAACATTCTGTTATAAATAAGCATGTCTTGATTTTGCGAGTTAGATGCCTTCCTGGGTGAACATATTTGGTTGATCCTGGAACAACATCTGTGTCTGAAGATTTTTGTCCTAACCCTACCCATAAGTTTTTCCTAAGATCAGAGGGTAATGAAAGGTGAATAACAGTGATGTTGAAGCACCTAACCCTGCTTGTAAACCGAAACGTGACATAAACTGTAAACTTGTCCCTCAAATCTAATTGGTTAATTGGAATGTTGATTCAGAATCAAAGATGTTGATCCAGGAACATGTTGCACTTGGTAAAAACAGGTTCTGCTATAAATAATTAGTTAGCTTTACCTGGACATCAACATCACCATTTTTGGTAACACTTTAGAATACGGTTCCTTCGTTAATGTCACGCTGATGTGGAAGGAGAACCCAGGCGCAGACAAAGTACACTAAACACACGATTTATTGACAAAAACAAAACCCACAAGGGGGCAAAACAGGACTAGAACAGGAATGACTAAACTAGACTAAGACTTGACAAACTAGACTATAAACTAACAACAGAAACAGGATCGTAATACACTAGACAAAACTCACAAAGTACTCACAGGTAAGTTAAGCAATGACTCACACAGCGTATGACAAAGTCAAACACAAGGAACCAACTCAAACAATAAACAGAAGTGTGGTGACAATAACAGGGACTCCGTCGCAAACACTGAACAGACAGGGTATATATACACAGAACTAACAAGTTGACGGGAAACAGCTGTGTGCAATAATCAGATGAGTGGCAGAAAAGAATGTTGGGAAATGTAGTCTAATGTGGATGACACCGTGATAAGAGGACCTCTAGTGGAAACCAGGAAACATAACCAGACACTGTGACATAACCTCCCCTCTACGGAGCGGCTACCAGACGCTCCAAGACCATACAAACAAACACGAGTCTAGGCGGGAGGTGGAGTGTTGGAGGATCAGGGGGAGGGATGGGGGGCCAGGGCGAAGCAGACGGCCCATCAGGCGGCCAGGGCGGTGAAGACCCCTCGGGCGGCCAGGGCAGAGGCTCTGGAACAGACACTGGCACTGGCTCCGGCTCAGGCATAGCAGACACTGGCTCTGGAACAGATGGCACCAGCTCTGGAACAGACGGCACCAGCTCTGGCTCTGGAACAGCCACTGGCTCCAGCTCTGGAACAGACACTGGCTCCGGCTCTGGAACAGGAGACACGGGTATGTCCAGGATCCGAGCCAGACGCTCCAGATAGTCCAGGTCCAGGAAGGCAGACGGCACTGGCTCTGCCTCCGGCTCTGGAACAGGCATTGGCTCTGCCTCCGGCTCCGGAACAGGCATTGGCTCTGCCTCCGGCTCTGGAACAGGCATTGGCTCTGCCTCCGGCTCCGGAACAGGCATTGGCTCTGCCTCCGGCTCTGGAACAGGCATTGGCTCTGCCTCCGGCTCTGGAACAGGCATTGGCTCTGCCTCCGGCTCTGGAACAGGCATTGGCTCTGTCTCCGGCTCTGGAACAGGCATTGGCTCTGCCTCCGGCTCTGGAACAGGCATTGGCTCTGCCGCCGGCTCTGGAACAGGAGACACGGGTATGTCCAGGATCTGAGCCAGACGCTCCAGATAGTCCAGGTCCAGGAAGGCAGACGGCACTGGCTCTGCCTCCGGCTCTGGAACGGGCACTGGCTCTGCCTCCGGCTCTGGAACAGGCATTGGCTCTGCCTCCGGCTCTGGAACAGGCATTGGCTCTGCCTCCGGCTCTGGAACAGGCATTGGCTCTGCCGCCGGCTCTGGAACAGGAGACACGGGTATGTCCAGGATCCGAGCCAGACGCTCCAGATAGTCCAGGTCCAGGAAGGCAGACGGCACTGGCTCTGCCTCCGGCTCTGGAACGGGCACTGGCTCTGCCTCCGGCTCTGGAACGGGCACTGGCTCTGCCTCCGGCTCTGGAACGGGCACTGGCTCTTTGTCATGACAACTTGACATTACCAAGACAACACAACCTGTCATAAACATGACATAGCAGATTAATGATCAAACTTAAGAAACCACTTATCTTTATTGGTTAACATGTCATTAAACTGTCAGGTGGTGGTTTTGACATTGGCTGTCATGAAGCCATTATAACTGTTTAATTACAAATTCAATTTGTTCCACTGTAGTTGAGGTCAAGAAAAACATTCATGACACAGTTATAATGGACTGATGACAGCCAATGTCAAAACCAACCACATGACAGTTTAATGCAATGTTAACCAGTAAAGCTAAGTGGTTTCTTAAGTTTGATAATTAATCTGCTATGTCATGTTTATGACAGGTTGTGTTGTCTTAGTAATGTCAAGTTGTCATGACAAAAACACTGACAGGTTATAAAGTATTGATTTATGTCAAGGTGTCATAACAAAGACATCCCAAACATTGTCATATTTGCATTAAAAATGTCATAATTGAGCGAATGACACAATGACAGTTGTTATAAACATGCATAAAACCTCCTCCATATTCATAGCATGTGTCATATCATGATTATGAAGGTGTCATGTCAGTCTTATGAACACCCCTTCAAGTAAAGTGTTACCAAAATATCTCCTAAATCATTACATTTGATTTAAATTTATTTTGATTTAATCTGACACCAAATCTCAAATTTAGGCTGAAATTAAATTTAGATTATGATAGTTGATTAAAATAACAATTTGTTTCATAATAAAATAAACATTAACTGAAGTAAAATATACAAATACTAACTTGTAGAAAGCGCCCGATTAAACTAGATTGTGCACAGTTAAACTGATCAGAAACATCAGAAATGTTTAGGATGTCTCCTTTATACTTTGGGACTAAGGGGGTGTTTACAAGAGACCCTTTACAACAAAAAAATGGGTTTCACTTCTTTTGGATGGTCCCTTTAACACATTCTGTTGACTATAAGTAACGTTGCACCTACATGTCTACTAGCTCTCATTAGAGTATTAGTAGAGTATTAGTAGACTGGTAGGGTTAGGGTTAGAATAAGTGGACATGTAGTTGCATAGTTACTTATAGTCAGTAGACTGTCTGTTGGAGGACCATCACAATAAAGAGTTATCAGATATTAAGCAGACAGTCACTAATACTCTAATGACAGTTAGTTGACATGTAGTTGCAAAGTTACTCATAGTCACCAGAATGTTCAAAAGGGACCATCAAAATAAAGTGTTACCAAAAAATGAAAACTTTTTATGCATTATGGCCATTAATTTACACAACAACGGCATTTTGGGGTCCCAAAAACACACATTTTTGAAAACGGGTTTTAAAATGATATTGTTTCCGTATAAACTACAAAAACGCAAATTTGTGAAAAGGATGACAATGTGCGCATATGTATTATGTGTTCAGTCTATAGGCATGTCTCGTTCCTTTACAAAGTGATATTGCAACTACTGGCCTGGCAGTTTTCGTGGATCCGCTTGAATGGGGATCGCTTTGACAATGTTGCCGTTCTTAGGACATTGTTGTCGTGTAAACGTACCCTAAACCTATGAAAGCTTTAGCATTTATTTAGAAGAGATTCAGAAAGGTTATAAAGTTGAGAAAACTTTACAGATTAAATATAAATTTTTTTAGAGTAAAATAATTATTCAGTATTTTATGTTCCAACTTCTGCTGAGAATGCAGGTTTTCAAACTATCATTAGCTTCTAAAAAAATGTACTACATTTTCCACATTATTTTATGTATCAGGTGTGTATTGTGGTAGCAGTAAATGTCATTGGCCAACGGATGGATGTCTGTGCGCTTCTGCACTCTTTCGCTCTAATGGCTGTTCTGGCACGTCGTCGTAGGAAGGCCATAGGAGAAGTGTGGCCCAAATACTGCTGCTTCATCGCAAGCTTCATGGTCCTGCAGTACCTGCTGTGCATCGGCCTACCTCCAGCGCTCTGCATCGGTCAGTTACTCAACATGTACTACTGCAAAGTTGACTTGTAAGAAAGGGATACATTTATTAGCAGATCTGTTGCAGAGAATTGTAATGTGCAGGGAGTGAATTAAAAGATAAACAAATGTACATTGTGAGAGTATAAAAAGCTGTTTCTCCACAAACCATTAGGTTGGGTTATGAATTTAACTCAGCAGGCTGGGTTGCTCATTTAGCTCAAACGACAGTTAATGGTAACTATTTGCTTGCATCATTTTACCTTATTTTTAATTTTCATTACTGATAAAAGTGTCAGATGTGTTACATGTGTAACTGTGGGAAATGAGCAAAATGACACATGAGAAGAGGACACTTTCCATTTACCAACCTGATGAAGATGTACACACACAAACACACAGGCACACACGCACGCACACACACACACACACACACACACACACACACACACACACACACACACACACACACACACACACACACACACAAACACACACACACACACAATAATTCTTCTCTTGGCACCCTGTCATATACTTTCTTTAGATGCACAAAACGCAATGCAACTTTTCTGGCCTTCTCTATTCTTTTTCATCAACACTCTCTCAAAACAAATTTCGCATGTTCTTTCCTGGATTTAATCCACATTTACACCTTCAATTTCCAGCTTCATATGGATCATAGTGTCAGATACTTCACCTCCAATACACAATTTCTCTTTCCATCCCCACCATGGTAAAACGGTATGAATGCACTTCCAATGCTCCTGGCCTTATTCCTCTTTCACTGTCCTGTCTTTTCCTTGCACATTCTTCTTTTCTCCATTCCATCATATCAGCCAGCTCTTTACCAGTCACAGTGCCAACATTTAATGTTCTGACTCTAACCTCTACACTCTTACCCTTCATTTTCCCCTCTGTCTTTGGACACAACTCCGACTCTTCTCCTCCTTTGCCCAACTGTAGCATAGTGGGTGCTGGTCAGCAGTTCTGGTAGCGGTCGTTGGTGACCCATTCCTCGACTGATCTGGTATGGAAGTCAGGTTTATGACGGATGTCTGGTTTTACACCTGATGCCGTTCCTGACACAACCCTCCTCATTTTATCTCAGTTTGTGCAACTCCAGTGGTTGGGTTAAGCTGGAGCAGAAGTACAATTTAGAAAAAGAGAAAATTGGATTCAATAACAAAAAAAAATCTTTATTAATGAGCTAATGAGTCAAATCAAGAGTTTTATGTAAGAGCAGTGCTTGAGGAAGTACAAGAATAGGACCAGGATCATTTTAGAATCAACAGTACATTTTTATAAAGAACAATATCAAAAAAGCATGTGTCCTAATGAAACACTTCCACTCTGTGCTAGATTATCCCTGGAGGAAGTCATCTCTGGCTTTGAGCTCTAATCAGATAAAGTGGCTGTATCTACCAGACTACGCCATGAGTCCCAACGCCACCTTCATCCTTTGTAACTTACCCCATCACACCACATTGAATTAACATTTATTCCAAGAGAAATGCGTGTATCACTCTAATTTTCTAATTTATTTTCGATCAGATGATTGCCTGCTGTTGTTGGTAGCGTCTCTGCAGTGGCAGGTCTTTGAGGATGAAAATCAGGCTTGCATGAGACTCCTGGCAGGAGAGAATGTGGAGATCAGCCGAAATCTGGATCCTCAAACCCTAAACCAGTACACTCCTGTCAACAACTTCCTTCATTGCCGGTATGTGTTGGTTTTCCATTAGTGTACATTTCCTGAACAAAACAATGTATATTAAACAACGTATATTGTATTAGGTCAGCATGCGTTAATAACTCATTATTTAAAGCTTATGACAGTTTGGGGATTTTTGCTCACAATGTCTGAAAATATTGATTATTTTCTCTAAACTCTACACACAAATGGACTGATCACATACAAAGCATGAAAAACACCACACACCACAAACACTTATGCTGTATTCCACCCGAGTAGACCCCGTTCCAGTACACAGTCGTAAAACTAAGATGGCAAACATTTGTTGTGCTTGCACTTTCAGAATTCAAACACATAGAACATGGTATGTTTTAAAGTAATCAGCTATTGACCTCTTCATTTTTAGACAACTTAATTTTTAAATTTCTTGAATTCCTAATTTTCGCGTTTCATCATCGGTGCACCATGCGTGTGTACGTGACTCATAATAGGGACTTAATAGGGACTGCTGATACAACAGCAACGGCGTGCTGCTTCGCGCAAATTAACTGCTACTTCTTGACGTTCTACTGTAACCGTCTACTACAGGAAAATAGCCTATTTGCCAGTCAATAATACGTGACAGATTAGAGAAGTCCCTATAACGGCCGTTCCGCAAGCTTGGGCTTTGTGTCAGTTGTTGTTTCAGTTAACTTCGATATGTTTACAAGACAGCAAACTCGGGTTTGATATGGGTAGTGTTAGAGCCTATATAGGCTACTGTAAGGATCCACTGGAGGCAAGTTGTAGTGAGAACCCAAGTGCAGTATTCAAAATAACACACTCAAAAAAATTACTCTTTAAAATAACTTAATTCAATTATGGACAGTGGTTCCACACAAGTAAATTATGTTATATTAACATTAATGGATTTTTTTTAATCTATGTAAGCTCCTTGTGTTAAGACAACCAAACTGATTGAGGAAGGAGCTATGTGAACTAGTAATGTTCAAACAAATCAATGGAATTGCTTCCCTGTAACTTAAAGTGGTTTAGTTTAGTGAAAACATGCTCTAGTTTATTTAAAAGAGCACTGAATAAATAAATTGAATTGGTTTTGCATATTTTTTCAATTAAACTTCTAAACTATAGCAAGCTATTAGCTAATAATAGCACTTACTATAATCTTAAATGCTCCTTTAGCCATAGAAATTAAACTTATTTGAATCAGTCCACAGCCTAACCAAATGCTCCACACTTCTCCACAATGGTAACCCACTGTAATTTAAATGGTTCTAATAATTCCAATGTAATTGAACATTAAACACAATTACACACTATCAAGTCTTCCTCTTTTCTCATTTTCTCAAAAACACATAAAATAACACTTAATTTTAACATTTATTCTCTCTTTATTCAGCCATATGTATAGCATGCTGGGAACTAACAAGCACCGCCCCGTGTTTCAGTTAATGCAACACAAATCATTCATGTAACCCAACACAAATGGATTAAGTAAACTTAAATTGTACATATATTTAAGCAGATTGAACACAATCAAATTTAGTTTGGACAAAATGTATAGCAATTGTGTTGCTTAAGCTCATTTGAATGAAGCAATTTAAACAAGCAGCCAAAATAAAAAAAATCTGTGCAATATATTAAAAGCATCCCAGAACAGACTTTACAAAATACTAACAGAAATGAAAGACTTTGCCTTTAGATTATCTTTATATTTTCTTGGCTGATACTTCTAGCTCTGACACCATGCACCTTTCCAACTTCTTTGCACGCCATCCTCATCCAATATGTTGGAAATAATCACATCCGTTTTTTTTTTTTGTTGTTATTGCGAAATTAAACCCTTTACATTAGTTTAACGAATGATAATTAAGTATAGTGGATAATGATACAGATTAAGTTAATTAAACGCAATACAATAGTGTTTTGGAGGTAAAATAAATATATCTGTGTTACTTTAACATAGAATATTTGGGTAAAAAGAACAGTGCCACAAAACCATTTTTTTGAGTGCATATAACAACATTTAAACATAAAACATGGCATGAAACAGAACCGTGGACATAGATTTACACAACAGTGTTCACAGGAAACAATACTAGACAAAGACACATGGCAAACATGAGGGCTTAAATACACACAAGACAAATAACCAGGGGCAAGGGACACCTGTGAACAATGAAACAATGAACCAATGAACCAATGAACCAATGACAACAAGACACATCAGACAAGGGAACACATGGCAGGATCACATTACTTACAAGGGATCACATGATAGACAAGGAACATCACATGAACAAACCCAAAACAAAGACAAGACCAAAATGTGACAGCTACCTGTCTGTGTATTACATAAACTAAAAATTTTTTTTATATATTACCAGGTAAAATTTTAACTCGCACATTCTCAAAAAATGGTTGCATATGCTTACATGTTTCCTGGAAGACAAATTAAGTTTTTTTTTTCAAATTCAAAAAGTTTTCACCCCCTAGCTCTTTAACTGGCAGTTTAACTGCTCAGGACAAACAAGGAATGGATCATGTATCTTGCAGGTAACGACACACAGAATTAAGAATCAAGGGTATGTAAACTTTTTAACAGGGTCATTTTTGTAAATTCCACGAGACAACTTTTTTTGTCTTGTGGAATATATGTAAACATCTTTTATGTAAAATATCTTATTCAGGACGTACTAAATAAAAAAAAATATTTTGCTAAAACAATTTACATTTTGCAGATTCTGCAAGAGGTATGTAAACTTTTAAGCATGTCCATATATATATATATATATACAACAGATAACTGCTTCTCTCAATGTTTCCCCCTTCAGATCAGGTCACAAGTTTGCTCCAATCCAGAAAAGAGACTTTAAATTCTCATTATCAAAGTCCTTTCATTAGGCGGTCATGCAAAAGTGAAGTGGAAATTCAAACAATAGAAGCCCAGCACATACAGGGGCGATAAACTGTTCGGCTTGTTTAAAGTCAAAAGATGATGAAGATGAAAGCAGATTAAGAGTTTCAAAATAGTAACAAGGTTTATTAACAAAAGCAAACTGTGAAAAGAAATCCGGATCTATGTCCCTGTCACGATATCACCTGTTTAGACTTGTCTTCCCGCCACTAGTCTATCACCATAGTTACTGATTTCATTTATAATCACTGTCAGCTCTGTATCGTAATCACCTTATTTGTCTCTGTATTTAAGAGTACGTTTACACGACAACGATATGCTTAAAATGGAGAAGTTTTTCCTAAAAGTTTTCCTCGTTCAGACGACACCATTGTCTAAACGATCCCCATTCACTCGGATCCGCGAAAACACTTAATACGCATGTGCATGATGCTATTGTCTTCAGAGTCCGTTTTCAAAAACTTGCACTTTGAAAACTGTTTTCAAACCTTTGTGTTTTCAGGCACCAGAAACGCCATTGTCATGTAAAGGAATGGCCAAAACGCATAAAATGTTTTACATTTTTAGTTGAAAACGGTTTCAGTCCTGTTTTCAGTTCACCTTTGTCTGGTCTCATTTACTTTTTGTTGTGTTTGCTTGCCTGCCTCCATGTGGATTTACCCTGTAAATACTATTAAATACTTTGTTTATACCGTTCATCTTCATCCTTGTATCTTTATATGCAGCTCAACCAAGACAGAAGACCGGACCAAAAAGTTATATAGATTGCAGTGTTTTATTGTTTTGTGTCAGTGTTTTTGTTTTCATTTTTCACGTCACCATGGACTCTCCCTCATTCCTGTTATTGTGCCTTGAATAGTTAAATCGCTCCCTCAAGGCACATGTAACAGAATTCATCGACCTCGCAAATCTATCACACTTCCCGGACATCTGCCTGTGTACAAATAAATCAAAAGTCACCATTGTAAAAATGCATTTGGTGCAAAGATGGGTAAACAGGGTGCAATTAAACTAATATAAATGGGTATGTAAACAGACATTAAAGGGCAGGTGTCAATGTTCAGAATAAAGACAAAAAAAAAAGTAACTAAGGGAGGCATACTGAGTCTCACGCTGACTGATTGGAAAGAACACATTACACCCGAACTGGCCTCCCTTCATTGGCTTCCTGTTCGTTTTAGAATAAATTCTAAGGTTCTAGTTTTAGTATTTAAGTCATTAATGGACTAGCACCAAGCTATCTGTCTGATTTAACACAGCCGCATGCTCCATCAAGAGCACTTAGGTCTGCTGACCATGCTCTTGGTTGTCCCTCGAACAAGGGTGACCGTGGTTTTGCAATCGCAGCCCCAAAACTTTGGAAAAAATTGCCTTTGAGGTGATTTAAGATTTTGTTATTATTTCATGTTTAATTTTTTACATTTATTCATTTAGCTGACGCTTTTATCCAAAGCGACTTACAATAGCTATATATGTCAGAGGTCGCACGCCGCTGGAGCAACTAGGGGTTAAGTATCTTGCTCAGGGACACATTGGTGTCTCACAGTGGATTCAAACCCGGGTCTCTCACATCAAAGGCATGTGTCTTATCCACTGCGCCATCACCGCCCCAACTTTCTTTATGTGTAAATTGTTCTCACACACCATGAAGATCTTCGAATGGGTCCTTGATAAGCGAATTCGTAACATTGTTCGCCTCACAGTCAATCAAGCCGGATTCGTGAAAAACTGTGGGCCAGTTGACACAATCCATGCCACCAGGCTCCTGTTTGAGAAGCATAGAGAGAAACAAAAGCCTCTGCACGCTGCCTTTCTCAACCTTGAAAAACATTTTGACCGTGTTCCCCATGAAGCCATCTGGCATGCACTAAGAACCCATGAAGTTCCTGAAGAACTCATCGAATGGGTGAAGCTTCTGTATGACGAATCAAAAAGCTGAGTGCAAGGAACTGCCGGAACAACAAAGGAGTTCCATATTACTGTGGGCGTCCACCAATGATTGGCTTTATCATCACTCCTATTCCTATTCATGCTGTTTTTAAAAAGTGCTCTATAAATAAACTTTGATTTGATTTGAACATGTAACGTTACAAAAAAAAGAATCAGGATTTCATATAATGCAAAATGTAATAAGGTCCAGAGTGTCATTTATTTGATCCCTTTAGCATAAATGCTGATGTAAATACATTGTGTTATATGTAAAATGTTGTGATATGTTATGCTTGTGTGTGTGTGTGTGCCTTCAGGTCGTTTCTGGACATGTTGAAGCTGTTTGTGTTCAGTTATTTTTTCTGGATGGTGCTATGTCTCATCTTCATCACTGGAACCACAAGAATTAACATATTTTGTCTGGGTTATCTGGTGGCCTGTTTCTACTTCATGCTGTTTGGAGGCACATTACTGCTGCAGCCAGTGCAGTGTGTGCTCAGACTGTGGGACGGTCTCATAGCATACACCTGTGTTGTCATCAGCCTCAAGAACATGGTCTCAGTAAGCACATCTCTTGAGTGTTTCGGCATGCCCCGTGGTATGATACTGTGACCAAGAGAAATTAAATAAGACCATACTATGCCACTTTGGGAATTTCACCCAGAGAATAACATAATTTCTGCCAATTACAGGCGATGTCCATAAGGTCAAAGATAACACAAAAGATTCAGAGATGTAGTTTTTGAGTTCATACGTTTATTAAATGCCATGCACAGATAAAATCAGATCAATAAATAGATATGGTTTTATTAAATCCCAAACACATAACCCTACAGTGGATGTAAAAGTCTACCCACATTCAGGGTGCTTTCAGACTGGCAGTATAGTTCGAAACGGGGCATGGTTCACATAAAAAAATCGCTAATGTGAACGCTGTCATGCAGACCAGGGTGGGCACTGGGGTACCGAACCCGAGACTACCTGGAGGAGCTGGTGTGAGTTCGGTTGCTCCTGAACCGAGCCGCGGTTCGCGTGTATGTGAAAGCAACACGGACTCGTAAAGTATCCTGCGCATACGCTTTAGTCGGTGTATTTAGTTAAATAAAACACATGTAAGGGATGATAGTGTTGCTGATTTACCTTAGATAAGAGCAAGAGTGAGCCTGCAGTGTATTCACGCATAGCACGTGGAATCAGGGCAACAAATTAATGGAAATTCACTGTCTCCTCAAAAGAGTCCATTTGCAAGCAGCAGAAAGCCAATTTATGTGACACAGCAGAGTTCGATTGAATCAAGTTGAGTGTGAAACCAGACCAACGGGAACAATCGCGCCCGGACCGCAGCAAATGAGCCCAGTGTGAAAGCACCCTTAGAAACAGAAAGGCAAATGGAGAGTGTAGCAGCTGCTGTTCATAACAGTAGAGTTTGCCATCCCAGGTACCACCAAAAGTCTAGAGTTTTGGGAGTTTAAAAAGCATATTGGATTGTAGCGCGATCATAAGTAAAGTAAATGGCAATACTTTATAATCGATACGGAACTCTAGCAGCTGCATTTTGGATGACTTGTAGCTTGTTAATTGAGGATGAAGGACAACCAACTAGTAATGCATTACAGTAATCTAGCATACAATGGAATCTAATCCCATGTTTTCAAATAATATTACCAAGAGGCAGTATGTATGCTGAAAATAGCTCATTATTCCTCTTAAGTATAAGTATGTTGTGTTTGTGTGTGTGATCAGCTTGGCTCTTGTGCTTATCTGGAGAGTCTACAGAAGCACGGCTGTTGGCTCATTCAAGCTTTTAGCATGTTCTGCACCATCAAAGGCTACAGTTTACGTGAGTAACCTAAGGGAAAAGGATTCCTTGTAGAGTAGTCATATGATTAGTAAACCACCGGAAATGTTATATTTAATTTATATTTTTAAATCTTTCATGGGCTATGACATACATCCTGCAAAGTTTTACGAATGACAACTGCATTTATTAATGCACACCTGAGGTGGCAATTCTACTTCATGTTGTGACCACATTATCACCTCAGGTGTGCATAGATTTTCAATAATTCAAAGATTTGTCTTCAGTAATTCATTGCATATGTGTAAGAATTACAGGAACCATGATGGATGAGAGAATTGTACCAATGTTTTTGCATTTCATGATTGTTAATGAGAAACACAGGTGCCATTTTAACTTGTTTGGTGTTATTTCCCCAAAACTAACATTAGTTACTGAAAGCCTATTATTGTCTGAAAATGGTTTGTAAACTACCACAGACTCAGTAAGCTAGTGCTTTTAATTGACCCCCCCCCCCCACACACACCTTGTAAACCGTAAAAAACAAAAACAAAGACTACTTACTATTCTTAAGTTCTAACAACTTTCACAAACAGGCAGTAATGAATCTCAATACAGTTTTTCATAACAATATTTGCTTCTCAGATTGATTGATTTATTTTAAGTTAACCCATCGAGGACTCTCATCCCTCCCACAATAATGATATTTTATGATGGCTATTGGTTGTGTGTGTGTGTGTGTGTGTGTGTGTGTGTGTGTGTGGTTGTTGTTGTGTATATACAGAATAGCAAAGTAGCCCATAAATTAAAAATCATTATTGAAGTGTAAATCTTCATCAAATGTACACCAGGTGGAGATATCAATTTTCAACCAATAAATTAATGTTTGACCAGAGAAGTGATTCTGCAGCAGAGATTAGAATGAGATCCGTTGTAAAATCTTAAACTTAGCATAATGGGAAAGCAGTTGCCCAGAGGAATTACATCAATAAAATGTGTGTTGTATCATTACCATATGTGTTTGTATAGCTAAGCCTGACAGTCAGTGTGAGCTGCCGGAGGGTGAAGCTGGTATCGTCTGGGATGCGATCTGCTTCACTGTGCTGTTGGCTCAGAGGAGAGTCTTCCTCAGCTACTACTTCCTCTATGTCGTGTCTGACCTTCAGACTTCGAAGATCCTTGCTTCAAGGTATGCAAGGACGTATTGACAACATCTAACCAGTAAACATTATTATTATTATTGTTTTTTTTTTAAAAGGAGTAAAGCAATATACTGTGAAGCCATGAAAGTTACATTTCCCCTCCTTCTATTTTTAACTATAATAACCCCCCTCACCCCCATAACATCCCTTCCCTGGGCAGCTTAAATACAACAGAATAACATAGCATCTGGTTACAAAGGCAAAATATAACCATTATGTCACTACACCTTTTCAAGGCATGTACCACATACCAACCAAAACAAAAGTAATGATGATAAAAGTATCACTATTACAGTGTAAATACACTATTACTAATAAATAAATAATAATAATAATAATTTTGCCATTCTGTGAGAAACTACACTGAGGTCAAAACAGCAAATACAACGTCACAAAAAAATGTAAAGAGAGAGATACATGGAAAATAGGTTAACAAGTCATTCTTCCAGATTTTTTAAATATGACAAAATCGGTTCCAATTTCAAATAAAATCTGTCCACAGGTCCCTTTAATGTAAATGTTATCTTTTCTAACTTTAAAAAGAACATCACATCATCTAGCTAAACTGTTGCAGATGGAGGGGTAGGGGATTTACCCGTAAACATTATTAATGTAATAACAATAGAAATGTAAAAACATGAATACATGAAAATGATCACAATAATTTATTTATAGCAAAAATGTAAAAAAAAAAATCTGTAACAAAGTAGCCTTACATAACAATAACTTAACATCTAGGTTTATTCTAATATGTCTTTATTTTAAGAGGTGCAGAGTTGTTTGAAGCCAAAGTGAAGAAACAGGTGGCAGCAAGATTAGAGATGGAAATAAAATCCGTGGAGACACTGAAGAAAGAGTATGGAGACATTTTATTATTTTTTGTTAATGATTAATGAAATACTTTAATATTGTAAATAAGTGTAAAGCCTGTTTTATTCTTGTCCTACAGAATGGAAAAAATCAAGTCAAAACAGAAGAATGCTTCTCATGAGCAAGTGACATCTTCTGCTGTTCATCCTGAATCCTCACATTTCCCGAAGCGAAACGGTAGCCCACTTTGGACAGATATTTTAATATTATATAGTTGTGATGAAATGTGGGTATGAACTATAAATCGTTTTCTCACTGGTGCTTATTTCATCTTATTTCACCAAACTTCTGAATAAAATTGAATGAACATCATAAAATAATATATGATCTCTTTAATGTAAAGAGCGTACTGACATGTCTTTGTTTGTGTGTGTGTGTCTGCTTATGTTCAGATGGGGACTGTGGCTATGATCTGTTTGAAACTGACAGTGAGGAAGAGGAAGATGAGGTGAAGGACAGGACACAGGACAACATTTTACCTAAGAAGAAAACTGCTTTCCAGGTATAGAGAGAACAAAAGTATGCATTCACAGAATTCTATTCACAAAGAACAATTTATAGAGATAAATAAATTCATATATTGAATAAATGCAACTACATTGTAGGGATTCTCACACGTGGCACCAAAATATGTTTTGCGTTTTAGTCGCATGTCACTTAAGTTGAGTGTGAATGTCAGATTACCCTTTCTTTCTTTAATTATGGGGGTAACACTTTATAATAATGGTCCCTTATAATATACTTTATAATAATAAAAGTATCTATGCAGGAAGTATTAAAATAACTAATGATTAGTAGAACTACATTAACACTTCAGCTACTACTATTAACTAATATAGAAACAAGCTTAACTAATCAGTAAGTAATATCGAATTTAGGAGCTAGTTCCTTATTAGGTAATCAATAATTACTTAATGAGATTAGCCTCATTAATAACTATCAACTAACTAAGATGTAATCAGTCATAATTTTTACTCTGAATATAGTCATAAAAATAAAATGCATCCCTAATTACTCAAGTGTTACCTAGTCACTAAACATGACCTACTAGTGATCTGGACTATTATGTTAAAGTGAAAAACAACTCTACGTCGTTCTTAAGTTATACCTTAAGCTGTACCTTATCGTCAATACATGTTTCCAGGAACGTTCTTAGTTAAGTAAACTTTCTGTAAGTCATACGTTCGGAAGGCTGGTCTGGACCACTATAGGAATATCATTCTGAAGTTGTAATACACCCAGTGTTCAACTAATTCAATTGTTTTCATGCAAAGAATAAAATTGTCATTACACTGATTGTTTTTATCACATATTATCCAAATGTACATCAACTGGCAAATCACTAGCCAGTAAAGGAGTCTATTTGAAGGGAATGAGCCTCACCTTGAGAGTAAAGACAATCCGGGAAGTTTGTTAAATTAATTCAAATGAAGGTAGTTTTCATATGAGTATTTGTGAGATATCTGTAACTTGTAGAGCCAGCATTATCAACAAGCATAGCCACAGGAACATATTTTATTCAGGGGGCAGAGCTTGATGTTGCGGGGTGGTGCCCCGTGGGGTATTTTAAACAAAATCCTAATATTAAACAGCCAAAATATCACTTACAGATTAACATACAAAGGAATGAGGACAGATTTCTATTAGAATGCTCAGAACTCATGATTAAATAAATGTTAAAAACTGTATATTACACTATTTTCACGGTCAACAGCTAGTCACCAATTCCTCACTACATTTCCCATCATCCTCCCTGGCCCTCACCTGCATGCACTTCCCAATCACAGAGATCTCCTCATCACAGGCAGCATATAAGCACACACCTCACACAGTCACATTGCCTGGTCTCGTTTTGAGTAGGACTCACTTACCCGTTTACACTTACCTTAGACAAGTGTGTGTGTTACGTGCCTCCATCTTCGATTCTGTCTTCATCATCTTCCTGGTCCCCATCGTCTCCCTCCTTTTGCTCCAACGACTCACCACTCTGCCACTTTCAGTCATCCACGACCTCCATAACCATCTGCAACGCAATAAGACTGTCAGTATTCCTATTCTTCATTCCTCCAAGACTTTATCAGTGATCCGCAATACATAGTTCCTCTTACCTTCAATAAACCTGTTTCTCCTCATTACCATCCTTGTTGTGAGTCTCTGTTCCGTAACAGAAGACCAGACCCAGACAGACCCTAATTGACTGCAGTATGAGCCTATTCCTCTGCCCGATAGACTTGTTATACCCCTGCACCCAAGATGGCCGTCCAGTTGAGAAATATATGGAGGATTTCCTGGAGCTGGCTTCAACAGGAGGATGATTGGAGGTCTACTTGGAGGATGAGTTGCTCATGTTCCGGTTCCATGGGGTTTGGACGAACCCCTGCACTCTCGAATGCAGTGGAATGTGCATGGCTGCACGTTAGAGCAATATGTCTTATATGCACTCCTGCTCAGTCAAACGCCACATCCTCTCCCATCATTTACGGAGTCCTCTCCTGAATGCCCTCCAGAGACCACCACCCTTCCAGAGTCTCGTCCCGTCGAGACCACCCTTCCAGAGTCTTGTCCCATCGAGACCACCCTTCCAGAGACTCGTCCCGTCGAGACCACCCTTCCAGAGTCTCGTCCCGTCGAGACCACTGTAAAGACTTAAGGGCGGATCTAATCCGTGGGGGAATTTGCATATCATAATTAATAATTGGTCATTAATAATTATTCATACAAGTTTGGATTAGATCAGTCTTACATGTTAATAAATCTCCCGATAAGGGATGATGTCATTTTACCTGCATGCATGCATGTGTATCCTTGCAATTAACCACAAGTTGATAGCAATTAATTACACGGACCACGTCTTACAAAACAGGCAAAATTAATTAGCTCAATTGTCAGAATAATTTTTGTGGGGATCCACAATATCATCCTACTTTATAGGATTTCAGGAAAAGCAATTCTGTGGCCACAAGAATTGGGTTTCCAGCCCTATAAACACATACTCTTTAAAGTATCTTTAATTTGTAAGCTTGTAGCTATAAGATCTTTGACACTTAAGGGACTTGTAAAATGAGCAAAGAGGCAGTACATCAATCAAATGAATATAATGAATTTAATAAGGCAGAACTACTTATGTATTTACTATGGTTACATTGGATATATGTATTTACAAACATAATAAACAACAAAACACATTAGGCATCGATGAACGAGAAATGCATTGAGACAGAGGAAATGTAGAGAGTTGCAGTTATGCAAGAGGGAGTTTAGAAAGACCCGAGGATCTTTCTAAATAGCTAATTCACATAGACAACGGAACTTTGAGAGACAACAAGACTTCAACAAATCTTAACAGCGTGATCAAACGCGGATACTTGCACTCTTTGCATGGCTTGTGAAGAAGCGTGTGTGTGTGTCTCTCGGTCCGGCGCGTCACGTGGTCACGTGCGCATGTTTCTCCGTCAAAGCGAGCGCGCGCTCGTTTAAAGGTCCCCATGCTTGTAGATGGATTTGCTGAAGAGATATGTCACGGTGTCCTTTTCACTCGTCGATTGGAATTAACACGGAGACTTATCTAAGACTGAAAAACACAAACTAAACTAGAAACAAATAAAAGAAAGGCGAAAAGCTCGCCCGGAGGCGAGACGTTACACTATGACACGAGGACAAGAGAAGTAAGAGAGGGAGGGAGTGGAGCGCGCCGACATTTATCACCTTGGAGAAATTCAGCCTCTTCCTGTCGGCTTGGCCAATCGGAGAGTTGGAAGTCACAGGCGGGAATTTAGTTTTTATTACTCTTTGTCTTAGAGAGCGAGCTCCTTGCGTGCATGCTGAGGGGGGGGGGAGATGGGTTTGTCAATTCGTTGAAGAAACTATGAAAGATGCTTTTACTATTAATATGTTGTTGTTACCGACATATCGTGTATACAGTCACTTCGATCTTCAAAGTACCAGGTTTTAGAAACCAAATATGTCACACATCTGATTCTGGTTGATCATGGTGTGAACAGTCTGGAATAGTAAGCATTAGAGTTTACATGAAACAAACCACATAAAAGGCCACATCATAAGATTGGAACATTAGATGCATGGTAATACATTTCTCACATGATTATATATATATATATATATATATATATATAGTATTGGAAAGGTTTCATTTCTCTTTCTCAGCAAGAATTCAGAGAGGGAGAGAGCCACAGTTCTGTGAACATTCCTTAAGGTCGTAAACGCTGTTATCTAAGAACACCAGTGATGTTAGTTTTGGTCTCTTTTTACTCCAAAGATGGAAAACATAGTAAACAATATTTTACTGGATATTACTGTACGTATTCTGATTGATCACACCGAAAGCACTCTGGAGGTGTCCAGAACTATGTGTTCAAGTTATGGGAATAGACAGTTATATTTAAAATGCATAATGAAGGTATTTATAATTCACTTTAAGCTACGGTCATAAATCATAGTAATTCCAATGTGACATGTGCAAATGGACACACATACAAACACATCGAATATATCTGGTTAAATGTCTTTTTAAAAAAGAGAAGTTTCTTTCTCTTTAGAAATCACCTTCTTTGGGACATTCCAGTCAGTCATAAAAATGTCTCGTAACTGGACACCACGCTCTGTCCTGAGCGGGCTTCACTTGTGGGGAATGGGTGTGTGGTTGTGTTTATGTGTGTATGTTAAGGCTTTTTGGGCCTGAAGGCTTTGGGATTTTAGCTAGGATGTATTTAGTTATTCAGATTCACCCTTGCCCAGTCCTTACACCACCCTTCCAGAGTCTCGTCCCGTCGAGACCAGCCTTCCAGAGACTCATCCCGTCGAGACCAGCCTTCCAGAGTCTCGTCCCGTCGAGACCAGCCTTCCAGAGACTCATCCCGTCGAGACCACCCTTCCAGAGTCTCGTCCCGTCGAGACCAGCCTTCCAGAGACTCATCCCGTCGAGACCACCCTTCCAGAGTCTCGTCCCGTCGAGACCAGCCTTCCAGAGACTCATCCCGTCGAGACCAGCCTTCCAGAGTCTCGTCCCGTCGAGACCACCCTTCCAGAGACTCATCCCGTCGAGACCACCCTTCCAGAGTCTCGTTCCGTCGAGACCACCCTTCCAGAGACTCATCCCCAGTGTTGGGAATAACGGCGTTTAAAAGAACGGCGTTAGGTAACGACGTTAGTTTTTCAGTAACGGGGTAATCTAACTAATTACTTTTCCCGTCGTTACAACGGCGTTAACGTTACTGGACGTTAAATGTGGTGCGTTACCACGGGCGTCAGTTTGGTTTGAAATGTGCTGGGGGCAGAGACACATTCGGAAGTGCATTTTCAGAAATGCTGGTACAAACTTGTCAAACTGTGCAGCCTCTCTGCTCAACTAGTAAATAAATCGATCGATCCGCAAATGTTATATGAGTTAAGTGGTCTAGTGGTAGATCATTTACCAAGCGTGTCAGAGGTTACGGGTTCGAATCTACACTTGTATAGTTGTTTTTTTCTCTCTCATCAAAACTAATTAAGTTCAGCAGGGACACGTTTGTGTGCATTTTATTTTGTGATTTCACCAGAACGAATAGTCTCCACAACGGCGATAGATTGAAGCGCCCGTCCGAGTGAAGACTGTGCGTGACCGCGCAACCACAAGAGAACAACTATCCATGCAACTGATAGCAGCGGGACGAGCGCTCAGCTTGATTTAAAAAACAACACATTTTAGCGCTAGATCTCTTATTTAATAGCGAACTAAATGAATGCTCTGCTAACTGGAGATGTTTTATTTAGTTGTATTAACATCCATGCCTCAATGTTTCAAAAAGTGGTGGGTACAAAATGACTCATGACGAAATCTGGTGGGGACGTGTACCCACCGAAATCGACGCCTATGTGCTTTACTATTATAGACAGTAAAGGTTACTATGTAGGCTATTGATTGAATAAACTGTAATCCGAACGCACCCCGTGGCTCACACAGCTAGTGAGGAGGTGGGTTAATAACGAGGTAAGCGATTATGATTGGCTAAGGCAGAGTTATGTTTCCTGGTAGCCGCTAAGATCCAGTGTTTTTACACACATGCCAGCACAAGCGCCACACACACACACAACAGCTAAACAGAGATTCCGTGAAGCAGCAGAGATGGCGAGTCAGGAGCAATCCGATGAAAAGTTGGCATTTTCAAGGTGCAATATAAGCACTACTTCTGTTCTACTAATTTCAACTGACTTGTGAAAACTGCTAAAAAAAGTCTTCTTTTAACAGTAATGCAAATAGTTACTTTCCCTGGTAACGAGTTACTTTTATTATAGAGTAATTCAGTTACTAACTCAGTTACTTTTTGGAACAAGTAGTGAGTAACTATAACTAATTACTTTTTTAAAGTAACGTTCCCAACACTGCTCATCCCGTCGAGACCAGCCTTCCAGAGTCTCGTCCCGTCGAGACCACCCTTCCAGAGACTCATCCCGTCGAGACCACCCTTCCAGAGACTCATCCCGTCGAGACCAGCCTTCCAGAGTCTCGTCCCGTCGAGACAACCCTTCCAGAGTCTCGTCCCGTTGAGACCACCCTTCCAGAGACTCATCCCGTCGAGACCAGCCTTCCAGAGTCTCGTCCCGTCGAGACAACCCTTCCAGAGTCTCGTCCCGTTGAGACCACCCTTCCAGAGTCTCGTCCCGTCAAGACCGGGAAGGCTCCAGAGTCTCGTCCCGTCGAGACCACCCTTCCAGAGCTTCTTCAAGTCATGCCTGCCCAGCCTGAGCTTCAAGCCACGCCTGAGCCCTTGTCTCCGGCAACGATGGCCGCCACCTCGCCACCCGCTCCAACGACTCACCACTCTGCCTGCACCGGTGTGTGCTCCCGCTGCTAACCATCCTGTCATTCACGGCTTCCATAACCATCTGCAATGCAATAAGACTGTCAATATTCCTATTCTCCATTCCTCCAAGACTTTATCAGTGATCCGCAATTCATAGTTCCCTTTCGTTGTCACTCCGAGTTACGTCGGATGACGACGAATGGGGTTTCGCTTAGAAAGCCTATCAGCTTCGAGTATTAAAAAACGAGCCAATGGCAAAGAAATGCCATGGGTCTGCGGAATTTGCATGACGTACTCCGCCCCACCTCGTGGGTATAAAAGGAGGACGCCGGCAACATGCAGATATGTTTTCGCTTCGGAGCCAAGAGCATCTCTTCACTCCACAAGCCATCTCTGAAATTGTCAGCTTTTTACAAACGAGTTCCTCTGGTGTTGGTGTTTGTGGGCGATATCCAGCGAGCGCGCGCTTCCTGCTGATCTGTGCAGTGGTTTTGCCAGAGAGTGCGTGTCTCCCCGGGCGCCTCGACATCAGAGTGTTTCTCTCTCTCACAAAAAGAGCTCGCACGCGGCACGTCTTTTTAAAGACGGCTCGCCCGTGCTTTAAAAAAAAAAAAAAAAAGTGGCGGCAGATTGGTATCGGACTCTGATGGGCACGAGCGCTGTCTAGTGTGTAGGGCTTTTATCATGCTTGTACAGCGCTCGTGGGTGATTCATGTTCTCTCTGGGAACATGATCATCGCGTCATTTAGGTCGAGACTCAATGAACTCGCAAGAGTGAGAGTCCCCTCATCCACACCCCGATCTAGCGCCCCCCCAAAAAAAAAAAAAAAAAAAGAACGAGGGGTGCTGCTTCGGCTGGTGGCCAGGGTGACCTAAGGGTTATAGTCTGGATCAAGGCGCCGACTATCTGTCCGCGACCCCAGCTCCCTCCTGTGTGACGGTGCCCGCTAGTGAACCTCCGATTCCCGCGAGTCGACCTTCGGGTGGCCCGCGGGTTTCGGTTGAAGCTACAGAGAAAGATGCTATGTCTGTTGTAACATCATAAGGTGGGCTTGGTTCTTCTGGAAGTGACGACTCGTCACAGCTGCCACCTTCTGGTGTGTTATGCTGTGCCTGAGTCTGATCCGGAGATGACGGCCATGCTTTCCTGGGACGATTGGTTTTGGGTAAGGCCGCCGACCCGCGTCCACGGCAAACCCCAATATCTTTCCTCCCGGACGTGCATGATGAGATCTCGATGTCCTGAAAGACCCCCGTGTCTTCTCAGGACCGTTCGTTGGTCTCATCCGCCTTTCCCCCCTCACGGGGCCGCTGCCCATGGGTACACTGGGGTCCCCCCGGTTGAAGCGCTCTGTTGCGATGCTACTGTGTCCTCAGAGTGCTTCCCGGCGCTATCTTAAGCACCCGTCCGAAGCCTGTAGTTATTTTCGTCTACACTAATCTGTGGCGAATTCCTATAGTGCCACAGGACAGGCAGCCGCCTCACTGCATTCCGTGACCGTTCTGTGGTCTACCTGGCCCAGATGCTCACGGTTTTGCAGGAGGGCGGGACTGACTCGAGGCTCTTAATGAGCTACCCAGCGCGCCGCCGCTGACCTTGCTCTCCGAGCGACGAAGGTGGCCACGCGCCCTCCGAGTCAGGTGATGTTTACCACTCTGGGGCTGACCGGTCTGATGTGCTGGAGGTCGGTAGATTCGTCTGCTCACCCCCACGTCCCAGGTCGGCCCCTTCGGCGGTGCGGTTGAGTTCTTCTGCCCAATAGTTCTTAACCGCCCGGGAGCAGATTGAGGTTGTTCTGCCGACGGCCCCGCCGTCCGCTCGAAAAAAGGCCCCTCAGTCTGCCAACCGCCGAAGGCGCCCTCCCATTGTCACAACCCCGCCCGTTCATCCGGGCTGGCTTGGAAGACCGTGGGGGGATGCCTCAGCCCTCTCCAGCCCCGCCCCCCGCTAGACGCCGGGTTAAGCGGCGCTTTTTGAGATGGGCTGCTCAGAGATGGGACTCAGTTCTTCCAGGAGTTGGTAGCAGGGCCACTCCTTTCCCCGGTGGAGGGCTGGGGAAGTATCCTTATTCAAAAAGAACTGACTCTCTCGTCTCTGAGCACACAGAGTTCTCGGACGACACAGAGCGCCGCCCACCAGCCGTGCTCTCCTCGTCCCCCTCTGTCCCAGAGTCGGTTGACACGGCGTGCCGCCCACGGGCCGTTTCGTCCCTGTCCCACTCTGTCGCCAGACCCCTGGCAGAGCAGGCCCCCGTGGAACGCTGGTCCTTCCCTGGCCTCCTCTGTCAGGGCGCGGAGCTTAACTGCGCCCCCACACCGGATCGCTATGCCGTCCACGTCCGGGCCAGTTACTCCGCTTCGCTGCCCCTCCGGGGGGACGCCGGTGGTCCGCATGACCCCGCTGGTACAGTTCCTAGAAGCCTGGCTAGAGCTTCCCCAACTGTCCCGCTGGGTCGCCTGCACCGTCCGGTTCGGCTATGCGATTCAGTTCGCACGGTCTCCTCCCCGATACAGGGGAGTCCGCTCCACTTTGGTCGGTGGCAACGCCCCGATCATGCGAGCAGAGATTGCCACCCTGCTGGCGAAGGGTGCAATCGAGACTGTCCCTCCAGCCGAGATGAGGTCCGGCTTCTACAGCCCTTACTTCATTGTCCCCAAGAAAACCGGTGGGTTACGACCAATCCTGGACCTGCGAGTATTGAATCGCTCCCTTCTCAGGAGGCCGTTCAAAATGCTCACCGCCAACCGCATTTTCGAATGTGTGCGGCCCCAGGATTGGTTTGCAGCGATCGACCTGAAGGACGCCTACTTTCATGTCTCCATTCTCCCTCGTCACAGACCGTTCCTCGGGTTTGCTTTCGAGGGACAGGCATATCAGTACGCGGTTCTCCCGTTCGGGCTAGCCCTGTCCCCTCGCGTCTTCACGAAGGTCGTCGAGGCAGCCCTTGTTCCCCTTCGGGTTCACGGGGTTCGCATCCTGAACTATCTCGACGACTGGCTGATTATAGCTCACTCTCGAGACCAGGTTTGCGAACACAGGGACCTTGTGCTCCGGCACTTAGCCCGTCTGGGCCTTCGGGTCAAGTGGGAGAAGAGCAAACTTTGCCCCGTGCAGAGGATCTCTTTTCTCGGTATGGACATCGACTCGGTCGCCATGTCCGCGCAGCTTACGAGCGAGCGCGCGCAGTCACTGCTGACTTGTCTGAGACAAATACAGGGCAAGAAAGCGGTTCCACTGAAACATTTTCAGAGGCTCCTGGGGCATATGGCATCTGCAGCCGCGGTCACGCTGCTCGGATTGCTTCAAATGAGACCGCTTCAGCTTTGGCTTCGCGACCGAGTCCCGAGGTGGGCATGGCAACAAGGCAAGCTCCGAGTTCCAGTGACTTCGAGCTGCCGTCAGACCTTCACCCCGTGGTTGAACCTCAGTTTTCTCAGGGCTGGTGTCCCCCTGGAACGAGCGTCGAGGCATGTTGTTGTCTCAACAGATGCCTCCACCACGGGCTGGGGCGCCATGTGCAATGGTCATGCTGCCGCGGGCTCCTGGACAGGACCCCAGCGCCTATGGCATGTCAATTGCCTCGAGTTGCTGGCAGTACGCCTTGCTCTGCACCGCTTCCGAGCGCTGCTCATGGGTCAACACGTACTAGTCCGATCAGACAATACCGCCACAGTAGCGTACATCAACCATCAAGGTGGTCTACGCTCCCGCCCTATGTCGCAACTCGCTCGCCACCTCCTCCTATGGAGTCAGAAGCATCTGAGGTCCCTTCGTGCTATTTACATTCCCGGAGCCCTGAACCGTGCTGCCGTCGAGCTGTCACGGCTTCAGCCCCTCCCTGGAGAATGGCGACTCCATCCCCAGTCGGTCCAGCTGATTTGGGACCAGTTTGGCGACGCACAGATCTGTTTGCCTCCCGCGACTCATCCCATTGCGCCCAGTTTTATTCTCTGACCGAGGGCACGCTCGGCACGGATGCACTGGCGCACAGCTGGCCGCGGGGCCGCAAGTATGCGTTTCCCCCAGTGAGCCTTCTTGCGCAGCTCCTGCGCAAGGTCAGGGAGGACGAGGAGCAAGTCCTTCTGGTTGCGCCGTACTGGCCCACCCGGACTTGGTTCTCCGAACTAGTGCTCCTCGCGACAGCACCTCCTTGGCCAATTCCTCTGAGGAAGGACCTCCTTTCTCAGGGACGGTGCACTCTATGGCACCCTCGTCCCGATCTTTGGAACCTCCACGTGTGGCTCCTCGACGGGACGAGACAGGTTTGAGTACCCTACCACCTGCGGTGGTGGCTACCATCACTTCCGCTAGAGCGTCGTCCACGAGACATGCCTACGCGTTGAAGTGGAACCTATTCGTCAATTGGTGCTCTTCTCGCCGAGAAGACCCCCGGAGTTGTTCGATCGGTTTCGTGCTTTCCTTCCTTCAAGATGGGTTGGAGCGAAGGCTGTCTCCCTCCACCCTCAAAGTTTATGTTGCCGCTATTGCCGCACACCACGACTTAGTGGAAGGTAAGTCCATAGGGAAGCACGACCTGATCGTCAGGTTCCTGAGAGGGGCGAGGAGACTGAATCCTCCTCGCTCTCCTCTCGTTCCCTCTTGGGACCTCTCAGTGGTTTTAAGTGCCCTGCGGAGTGCTCCCTTTGAGGCTTTGCAATCAGTGGAGCTTAAGTTCCTGTCAATGAAGACAGCGCTCCTGATTGCATTGGCCTCTCTCAAGAGGGTCGGGGACCTGCACGCATTCTCCGTTGACGAAGCGTGCCTAGAGTTCGGGCCGGCCGGTTCTCACGTGATCCTGAGACCCCGGCCTGGATATGTGCCCAAGGTTCCTACCACTCCCTTCCGGGACCAGGTGGTGAACCTGCAAGCGCTGCCCTCGGAGGAGGCAGACCCAGCCTTGGCACTGCTCTGTCCAGTACGCGCTCTCCGCGCTTATGTAGACAGGACGCAGTGTTTCAGGACCTCAGACCAGCTCTTTGTCTGTTATGGTGGGAAGCTGAAGGGAAAGGCTCTCTCAAAGCAGAGGTTGTCTCACTGGATCGTGGACACCATTGCGTTGGCTTACCAGCAGCAAGGTCGACCCTGCCCCCTTGGTGTGACCGCCCACTCCACCCGGAGTGTGGCATCCTCCTGGGCGCTGGCGCATGGCGCCTCGCTGGCAGACATCTGCAGAGCTGCAGGCTGGGCGACACCTAACACATTCGCCAGATTCTATAATCTCCGAGTGGAGCCAGTGTCCTCTCGTGTTCTCGCTTCAAACAGCTAGTTCCAGACCCGCTCAGGTGTCTTCGCTTGCTCGCCATTCCACTCCGCGGACTGGATACGTGCGATATTCTGCTCAGGTGAGCTTCTCCGAAAGCCCTGAGTTCCTCCAGCACCCCTGATGCTAGCGCCAGTGTCTATTGCCTGGGCGTCGGCTAGGTGCCTCCGTGTGCATGGTCCCTCCCATGAGCTACCCCCACACGTGTATTTCCACTGTAAGCCTCTTTGAGCATGTGTCTTTCCCTCGGCAAGCCACCTTGCCACCCCTGAGGTTGAAATATTCCACCTGCGGCTGGACACCTCAGAGTTTCTCCATATGTTACTATCAGGTCATATGTGTATTTTCAAATGCCCCCCCCACTGGGTTGGTGATAATTGCATATTTCCCCTTAAAGCTTGGGATATGCTTCCCAGTGTACCTTGGTATTCCTGTGTTAAATAGGAGTCCTTCGTCCTAAGATCTCGAGGGCTCAGATTTTTCGCAGGGCGCTGGAAGACAGCTGTGAAGGTGGCGTGATTGGACTGGTAACCCCATTCGTCGTCATCCGACGTAACTCGGAGTGACAACGAAAGGGAACGTCTCGGTTACGTATGTAACCCTCGTTCCCTGAGTAGGGAACGGAGACGTTACGTCTTCCTGCCACTTCCGCTGTAGCGCGGGGATCGCCTGAGTTCAGTCTTGGCTCCTCAGCGAAGAAACATATCTGCATGTTGCCGGCGTCCTCCTTTTATACCCACGAGGTGGGGCGGAGTACGTCATGCAAATTCCGCAGACCCATGGCATTTCTTTGCCATTGGCTCGTTTTTTAATACTCGAAGCTGATAGGCTTTCTAAGCGAAACCCCATTCGTCGTCATCCGACGTAACGTCTCCGTTCCCTACTCAGGGAACGAGGGTTACATACGTAACCGAGACGTTCCTCTTACCTTCAATAAACTTGTTTCCCCTCATTACCATCCTTGTTGTGAGTCTCTGTTCCATAACAACGACATGTTGGCGGCACCTGTATCTTACCTTATGATACTCAAATGTAGTTTGGCGCTCAGGAATAATGCCTTAATCAAGACGTCTATATTCAGTTTTTCAATGATGTCTGCATGTGTCACATGAGTTCAGCGAAATGCTGCCACATTACTTGCGCCGTGCGAAATCGGCTTTTGATATATCTAAATTTCTTTGTCAAAAACCACATTTGGCAACATATAAAAATGAAATAATCTTTAGAGTAATTTTATGATTAAAGGTGGAAAATTATGTTGAAAAACAAAACTTTATTTCAAGTTGTGGCAGAGCGTGTTGCAGCACCTTAAGCAATCCTGGTTCCCACGGACATGAACACAAGGAAGAAACAGGTTTGATAAAATAAACACAACTACTAAACGAATACCATAATAAATTAATAAAGTTTTAAGATTTAAACACTGAATTTTTCAGTGTTTACCAAACTGAATTTTTTGTGTAGTGAGGGGGTGATCCTAAATCCATTAAGTTTCTCACAGATGTCTTTACATATCATCAACAATGTGACTGCATGTGTGCAGTAAATAATTAACTCATAACAGTATAGTGGGCCAATACGGAAGCAAATACAGCACCTGGTAATTTTCGTTTTCACCAACAGTTGGCATATATTGTTTGGACGTCAGGCGCCAAGGCGGCCCTGAGAGACCATGAACATCAAGAGGAAGAAGAGCAAAGAAAAGCCAAAAGACAGTTGCACAGACAAGAGGGTACAGTTTCTGAACTATACTTGCATGAAATACCAAGCTTGTGCTTGACTTGTAGAATTATTAATTCATTTCTATAAGGTTTACTCTGTGTCTTAAATTTTCTGTGTAACCAACTGCTTGCTTGATCTCATTCAGGAATGATTTGAGACAGCACTTCCACTAAATATCTCTTGATCTCTCTGATTCTTTTTTTAAATAAAAGAAAGTCTATCTTTTCTGATTTTATATTAAAACATATAGGAAAAATGTATAGTACAGACTGTTCCTATCTTACAGTAATTCTTAAGTTGGCTGCTGATGGAACAGGAACCAGCTGCACCATGTAGAGAATGATTGGGTTAAGGATCTATTCAGCTTGCGTCATCTAGAGTTTCAGGACAGAACTTTGTATTAAGAAGAGGATCTATGACTTCTGGAAGCATCTTTTTCAGTAGAAAAGAATGACAGGAATTGTTCCTCAGGGGTATAGTGCAATGTCTGATCCAACACTGTAACAGACGATTGCATGGTTATTAGGGCTGGTGTTTGGGTAGACAGTGAATCGATTAAATTTATGATTCATTGGTTTTCAATTCGAGAATGATTTTTGCAAATCCAGAACGATTCAATTTGAGACGATTCACATTAAAATTCGATTCAATTTGATTAATGATTCGATTCTGCATTTTTTATATGCATTCATAGGATTATTGCACATTTTTGAAAGCGATACCGTTATTGTCTGTGTACACTAAACTACAAAAATGCGAGTATGTTAAAATGGTGATGATGTGCATGCGTATTACATGTTCAGTCTATAGGAGCATAGAAAAACGTTTCCCTGTTTACTACATTGTTGTTATGTAAGCATACCTACTTGTGACAGACAAGAGAGAGACATACAAAATGTGCAGAGCGGCCAGGATTGAAAACAGGATTGTTAAACCATATATATAGAATGCTATATAAATTATTTGTACATTTGATAAATGCCATTGTCCTTTTTTTTTTTTTTTTTTTTTTTTTTACTTTTTAGGTGAATCCCTGCCCATAAAGGACTTCTTTACCACTATAGCAATGTTAAAGATATTTTGTTAATTTATGGCCTTCTAATTTAAGTCTTACATTTAAGTAGTCCACTAGATGGAGGAATCCTGCTTCCCCAATGTCCAGCCCTGTACAGTTTCTGCATAATCTATATATTTGTTATACTATTCATAGCATATTTAATATTTAACAAAGAGGTAGGGTGCTAAGAAGGGTTTTATCCAACATTTTCCAGGGAAATGTCCATGAAAGCATGTAAATGTATACTAAGGAAGTGTTTATTATTATATCATAGCCATGGAGAAAGAGGAGTCTGATGAGGAGCAGCAAGAGGAACTCAGTCAAAATGAAGAGGAAGAAAGAGGTAAAGCGGCTGATAAATGTAATATCCTTCTATATTAATTACCGACTATAAAGGGGAACTTGTCTTGCCTTTTACTAAACAGTAACCAAAGCTCCTAAGTTAACACACCTGAGGTAAAGCACCTCAACTCCCATTTGCAAATGCACCCCCAGATTACTGTTCAATATGGGTTGACTTCTAAATCACTCATATAACTAAGTTGACTGTGAGACTGTGTAAAATATTAACAGCGGTATGACATTGTGAGTACGGTATTGCAGTAAATGTCATTGCATCTCTTGCCTGCTTATCGCACTGCTCAACACTGCATGGTGGCTAAGGAAGAAATAATATAAAGATACAAATGTCAACCACAGTGTGACGTCACAATGTGGAGGATGTAGAAAAGTGTCATTTTGGCAGGTTGAAGAGATGTTCTTTCTGCTGTGATGTTTTGAGAATATTGAGAAGTACTAGAAGAACTTTTGTAGTACAACATGTTCCTTTGTCAAAAGACCAAATCATTTTTTAACACAACAGTCTGCATCATTCTTTAACTTCAAATGGAATTATACTCAACCAAAAAATGATATTGAGTTAAATGTACTTAATAACTTAACATAAACATAACATAAACAATTATTTAATGATATTTTGATTACTCAAAAAATGAAGTCCTACTCCAATTTCTTGCATTGTAGAAATGGAACCAGTTAATCTTATCTATTTCAGTTCAAATCCACAGCTATCATAACACATGCTAAATGAGACTTGCTTATAGAGTTTACCTTCATGTATCTATCCTTCAGCACAATTTTAACCGCAAAAAAACCTAATCTACCTAAATTCCAAAGGTATCAAGACAATTTTATTAAGTTACACGTTTTTTTAAAATTCACTTAACACAAAAATTTGAGTTTGTATTACACATAATATATTAAGTTATTTGTAATGATCAACATCATTATGTCAACATAAATCAACAAAATAATGTTTGCAACTTAAAAGGCTTAACAAAATCAATAAATTTGAAGTTTTTGACTTGCCACCATGCATTCATTCAAGTTGGTAACACAATTTAAGGAAAATAAACATGTTTAATTATTCAGATTATACAAATGCTTTTAATCATTGATATTTTAATTGTTTTCTTTAACCATTTTCTCTTCCCCCCCCCCCCCCCTTTTCTTGTAGAGCACATGTTTAAGCGAATAGTTGACATGGTGAAGTTTCTCTGGGTTTTCCTTCTCTATCTCACTGAGGATGCAATATCAGGTCTGAATTCGCTGTGTAAAGACAGCTTGAACATCTCTAAGGTGCTTCGGCTTGAGAAAACTCTACTGAGCATTCAACAGAACAAGGTGATGTCAATATTCTGCCAGATATATTTTACTCCATTGCCTGTCCCTTCAGAAACAGAAGATTGTTTAGATGATGATTATAGCACAGGGTTATGGCCTTTATTTCCCAACATATGGATTATTGCTGAACATGGGATGCTAGGAAAAAAGGGGATAGTTATGAAAATGAAACCCATGTCCCAACAGGACACCTCATCACCTATTTGTCAGAAGCATGTTTGCTTAACAGACTTGGCTTCATGTCATGACTTCAGTCCTATAAAGTAATGCTTCCATCTGGACAACTGAGTGCTTGGCTGACCTACCACATTGGCCGATTTATTTAGTTGAACTGTTACGCCTGAGCAGGTATGAGACTGAGCGAGAATCCAAATGCAAGCACAAAGGTTTATTAAGAAAACAGGAACCCAGATAATCCAAGAACCAGCGCATAATCCATAGAGAGCAGGAAGGAGAGCAACAACAGGAACACATACATGAGCAATGACCGACAAACAACAACCGAAGCACAAAGGTTAAATAGACTGGTTAATAAGGGGTTGACGAGGGACAGGTGTTTGGTGATTAATGTCACTGGAACTAATGAGGGTAACTATGGATACAAACAAGGTTCAAGGTAAAACAGGAACCAAACACAGGAACACAGAAACAATGGGGAACTGAGAATATACTATTCAACATAAAAACACAAGACAGTACAGGGATCGTGACATGAACATCCCTGAAAAGATTTATTTTTTACTGAAATATTAATGATTAATAATATATATAAAAATATAGACATGAGAGTAAAACAGTGAGCAGAATTTTTTTCTCTTAGTCTACGTTCCATCTGTTAAATTCAAATCCAAATTTTTGTGAATATTCGATTGAAATCTAATTCAGATTTAGCAAATGTGAATGGCAAAAAATTGATGAAATGTGACTTTTCCAAATCCATTTTGAGCTACATATGTGGTTGAGCTACATCCATATGTGGTCAATTGAAAATTTAATTTAGAAGAAATATGCTTTAAAAAATGTAGTCTCTCTACCACCGATATGGATCAACCATTTTGATGACATTGGAGGAACGGATCCATTATGCACCGGAGGAACCTTTTCATAGTTCCTCACCACAGGAACTAGGAACGATTTTAGTTTTAGGAACTCCTTTTGGAGGAACTCATTTACTCCTCCTTCAGAGTCGGTGTAAACCAGGAACTGTAGGATCTACAGTGACGTTAGTGTTCGCTGATTGGCCGAACACACACGAAACACCAGTACCCGCCATTTTTAAAAAAGCTGTGTAAACACACAGATTATAGCCTATATATTTCCTCCAGGAACTAACTCTACGAACATGTAAAACAGTCATAGATGGACCTCTTATCCTTTACGCTGAGGAGAAAACCAAGAGAAACATGATTATGTATTTCTGCTCAGCGACACTGAACATCAACCATACGCTAATACCTTTTCATATACTCTCTACTGTCTGTGTATAACAGTTCTATTTAATAACGTATATTAGACAGGACTGTTAGACAGATCGTAAACTAATGAACATGGAGAATGGGAGCGCTGTGAGCTCAGGCTCTGGCGTTCTCAGCGCCGTCACAATAAAACTCACAACAACTAGCGCGGCTTACATCACTTCAGAGTTCTGCACGGCTGGAAGCTTACGCTGCTATTTTTAATCAATAATCGCAACAAAAGGCAGTTGAAGGATTACGTGTATAATTCAAATATTTATCTGACTCCAATATAATTAATCGGACTCCATAAAAGTTGTTGTTATTCTTTAACCTCTAATTCTTTAAAAGTAAAGGTCTTTCTTAAAACTGATTGGAAAACGTAGGATTTAACCTGAACGTTTAGATAATGAAAGTTATAATCATTTTAGCTTTAAATCTCATCAGTGATAAAAGGAAAGATTCTCAAAGCCTTTAAAGCAGGCAAAGTTATTTATTAAGTTACATGTTTAAAATACATACAGTAGAATAGAACAACATACTGTATAGAAAACTTAGTTGTAACACATAATGCACTATTGTGCAGAAAAGGCTGTAAAAGCCTTTCTCCTAGTATGAGGTTACGCACCGGTGTGCGGGAGTGTCACGGTTAAAGCCTTTCTCCAAGATCAACAGTTACCTTTCCTTTTATACCCTGAGCAAAGCATTGATAAACATGAGTGATACCGACACCGAAACCGACCGACAAGAAACCAAAAGATGTGGCAAATGTGTAGTGAGCAAGAAGAACATTAACATATTCTCCTCAATGCATGATTAACCAATAGTATTGTCCATTAAGATACTTTAATATCTCTATTAAGTTCACCACCGTTCAGTTCAGTGTATAAGCTGTCAGATGAGACCAAACATGGTATAGATTAGAACACACTAGTAAATAAACAGTATGTAGTTGAAAGCATATGTCCTGTGAAGCGAATGGTAGAGACGTGTCTCTCCCGACAGAACCATCCTGTGCCTGAAGTGTCCCAACAGTCCTCGATCAGCATAGTGATGAATCCCTTGCACTAGATAGACATTAGCACACTGTGATGATGAAGGTTATTGTGCCACGTTTAATTCACATGTATATCTTTAAAAGGATTTCGGAAGTACTAGGGCAGTAAAGAGTTCTGCCCATATCTGCTCAGTTCTACTGTACTGGCGGTGCGAATGCAACCAGGAAAACGGCCCTTGGGGAACATTTAGTTCTCGGGGAACCACCCTGGTGGATAGTTCCTATAACTGAGTAAGAACTAAACTACCTGGGGGGGAAACGCCCCTAATATCCTATGTCCAAATAGACAGAATTAAAAGTTTTTTAAATGTTTTACACCCATTTGAATTCTACACTGAATGCTGAATTTTTAAGCGCTGTAGTGGAGAACAAACGTTGCAAAAAGGTTAAACAGCCTCTGCATTATAAAGAGCTCTGAAATGATGAGCCACTGAAATAATGCCAGTGCCAAGAATAAATTGCATGCTTTTGCACTTACACATCATAACATTACTAAATTGTATGACTTTTTCTGTAGTAAAGGTTTCATATAAAATCTAAATGGAGAATCTATTAGACTTAATTGTATTACGACTGTGACAAGCTGTCAAGTGTGGCTTTGTCAGGCTGTGATGTCAAGGAAATATTATTGGCTGTTTTTTTTCTTAATGGTACATCATTTATTGTAAAATAATTTAAGTTAAAATGACACTTCTCGCTGTTTAGGGCAGGGATGTGACTCATGACAGTATTCATCAGTTCTACAAAAACTGGCTCTCCAGACAAAACACAGAGGCGTCATTGGACAAGGCCAAAGAGGATATACAGGAAATAATCTCCACACCTCCAGCCATGAGCAGTCACCCGTGTGGCTATGTCAAACTCAACAGTGTCCACTCATGGGACAGCAGCCTATCCAGGTATGCTAATAACATTATATATGTATGCATGAGTATGTAAACTCGAATGGGGTGACAGAGAAAGTTTTTGTGTAGTGCTTACAGAATATAGTGACTTCACGATGAATATACTGAAGTATGAAACAAAGAGTGGGTAAAATCCTGTGGTGTAATGTACTGGTCAAACAAAAACAACTACATAATTATTTTTTTTTTAGTATGTATTATTCTGGCGTACCTGACTAAAACAACATATGAAGTTACCCAACATATAAATCAAGTCAACCATGTCAATGCAAGCCAAGCTTTATGATGATTGGACTTTGCCTTAAGACAACAAATGGAAGCTAAAGCTGCTTAAAACTGCAATGAACCAAAGACAGTCTCAAAAACGCGGTTTGAAATGAGAGAGAGAGAGAGAGAGAGAGAGAGAGAGAGAATCACCTTTATTTACAACATATAGGTAAAACCAGTCTGTTACCACTGAAAACCTACATTCCACAGTCTCAATTACGAAGGAAAAATAAATAAATAATAACCACAATATAACTTAAAAAGTCGACAATAGATCATACTTTTAATCATAATAGATAAACTGTACATAACACTCCATATATGGCCCAAGTATTCACAAACATTGGTAAGCACCCTTCTATCTATCCTAAGCTCTGATGCTACCAAACCCTTGGATCTAATGGATCTTTACCAAGCGTATCATTTTTCCTTGTTTTCCAAATAGTGAGTTTGGCAGTTCCAAACACAAAATTTAATAAAACCAAAACATTTTTACGACTAACATAATATTTTGGCCCAAAAATGAACAGTTGATGAGATAAATCTTTACCTAAAGATGACACCCATTGAGATAAAAAAGAAAACAAGTCACCCAAATGTGCACATTGCACAAAAAGATGAAAAATGGTTTCATTTTCAGAACAAAATGGACCATCCACCCCTAGATTTTGATGTAAAATCCTCCATTGTAAGTCACCAGTGTGTTTATCAATGGGGCGTTTGTACAGTGACCGCCAGCAAACTTTGGGGGGAGAAGTCCTCTCCAAAAAAGTCCACTTCCTCTTCATGCCATTCCATTACGTCAGCAGTTATCATCAGGGATGGAAAACCATAGTCATACTCAGCCATCCATCCTTTAATATAGTTAGAGTTTTTGATAAAAAGTCGTTGATCAAAATTCAGCTCTCCAGGCACTTCGTCAGTAAGCAGTTTCAAAAATCAAACAGATTTTATCCAAGGATATCCATCCTGATACTTAGAATGTGGTCAAGTTTCACACATCCAGAAGCTATCAGCCGTGATGACAAATTGGTAGAGCATAAGTGTCTAGAAGGTAAAATGCCACTCTAATGTTACTTTGTGAAAATGAAATGGTTTGCAAACACTGAATCATGTTGAATTTACCTTTGTATGTTTTTCAGCTGCCAGACTGATGACACTCTTCTAGTTACACGCCAGCCAACTCAAGAAGACTTGGATGCCCTGGACCTTACGCAACTGGATGCTGTCCAGCACTGCAACAATGGAGATGTCCTGTCCCAGTAAACATCATTTTCTTCTTTTTTCACTGTCTAACACAACAAAATAGACACTTTCTGTGCCTTGTACTATAACTCTGTTAGCACGCACTTATACAAGAGTGTGTAATTTCTGTTGTTGATTGATTTATTCTTCATAAGAAATCCCGATTACAACGAAGAGCTGTATGATCATGATGAAAGATTTGAAAAGATAGCAGATGGATGGAAAAATGAAGAAAATACACCTAACATTGTGCTGCCAGAAGCTCCCGAACTGAATCATCTGCATGTGGGGAAAAATGAAGAGATCCAAGAGTCCAGAATGCTCAATCAAGAGACCAGAGCACTTACTGCCAGCGAATTGCTACTTAACAAGTGAGATACACACACACACACACACACACACACACACACACACACACACACACACACGTACGCAATCACTTGCGCACACACACGCACACACACGCACAACGTGATTGAAGACATTACTGCAAATATCATCAAGTATCCACAGGTTGTTCATGGCACTGGTCCTGTAAGATACTTTCAGATGAATCAGCTCAACTCCACTTATATTTTACAACATTTCACCTTTTTGAACATTATATCTTGTGATGTTTAAAATAACGAAGGCACCAAGTCAATGTTATTGACTATACTAGTTTTTATATAGTTACAAATCTTTACTTGACTGCTGTTTGACTGCCAGGCAGCCACTTTTGATAGCTTGCTTATGTGTGTGCTCCTTAAAATGAATAGTTCACCACCCAAAGAAAAAAATATTTTCATTTTTGGGTTGACTATTATGACATTTAATATATGTAATATATATATACAGTCGTGCTCAGAATTAATGGTACCCCTGGTAAATATGATAAAAAATGGCTGGAAAAAATAAATCCGCATCATTTATCCTTTTGATCTTTCATTCAAAATATTGGCAAAAATCTAAACTTTCATTGAAGTGAAAGAATAGAAAGTGGGGGGGGGGGGGGGGGGGGGGAAATCACATTATGAAATAAATGTTTATCTCCAAAACACGTTGGCCACAATTATTGGTACCCTTTTATTAAATACTTTTTGCAATCTCCTTTTGCCAAGATAACAGCTCTGAGTTTTATCCTATGATGCCTGATGAGTTCGGAGAACACCTGACAAGAGATCAGAGACCATTCTTACAGAATCTCTCCAGATCCTTCAGATTCCCAGATCCATGTTGGTGCTTCTTCTCTTCAGTTCACTCCACTCATCAGGTCTGGGACGCTCATGGCAGAAGCTTCATTTTGTGCTATTTAACACATTTTTGTGTTGATTTTGATGTTTGTTTTGGATCGTTGTCCTGATGGAAGATCCAACCACGGCCCATTATACGATTTCTAGCAGAGGCTGTCAGGTTTAGATTTTTTATCTGTTGGTATTTGATAGAATCCACGATGCCATGCATGTATCTGAACAAGAAGTCCAGGACCTCCAGCAGAAAAATATGACCACAACATTAAAGATGGTATATTAAATTGTACACATGGGGTACTTTTTATCCTTGTGTGCACCAAACCCATCTTGCATGTTTGTTGCCAAAAAGCTATTTTTTAGTTTCATCTGACCACAGAACCCTGTGCTGTTTGAAGGTCCAGTCATGTCTGACAACTGAATTTGCTGGGGTTTGTTTTTGGATGAGCAAGGAGGATTTTTCTTGAAAACCTCCCAAACAACATGTGGTGATGTATGGGTTGTTCAATTTTTTTTTAATAGGCTTTCTGAACCCAAGACTCAACTAATCTCTGCAATTCTCCATCTGTGATCTTTGGAGAGTCTTTGGCCACTCAAACTTTCATCCTCACCATGCATTAAGACAATATAGACACACGTCCACTTCCTGGCAGATTTGTAACATCTTTAGTTGATTGGAAGTGCTTAATTATTGCCCTGATGGTCAAAATGGGGATTTTCAATGCTTTAGCTATTTTCTTACAGCCACTTTCTATTTTGTGATGCTCAACAATCTTTTGATGCACATCAGAACTATATTATTTGGTTTTACTCATTGTAATGGATGATTAAGGGAATTTGGCCTTTGTGTTTCCCCATATTTAAACTCTTGTAAAACAAGAAGTCATGGCTGGACAATTTCATGTTCCTAGTCACCCTGGTGTGCAAAAAAAAAGGTAAATATGAATGGGAATATACTTAAGAGATATTTTACTCGTAAACAATTCTAGGGGTACCAATAATTGTGGCCAACTTGTTTTGGAGAAAAACATTTATTTCATAATGTGATTTCCCCTCCACTGTCAATTATTTTACTTCAATGAGAGGTTCGATTTTTGCCAATTTTTTGAATGAAATATCAAAAGGATAAACGATGCAGAATTATTTTTTACAGCCATTTTTCATCATATTTACCAGGGGTAACATTAATTCTGAGCACGACTGTATATATATATATATATATATATATATATATATATATAAAATATATGTATTAATATGTTTTTTTTTTTTAAGTAAAAACATTCAATACCATCCTTCCGGCAGTAAAATAGTCCTTGACATCTAAATGTGTAGTGCTGCGGTTACTCAGGACCAGGTTTGGAAACACTGCTTCAGTCGAAAAACACACACCAGACACACATTTTAAATATGGTGGTTTTCAGAAGGCCGTTTTCTAATTTCTCTGTTTTCACTTCCTTTATACAGAATATTTGATATTCCAGAGATTGAGGAGTCTGAGAGATTCTACTCTTCATTACCGTGTGGTGTGCGTCTCATCTTTGCTCTCTACAATTTGATGGAGTCTCAGTCAGAGATGTTCTGTTACTTTGTGATTATCTTCAATCACATGATGTCTGCCTCTCTGCTAACACTCTTCCTGCCCATCCTCATCTTCCTGTGGGCCATGCTGTCAGTGCCACGACCAACCAAGCGCTTCTGGATGACAGCTATCATCTACACCCAGGTCAGTCTTTCCCACCACTGCAGCTGATGTAACAAATCATCGACTAAGCCATAATCATTAGGCCACAACAGCCTAGTAGATTTATAATTATTCAAGAAGTACTAAATTGCTCTTACTGTAAACACCACCCAAGGGGCATCAACTCAAAACAATAGTGCCCAGTTAATGTAGAATATTCTATCACCGTTTCCGTCATGTTTAACATGAGGGTCAAGTCAAGTCAAGTATATTTATATAGAGCTTTTCAAGATATAGATTGTATCAAAGCAGCTTCACAGTATCAATCAAAATAACATTATGTTTGTTTCTTAGTGGAAAAAAATCCACGTTTGTTAGGGCTGATCAATGGTATTAATGATTGGTTAATTAATTTATATATCCCCAACTAAGCAAGGCAAAGGCAACAGTGGCAAGGAACCGAAAAACTTCATCAAGTGACCTACTGGTGTCCTAAAACTCCATCAAGGTGACCTAATGGAGAAAAAAAACCTTGGGAGAACCCAGGCTCAGTCGGGGGCCAGTTCTCCTCTGGCGTTTATGAACTAGAGGCCGGATTTACAGTAACTGTAAGAGAAAAGATTTATATGAATGCCTGGCTGAAGAGATGCGTCTTTAGTCTAGTTTTAAACTGGGAGAGCGAGTCTGAGCAACAAACAATATCAGGAAGGCTATTCCAGAGCTTTGGAGCTAAATGCGAAAATGCTCTCCCTCCTTTGGTGGATCTGGATATCCTAGGTATGACAATAAGCCTCGAATTTAGTGATTTTAAAGAGCGCAATGGATTATAGGGCGATAGAAGATCTGTTAAATAGACTGGAGCTAAACCATTTAGGGCTTTATAAGTCAGTAGCAATACCTTATAATTAATACGGAACTTTATAGGTAACCAATGTAGTGATGATAAAATCTGTGTTATATGATCATATTTTGGTGTATATACTGTATATATATATGCAACAATAAAAAAAACAGTTTACGAAACTCACAAAGAAGATAATTGTTACAAATTGTATGCCAAACTATTGCTGAGCTGCACAGAATTTCCTATAAACACACCTCTCCGCGTTCTTTCCCTGTTGTGTGATTCTCTCTGTTCCTTCAGATGGGTGATCCAAAGCCCTCAATCTGTAAACTGTTGCCACCAATTGAGTCATCCAGACATGTTTTGGTGAACAGCATCATGTGAATATTTCTATATATGCGCATGAAACTCACATTGGCTTGCAGTCCATCCAGTTTGTGGCGAAGTGAGCTAACAATACTTAAATTCCAGTCAGTAGGGTGAATCTTTGAGCTCTCTTTAATCTGCGTCAAACTCCACCACGATTCCTGCCTTTCCTACTTATTTTACTTTTCTGAACCCGAGTGCTCTCAGAAGGCCAGAATTATTCCTCAGGAATATTTCAAGCAGGATCAACAGAAACAACATTCGAATGCAAACCCAGCAGAAATGCCCTGGTCATCACTCTCCAACAAGGTGCCTCCATACCCCATAACTGAAGCCGCTCTTCCTAAAAAATATGAAATATTTGATAGCAGTTACTTTGTCCTTTTATTTTCACATCAGGAAACGTCTCGGTTACGTATGTAACCCTCGTTCCCTGAGTAGGGAATGGAGACGTTACGTCGAATGACGACGAAATGGGGTTTCGCTTAGAAGCCTATCACCTTCGACTATTACAAAATGAGCCAATGGCAAGGAAATGCCATGGGGCTGCGGAATTTGCATAGCGTAACTCCGCCCACCCTCGTGGGTATATATGGAAGTACGCTGGCAACATGTAGATGTTTCCTGCTGAGGAGCCGAGACTGAACTCAGGCGTTTCCCGCGGTACAGCGGAAGTGGCAGGAAGACGTAACGTCTCCGTTCCCTACTCAGGGAACAAGGGTTACATACGTAACGAGACGTTCCCTTTTGTAGTCACTTTTTTGTAGTCAGAGTTACGTCGAATGACGACGAAATGGGGTTACCAGTCCAATCACGCCAACCTCTCGGCTGTCTTCCAGTGCCCTGCGTAAGTGTGAGCTCCCTGTCGTGAGACTAGCACGGACGAAGGACTCCAACTTAACACAGGAATACCAAGGTACACTGGGAAGCATATCTCAGTAGAAATATGCAACATAATGCCCATCCGAAGGGAGGTCTTACAGAATACATATATGACCCGGAGGGATGCAAATGGAAGAACACTGGAGTGTCCAGCCCGCAGGGTGGAATCTTTCAACCCCAGGTGTGGCAAGGTGGCTTGCCAAGGGAAAGACACATGCTCAAGAGTCTTACAGTGGAAATACACATATGGGGGTCACCAGGGGGGAACCATGCACATGGAGGCACCTAGCCAACGCGAAAGCTGCCGTAGGCATAGACTCTGGTGTGACTTCAACAGCGCTGGAGGAACTTAGGGCTTCTCGGGGAAACTCACCTGAGGAGAATATCGCACTGATCCAGTCCGTGCAGTGGAATGGCGAGCAAGTAAAGACACCTGAGCGGATCCTAGTTACCGGCTGGCCACTCTGAGATTATAGAATCTCGCGAATGTATTGGGTGTCGCTCAGCCTGCAGCTCTGCAGATGTCTGTTAGCGAGGAGCCATGCGCTAGAGCCCAAGAGGAGGCCATACTCCGAGTGGAGTGGGCCTTCTCACCAAGAGGGCACGGTCGACCTTGCTGCTGGTAAGCAAAGGCAATGGCGTCCACTAACCAGTGAGACAGCCTTTGCTTTGAGAGAGCCTTTCCCTTCAACTTCCCACCATAATAGACAAAGAGCTGGTCTGAGGTCCTGAACACTGCGTCCTGTCTACGTAAGCGTGGAGAGCGCGTACTGGACAGAGCAATGCCAAGGCTGGGTCTGCCTCTTCCAGGGGCAGCGCTTGCAGGTTCACCACCTGGTCCCGAAGGGAGCAGTAGGAACCTTGGGCACATATCCAGGCCGGGGTCTCAGGCACGCTTCGTCAACAGAAAATGCCTGCAGATCCTCTACCCTCTTAATGGAGGCCAGTGCAATCAGGAGCGCCGTCTTAAGTGACAGAACTTAAGCTCGACTGATTAAACCAGTGAGAGGTCCCAAGAGGGTAAGAGAGGAGGGCGAGGAGGATTCAGTCTCCTGGATCCTCTCAAGAACCTGATGACCAGGTCGTGCTTCCCAATGGTCTTACCCTCAACTGTGACACGATGTGCGCCGAAGCGGCAACGTAAACTTTGAGGGTGGAGGGAGACAGCCTACAATCCAACCTATCTTGCAGGAAGGAAAGCACAACTCTGATGGAACATTTACTGGGGTCTTCTCAGTGAGAAGAGCACCAGGTGATGAAGAGGTTCGACTTCAACACATAGAGGTGTCTCGTGGACAAGCTCTGGTGAAAGTGATGTTAGCCGCCACCGCTGGTGGTAGGGAAATCAAACCTGCCTCATCCCGTCCAGGAGCCATACGTGGAGGTTCCAAAGATCGGGACGAGGGTGCCAAAGGGTGCCCCTTCTCTGAGAAAGGAGGTCCTTCCTCAGAGGTATTGGCCTTGTACTTGTTTATTTATCTATTTATTGTATTGTTTTCTCACGAGTATTGTCATCATTGTACATAGCGCATTTACTGGATCTAGTGGCTCTGGCTTTTTGTAATAAATTATCCAGTTGATTACACTTCAAACAGTTTGTCATGTGTCCTTCTGCTGCGGCCCATTTACCAGTGGTGATATAATATCTAAATGTTGTGGTATATCCCTTAGACCTTTATTTATCGTAACACTATAGGAGGAGGTGGCGAGCGAGTTGCGACATAGGGTGAGAGCGTAGACCACATTGAAGGTTGATGCACGCCACAGTCTCGGTATTGTCCGAGCGGACCAGTACGTGTTGATTCTTGAGCAAAGCTCGAAAGCGGTGCAGAGCAAAACGTACTGCCAGAAACTCAAGGCAATTGACATGCCAAAGGCGCTGGGGTCCTGTCCAGCATGTCCGTTGAACATGGCGCCCCAACCCGTGGCAGAGGCATCTGTTGTGACAACAACATGCTTGGAAACTCGAACTAGGGGCACGAAGAAAGGGCCCGAAGAAAGCTGAGGTTTGACCACGGGAAGAAGGTTTGAGTCGGAGTAACTGGTACTCGGAACGTGCCCAGATGCCATGCCCACTCGATCGCAAAGCCAGAGCTGAAGCAGTCTCATATGAAGCAATCCAAGCGGATTGGCTGCCGCTGCGGATGCCATATGCCCCAGAAGCCTCTGAAATAGAGAAAAGAAATCCTTTGCACGGGGCAAAGTTTGCTCTTCTCCCCGTTGACCCAAAGGCCAAGACGAGCTAGGTGCCGAAGCACTAAGTCTCTGTGTTCGCAAACCTGGTCTCGAGAGTGAGCTAGGATTAGCCAATTGTCAAGATAGTTCAGGACACAAACGCCATGTAACCGGAGTGGCACAAGGGCTGCCTCGACGACCTTCGTAAAGACGCGAGGGGAAAGAGCTAACCCGAATGGGAGAACCGCGTACTGGTATGCCCGCTCCTCGAAAGCAAACCGGAGAAACGGTGTGGAGACATGAAAGTAGGCGTCCTTCAAGTCGATCGCTGCAAACCAATCCTGAGACTGAATGCATTCAAAGCCTGTGAAGGGATCGGTTCAACACACGCAGGTCCAGGATTGGCCGTAACCCACCGGATTTCTTCAGTACAATGAAGTAGAACTGTAGAAGTCGGACTTCGTTTTGGCTGGAGGGACAATCTCGATCGCACCTTTTGCCAGTAAGGTTGCGACTTCCGCTCGCATGACAGGGGCATTGCCACCGACCAGCAGCTGGCCGCGGGATCAGAATAAGTTTGATAGCCTCAGTCCGCTTCTGGGCGGCCGAGAACTGTTGGGCAGAGTCCTAGACCACGCCGCTGAAGAGGCCAGCCTGGGATATGGGGGAGTTGAGGAAGCAGGTTCGCTCAGCCTCGTGCACATCAACCAGGTTAGGCCAATGTCTGACCACGCATGTGGACACCACCTGACCCAGGGAGCATGTGGTCACCTTCATCTCTCATAGAGCGAGAACGGTGGAGGACACGCAGCTCTTAGATGAGCCCTGAATCAGCCCTGCCCTCGTGCATAGGGATGCAGTGAGGCGGCAGCCTGCCCCGCAGCTTCTATAGGTATTTGCGTAGACAAAAAAACTACTGGCATTGAAGGGGTGCTTAGGGTCGTCACGCCAGGTGGAGGCACTGTGGGGACACAGACGTGTTAACACAGAACACTCCACGGGGGAACCCCAGTGTACCCTCGGCTGCTGCCTCTGCGAAAGCAGAGAAGGCGGAAGAGGCAGTTGAGCAGTCGCGAAGACTCCCACGAACTCATGGCCTCTTCATACACATCTGAGTAGAAAGGAATTGGGGTCCCGCAATACCAATCATCAGCATTGAGCGCTTGGGACAAGGCGGATGGTACCACACAAGCACGAACTCGCGGAGGCCCGGGAAAGCATAGCTGTTAACTCTGGATTAGATTCGGAAATGCACAGCCGAACCATTATGTCCAGAGGACTCCAGCTCACCTTGTGATGCGGCAATAGACATGATTTCATCTGTCGAGGCGCCGGATGAGACGCAATTTTTATTTTTTTTTTGGTCAGCGAACTCATCCGGAAACCACACGGGTTTCAAGTATTCCCTCTCGTGGAGAAAATAGATCGGGGTGTGGATGAGGGGACTCTCGCTCTAGTGAGGTCATCGAGTCTCGACCATAACATTGCGATGATCATGTTCCAGAGAGAGACGCTTCCACGAACGCTGTCTGAACGTGATCGAAGCCCAAACACGTCAAAACAGCGTTCATGTCCATCAGCTGAATCTATCAGACTATCCCACTCAGAAATACACGGACAGAGTGTCTTTAAAAAGATGTGTCACGTGCAAGCTCTTTTGTGAGAGGACGCTCAGCAGCCTGTGCTGAAGTGGCCACGGAGAAACACACACGTTGGATGCAGACCACTGCACAGATGAGCAGGCAGGAATGTGAAACTTGCTGGTAAATCGCCTTTGCACCAACACAGACTGGAGAGCTGCTCGCCTTGAAGAATACTCGGTGACACTCAGAGAGAATTCAGGCTGCAGGAGTGAAGAGAACCTCTTGGCTCTGAAGCAAAAACATATCTGCATGTTGCCAGCGTACTTCCTTATATACCCACCGGACTTACGCTATGCAAATTCCGCAGATCCATGGCATTTCCTTGCCATTGGCTCGTTTTGTAATACTCGAAGTTGATAGGCTTCTAAGCGAAACCCCTTTTCGTCGTCATTCGATGTAACTCGAAGTGACCGCAGTTTACACAAAGTTTAAAACCGCAGTTTACACAAAGGTCTGTTTCACAGTCAATTTTGGCTGTTTTATTCATTTTTTAAAGTCTTCTATATGTGATGTCTTTTATCCCAAATGAATAGTATAGTGTTGTGCTCCTCAGACTTGGCACCAATAATGTTGGTGGGTTTTCTTTTAAAAAAACAGTTTTCAGTCGGGGGACATTTTACAAATCTCGCAAAATGAGGAGGATGAAGAGGCTGCAAGTACTAATAATGTGGATAGATGCCGTAATGGAAACGGTACAGAGAAACGTATGGGTCCGTGAACGTTGCCAGCTGTGGTGGTAAAAATGTGCGTTCTTTACAGAAAATTAATGGTTCTCCAACTCTCGGGTGCGAAGACAAACATTTCAGTATATTTGCGATGTACTTCGCACTCGACTGTATCACAAAACCACATAGCTATCTACAGCAATTCCTGGAGAGAGGAGGGGGAATAATGACAGTGAGGGGTTTGTGTGACGTCACCTGTGAATGCAGACAGGATGGCTGGATTGCGTTTACATTACACTGAGATCCATTCACAATGTGTCCTCGACTACCACCGAACCTGGACACGCTGATCGATAGCATTCCCATCAGAAGTGCGTTTACACTTGTCTTTTCAATAGGGATGCACCGAATCCAGGATTCGGTTTCGGATTCGGCCGAACATTGGGCTTTTTAACAGGGTTCGGTTTCTGCCGAATCTTCGAATTTTTTCCCACCGAACCCTAGGCTTGCACTACGCGTGCTACGTCGATGTCACGCTGCCGTTGATTACGGGAAGGTATTTACCTTAGGCTTGTTCAACTTGAACCGGCACTGCACAGACCGATTGGTGAATGACATCCAAGTATATCATCACTATGACATCAGAGCGAATAGAGAGCAGACGGCTCCTTATGCTTTTGAAATGCTCTTGCGGTACTTTGATGTCATAAACCGATTGGTCTGTACAGCGCCAGTTCAAGTCAAACAAGCCTGTAGTGTTACGCGTTGTGTCAGGAAGAAAACAGACTCACGGAGGCGACTGGTATCTCACAACTCGCACTTTATTCCCCAATCGAACTCGTGTAACTGTCTGTCACACGTTCTACCGTCCACAGCGTAACTTTATAAAATAAGATAAAAATGAGCATCAAACAGAAATAACTCGCATACATGGGGTGTTCGAGGCGCACGGCCCATACAATACAGACCGCAGACAGTTCAATAGGGAGCACACAGCGTTTAAAGGGGACACATCTTATTTCCACTCGTTACAGTAGGTGGACGGTTCGAATGCAGTAGGCTGTGAGAAAGTGAAAATGGAACTTCTGAGCAGAAAAAGTGTTGTTTGGCAGTACTTTCAGTCAAAAGAAGGCAATTCAAGTCGAGCTACACGTTCAATTTGCAATGCCAATTTGTCTCATGGTGGCAAGGACTCTAAACAATACACATCATCACCGCTGTTAAAATGCAAAATGTTGCTTATTCTTTTTCTTTCTTTCTTTTTTTTACAGTTAAAATAAAATAAAATGAAAAATCCACGTTGTTTACTTCATTTATGTGTTTACTTTGTTAATGGCCTGGGGATTAGAGTAGGATTCGGTATTCGGTTTTGGATTCGGCAGAATCTTAACCAGTGGATTCGGTATTCGCCCGAACCCAACAAATCTGGATTCGGTGCATCCCTACTTTTCAATGTGTATGTGGACAACATCCAGATACAGGTTGCATGGTAATGCCAAGTGTAAACGCAGCCATTGTTGCCAACTGTCTGCACTTTACATCTGTTTTCTCTCCTAATCTGTGCTCCCTTACTGTATTTTAATATTTGACAGAATGTCCAATATATATGTTCTCATTCTCTGTGCAATCTAACAGAAATCTAATAGACTATTTTTCATTGCAGCTGTAGCTGTCATAAATGGTACTGATATTCCCCACCCTCCAAGGCTGCAATCTAATGTTAATTTTTAAATAAATCAGCCTGTATGAGTTTATGGACCAACAACTTGGAGATCCAGGATTGTGGTTTGATTCAGAGCACTCAGTAATCCATGTATGAAGAATGGTGCCCAGATGTTGTAGGATAATTTTCCACGTACATTTCTAGCGACGTGTTGTAGTCTTTAAATATTGCCTTCGTTATGACTAAATTAGATCATTAAACATCAGGTTATGCTGCAATGAAAATGTCTGTTACTTGTAGTGAGGCAACAAGGCAGCTGCCTTAGCTTTCAGATGCAGACTGGAAATTAAAACATTTTTAAATTAAAGACAAAACATGATCCTCAAAATAAAATGACTAAACTATAAGAGATAAACACAAAAGAAAAAAAAGCTTTACAGGTAACAGCATCAGAAACACTGGAGCAGAGAACATAGACCTGAAATGTTCAAAGGTCCCATCTTTTTTTCCCCCTTTCTTCATCTCTCTCCACTCAGCTCACAGTTGTGGTGAAATACTTTTTCCAGTTTGGCTTCTTCCCATGGACTACATCAGCATATCGTGGCATTAATGCAGAGCGTCCATTTGCAGTACCCAACATAGTTGGAGTTGAGAAGAAAGATGGCTACGTCCTGCTAGACCTCATCCAGTTAATCGCTCTGTTCTTCCATCGCTCCATCCTTAAGGTACTTCACCTTCACAGAAATCTACGAAAGACATTCCAGTTTATGATCTGTATGTTTTATTGCAAGGATACATTATATTGGGTAAAATAATCAACTTTTAATTAGAAAGGTTTTATCAATATTTTTCTTTAATTAATTTTAACTGTTTATAACCAACATTTATCCTTGACCTAAAACCATTGGAAAAATGTGCGACCCTACCTACATTTCTACAAAACTTCCAAGCCGTACCGATAAATACAATTCAATGCAATTTTTTTGCACAGTTCCTTGCACAATACTGCATTATGACCTCAAAAAACTTTTACCACAGTGCATGAAACTAATACATTATGACGTTTGCATCATGTAATCAGCTCCATAAGTGAGAGTTTTCTGGCATAGGAAACTTGTTTTCTAGCTCACCTGGAACAGCATTATATTTACATCCTGGAGCAGAATGAGTATGTGTTTATCTCCATTTTGATTCTGTTAACACTATTGCTTAACTTTAGGGTTGGATTTAGTGTAAGTGCTCAGTTATTTTCAACGTCCAAGAATCAACATAAATCATTTTGCAGGAATGTCGCCAGAAGCAAATTTTTCCACTGAGCCTGGGTTGTTCTCCTTGATTCTTACACCATCTTGGATGGAATTGTACTTTGAACTTGGAACAATGTATTCTGGGATTTAATTTTCTTTGAAGAATACAGGCGACTCTCCCTTATAATTTGTCCATACAAAAGCATTGTTGCAGGCCGTCTGTCACCGTGTCAGTTTGTTTTGATTTCTGTTCTGGTCTGTGTTTAGTTTTCCTGTTAATTAATTCAGTTCTGTCTTTCTCCACCCCCTGCCTGTTTGTTTCTATAGTTTCTGATTGATTGTTAGTTCAGTTCAGGTGTGTCTTGTTAATTTGCTCTTCAGTTTTGTCTATTTAAACCAGGGTGCCCGTGGGTCCTTGAAAGTTTGTGAATCTGAAAAAAAAAAAAAAAAAAAAATCAAGGCCATGGAACGTTTTTGAAAATAAACATGCATAGATACAGGCCATTGCAAGTGGTTGAATTTATTTTGTGCAAGAAATTTTCTGGAAATAATTCCATATTATTCCCTCCGGTCCGCTAATGTGTTATTTCGCCAACACTCCGTGACTACTAGCTTGCTTGATTTACGTTAGTTGAGCGCATTTTTGCGTTACGTCAAGTGTAAACATGACGTAAAGTGTTCTGTCTTGTTCTTTGTCATTTCTTAACGTTGCATGTTTTGGTTGTTCTGTTCCCAATCTTGTTCCTGAGTATCCGTTTGTTAAAGATTTGAGTTTGTTTTTGTTTAATAAAAGATTGCTGCCCTAGATCCAGTTTCATCTCTGCTGCAACCGCTAATCGTAACACAGTCTTTGCATCAGGAGTGTGCCCATGATGCCTAGTTTGGTAGCTCAGTAGGTTTCATAACAGAGCCAGTGAGATTTTTGTTGCTTTCTTTTTGTGCCTCCAGTGTCATGGTTTATGGGATAACAAGGAGGTGGAGATGCCAGACTTCTTTAAGAAGCTAAAGAGGAAAACAGAGAAAAACAAGATGACTGGAGGATCGAAACGACGAGAAGAAAACACAAGTAGACGAATTCCCTTCATTCCTCTTAAGGCTTCATTCACTTCTTTCCTTCGGAGACAGAGAGCAGAGAGTCCTGAGAGACAGGGTAAGATCTTCATATGGAAATCCATTAGGAATATACTGAATAAATATATAATATACACACATATACATATACACTCACCTAAAGGATTATTAGGAACACCATACTAATGTTTGACCCCCTTTCGCCTTCAGAACTGCCTTAATTCTATGTGGCATTGATTCAACAAGGTGCTGAAAGCATTCTTTAGAAATGTTGGCCCATATTGATAGGATAGCATCTTGCAGTTGATGGAGATTTGTGGGATGCACATCCAGGGCACGAGGCTCCCGTTCCACCACATCCAAAAGATGCTCTATTGGGTTGAGATCTGGAGACTGTGGGGGCCATTTTAGTACAGTGAACTCATTGTCATGTTCAAGAAACCAATTTGAAATGATTTGAGCTTTGTGACATGGTGCATTATCCTGCTGGAAGTAGGCATCAGAGGATGGGTACATGGTGGCCATAAAGGGATGGACATGGTCAGAAACAATGCTCAGGTAGGCCGTGGCATTTAAACGATGCCCAATTGGCACTAAGGGGCCTAAAGTGTGCCAAGAAAACGTCTCGGGTTATGACTATAACCCTTGTTCCCTGAGAAGGGAACGAGACACTGCGTCGAAATCGACACTTTGGGGACGCTCCCTAAGCGTGCGCCTCTGAAGTATGAATGAAACTAATCCAATCCTGATTGCGTCGTGACGTAACATGTGACGGCATACCCGGAAGTATAAAAGTGACGCTGTCACAACACACACTAGCCTCGCGATGAAGCAAGACGCTCAAAGGCCTCGAGGGGCGTGGCAGAACGACGCAGTGTCTCGTTCCCTTCTCAGGGAACAAGGGTTATAGTCATAACCCGAGACGTTCCCTTTCGAGGGAACTCAACACTGCGTCGAAATCGACACTTTGGGGAACGAGTGCCCACTAGGCCACGCACCGAATAGGCCTGTCCCGGAGTGAAACTGTCTAGGCACTCAGCAAGGACTGAGCACGTGTGTGCCAGGCGTACTTGGAAGGTGGAGACTGTAGAACCTGATAAAAGTATGCGGAGTAGCCCAACCGGCTGCCTCGCAGATCTCCTGTAGAGGTACTCCCGAAAGAAGGGCCCTAGAAGAAACCATGCTTCTAGTTGAATGGGCCCTGACGGCTAAAGGTGAAGGCAAACCGCGCACCTTGTAAGCCGCAGTAATAGCCTGGACTATCCAATTACTAATAGTCTGCTTGGATGCCGGCAGCCCCTTCTTAGGTGACCCAAAACATACTAATAACTGGTCCGACCTTCTCCAAGAAGAGGACCTCTCAAGGTACACGCTCAAAGCTCTGACGGGGCCGGACTCGGGTGCAAAAAGGCCTTTACTCTGCCAGGGGCAAACTCCAAGCAAGCTGGTGTTACTGCCAGGGCTTGGAGATCTCCCACCCTCTTAAGTGAGGTAATGGCCAAGAGAAAAACCATTTTCTGCGTTAAATCCTTAGGCGAAGCCGACTCTAGAGGTTCGAAAGGGGCCAGGGATAACCCTTCCAGAACTATAGCCAGGTCCCAAGCAGGAACCCTAGACCTGGTTGCCGGCCTCATCCTCCAAGTACCGCGGAGAAACCGAATGACCAACTGGTGCCTCCCCAGGGGCCCATCACTTAACGGAGCGTGGAAAGCCGCAATGGCTGCCACGTACACCTTAAGCGTGGAAGGGGAGAGACCCGCAGAGAACCGATCTTGAAGAAATTCCAGAACTGAAGCCACCGGGCAGTTTACTGGATCTAACTCATGTTCTCTACACCAAGTGGCAAAAACATTCCACTTGAGGCCATATAATCTCCTAGTAGACGGAGCTCTGGAGCTAAGTATAGTTTCAACCACTCCAGCTGATAGACCAGCATTCAGGTACTGAACCCCCTCAGAGGCCAGACCCACAATTTCCACAGCTCTGGCTGAGGGTGGAGAATTGTGCCCCCCGCCTGAGACAACAGATCCCTCCTCAGAGGAATCTGCCATGGCGGAGCTATCAGGAGTGATACTATGTTTGAAAACCATACTCGGGTCCGCCACATTGGGGCAACCAGAAGAAGACTGATGCCCTCCTGACGGACCCTCTCCAGGACTCCCGGGAGCAGAGCGATCGGGGAAAACACGTACAGGCGAAGCCTCGGCCAGGCCTGTACCATGGCATCCAACCCCAGAGGGGCTGGAAGTGAGAGGGAGAACCAAAGTGGACAGTGGGACGTCTCTCGAGACGCAAACAGATCCACTTCCATTGGTCCAAACCTCTCCCATATCAACTTCACCACATCTGGATGAAGTCTCCATTTCCCGGGCCTCAGCCCCTGCCTCGACAGGATGTCTGCTCCCTGATTCTGAACCCCCGGAATATACATTGCCTTGATAGGCAGTATTTTCCCCTGGGACCAAAGAATAATCAGATGCACCAGTCTGCACAGAGGGCGCGATCTGAGTCCCCCTTGTCGGTTCAGATAGACTACCACCGACGTATTGTCGGATCGTACTAAGACATGGTAACCCTTGATGTCTGGGAGGAAGCTCCTCAAAGCCCTGAACACAGCCATCATCTCTAGGCAGTTTACATGCCAAGAACGATGATGGTCCTGCCACAGACCCCTGGCAAAGCGGCCGTCCATGACCGCGCCCTAGCCAGTGAGGGAAGCGTCTGTCGAAACGGATTTCCGGCGACACGACACTTCCAGTACTGGCCCTTGGGATAGGAACCAAGGTTTCTTCCATATGTTCAGAAAACGAAGGCATCTGCGCGTTACTCTGATTATACGAAACGGATTCCCCTTGGGAGAAAACCCCTTGGTTTTCAACCACCACTGAAGGGGCCTCATGTGCAGAAGGCCCAAAGAAATGATGTTGGATGCCGCTGCCATGAGGCCCAGCATTCTTTGAAATTGCTTCACAGTGATGGCCTGGTCCAGCCTTAACCCAGATACCATCGCCAGAATTGACTCGATACGTGCGGGAGACATTCGTGCCTGCATCGTAATCGAGCTCCACACGATTCCAAAAAATATCGTGCACTGGGATGGTTCTAGCACTCTTGAGTCTCAACCCCAATTTCTGAATGTGGCCAAGGACGACATCTCGATGCCGAACTGCCATTTCTCGAGACTGTGCCAGAATGGGCCAGTCGTCGAGATAATTCAATATATGAATGCCTTGAAGTCTCAATGGAGCAAGGGCTACATCCATACATTTGGTGAATGTGCGGGGAGAGAGTGCTAGGCCGAACGGAAGAACCCAATATTGGTAAGCTTCGTCCCCGAAAGCAAACCTCAGGTATCTCCTGTGACATGGAAGGATGGAGATGAGAAAATAGGCGTGCTTTAGATCTATTGTGACAAACCAGTCCTCGGATCTGATCTGACTCACGACTGCAGGAATGGTTAACATTTTGAACCTGAACCTCCTTAGAGATCGGGTCAAAACCCTGAGATCTAGAATTGGCCTTAACCCCCCATCCTTCTTTGGAACTATAAAGTACCGGCTGTAAAACCCGGACCCCCTGTCTAAAGGATGAACACGTTCCATGGCTTCCTTTAGTAGCAGAGTCTGTACTTCTTGTTCCATCACCTGAGCCTGCTCTGGAACCACTGTAGTTTGCACCACCCCAATTTAAAACCTGGGGGGGGGGCGGTGCGCAAACTGCAGCTCCATTATATGCAGGACCCACGCAGATATGTTGGGCAGATGATACCATGCCTCTACAAAATCTACTAGGGGTACCAGCCTCTCGAGACTGGCCTCTGGTGTTTTTCGAGCATCTTTCTCGACTTCCTGAAGCGGAATACCGGCAGGCTGTAGTCGATACGATTTCCGTGACCATAACTGATGCTCGTTTTTTTTTTTTTTTTTTCGAGAGTGCGTTCGCTGGGAAATGATGCGGCCCAAAGCGTCATAGACGGCGGGCAATACACATCGTTTCCGGGCCCCGCTTTTTTAGAAAAACATTGGTTGCCTTGCAACTGAGTGGACAGCCCCAGCTTTTAGATCTACCATGCCAAACCAGTCCTCGGATCTGATTTGGTTTCCGATAATGGAAATTGTAAGCATTTTGAACCTGGATCTCCTCAAAGAACAAGTCAAAAGCCTTAGATCTAAAATTGGCCTCAGTCCACCCTCCTCCTTTGGAACTAAAAAGTACCGGCTGTAAAACCTGGACTTCCTGTCTGGCAGGGGAACACTCTCTATGGCCCCTTAACTCCAGCAGAGTCTGTACCTCTTGTTCCATAACCCGAGCCTGTTCTGGAACCACTGCGGTCGGTACGACCCCAACAAACTTGGGAGGTCGGTAACCGAACTGCAGTCTGTACCCATATTTAAAAATATTCAGGACCCATATAGATAATTGGAAGGCGCTGCCATTCAACAAAATCTATTAAGGGAACCAGCCCCTTGAGACCGGCCTCGGGTGTTTCTCGAGCACTATTCTCGACTTCCTGAAGCAGATGACCGGCAGGAAAGTCTAGAAAAATTTTGTGACCATAGTCGGTGCCCGGTTGCAAGCTCTTGGGGTGAACGCCACGGTGTGCGTTCGCTGAAAATCGATGTAGCCCGAAACGTTCAAAACGGCGTGACAACATATATTTATATATTTATTTAGTTTTTATATATATATTTATTTATTTATAAACCTGTCGACGATTGAAGTTACAGCGTCGGGAACAGGCCAGAAGGTGATAGCGGAGCGTTCAGCAGAAAATATTTGTCTTTACCAGACAAAATTAGCCACTGATGTCTCTTAGATTTGGGGAAAAACACAGTTAGCCCAGCGCTGAGGTTGTGAATAGTGCTACAGGAATCTCTCGTCTAGCTCTTCTTGCTTTGACAAGGATCATCCTGCTTATTTTGTGGCCAGCTAATATATATATACACATAGATATTTAATTATTTATTTTAAGACTGGACTCCACAGTATGCATCACAGCCTCCACAAGCTCTACATAAGCAGAAACATGAGCCGGCGAGTGTGACTCATGTTGCTCGTTCCCGATGCTGAGCATAATCCATTTCCTCAGAAACAGATAGCTCGAGCAACAGGCACTCGTCACGGGCAGAAGAAACCGCATCGCGGGCTTCTGCGTCATGAATGAGTGTTATAGAATCAGCAGATGATGAACGAAAAAGTGCCTCAGCAGTCTCGTTTCTCATCTGCGAGATCCTTCTGCGATCCCCGCGATCCAAGCCGCCGCGCCGCCTCAACGGACGCGGGAGCCGAATCGCGGGGATCGCGAGCCTGGCCATCATAAGAAAATACTATGGCCGAGCGGGAGCGCAGCACTCTATTAGGAAGTGCTTCACAGTGTTCACAGGCAGCCCTCTCGAGAGCTGCCTGTGTGTGCTGCGCTCCTATAACTATACACACACAACTGATGCGTGTCCCCGCCCGTGAGATAAACAGGGCAGGGGTACACACACTAGTGTAATGTTCACTCGCCATATGTAGAGCTTTTTCACAGACAAACAACACCAAATAAGACAGACAGTTTCACAGAGAGCGTTTGCTGAAGAGCGAAAGCTAGTGTGTGTTGTGACAGCGTCACTTTTATACTTCCGGGTATGCCGTCACATGATACGTCACGACGCAACACCAATCAGGATTGGATTAGTTTCATTCATACTTCAGAGGCGCACGCTTAGGGAGCGTCCCCAAAGTGTCGATTTCGACGCAGTGTTGAGTTCCCTCGAAAGGGAACATCCCCCACACCATTACACCACCACCACCAGCCTGCACAGTGGTAACAAGACATGATGGATCCATGTTCTCATTCTGTTTACGCCAAATTCTGACTCTACCATCTGAATGTCTCAACAGAAATTGAGACTCATCAGACAGGGCAACATTTTTCCAGTCTTCAACTGCCCAATTTTGGTGAGCTCTTGCAAATTGTAGCCTCTTTTTCCTATTTGTAGTGGAAATGAGTGGTACCCGGTGGGGTCTTCTGCTGTTGTAGCCCATCCGCCTCAAGGTTGTGCGTGTTGTGGCTTCACAAATGCTTTGCTGAATACCTCGGTTGTAACGAGTGGTTATTTCAGTCAAAGTTGCTCTTCTATCAGCCTGAATCAGTCGGCCCATTCTCCTCTGACCTCTAGCATCAACAAGGCATTTTCGCCCACAGGACTGCTGCATACTGGATGTTTTTCCCTTTTCACACCATTCTTTGTAAACCCTAGAAATGGCTGTGCGTGAAAATCCCAGTAACTGAGCAGATGTGAAATACTCAGACCGGCCCGTCTGGCACCAACAACCATGCCACGCTCAAAATTGCTTAAATCACCTTTCTTTCCCATTCTGACATTCAGTTTGGAGTTCAGGAGATTGTCTTGACCAGGACCACACCCCTAAATGCATTCAAGCAACTGCCATGTGATTGGTTGATTAGATAATTGCATTAATGAGAAATTGAACAGGTGTTACTAATAATCCTTTAGGTGAGTGTACATATACACAGTAGTCAACATTTGAAGTGGATCAAAATAGTTCATCAAAGTTGTCCAAAGACAAGACTGGGCATTGTTCAAAATTCATGTACAGTATAACTTTGATGTAGGTTTTGATCCACTTCAAATGTTGACTACTGTGTATGTGTCTAATATATAATATATATATCTAATATATATATATATATACCAGTGATAGCAATGACTTTTTTAACCGGGTATGCTGGGTGACGCGTTATGTCAAAAACGCACTGGTGCTCGTTAGATAGATTTATAATAAGTGCGTTTGCCCCAGACAGTGTTAGCTGCTCAGTTGTTTACTCTCATAACACATGGAAACACAGCTAAAACTTTCCTTTTTTTGAGCATCTATTGAAAATAGCCTACATTTACCTGTTGATGAGTTGAGTCACGTGCAATGCTCAAAAGGGGAATTGTTTGCATCATACGCTGTATTTTTGTTACTCTGCTAGGTGGCAATCATGTCACAGAAACGACATGCTTCACCTTTAAATGGTATGGTGCGCATCTAAATCAGAGACAACATAAGAAACACCATGGCAGGCGTCAATTCAAATGTATGCTAGAAGTGTTTTTTTAATATATTAAGAATATAATACATATTAGAAGCCTATTATAAATAAAATATAAGTAATATATCATTAGAATAAATGTATGTAGCCTATAATAAAAATAGAATTACTCTTAATAAAAATAAGTTGAAATTGATGACTTTAACAATCGCATAGACTACGATTAACAGCCTCGGATAGTTACAGATCTGCTTACAGTAGGTCTGTCAATAACTGTAAGTTTTCGTTGAAAATAAATATTCCTATTGAGAAAAAAAAATACTATGAAACTAGTTTCAGTTAAGACCTTTTTAACCCCACCACCACCATCGGCCACTTGATCCACAACAACATGTATAAACACAATGACAAATATTGCACAGGCCAGTTTGTTCTCTATTTGTTTTGTTCATGTCTACTGTTTTATGATATCATACATAAGTATTTATATATATATATATATATATATATATATATATATATATATATATATATATATATGTGTGTGTGTGTGTTAATATCCTTTTTTAAATATTATATCATCAGATGAGAGCCATAGCATGGAAAGGCATTCACAGAAGAAGCGGCAGAGGAATGTGCCGCTAAGCAGAAAGGAGCAAATGAAAAAGTATATGAATGACCGAATGCTGGAGGCCAAAGCTGCTGTCATAGAGCTGTAAGAGATAAGTAGCATGATAAATGTTCAATTTAACATTTGTATATACCTTGAAAATGCATTGTTCGAGAAAGCTTTACATAATCAAAAACATTCATTTAAAAATCTTCTACTGTTTGCTTCAATTAAAATAATCTGTATATAATTATGGATCATGATCATGCAGTCACTACAGATATTTCATAAAAACATAAAAAAAGAGTAGGGCTATAACATAACCCATTAAAAACTCAAAGTGTCAGGTCTATTACAAATAATTTAAAATGGATTGAAAGGGGTGGTTTATTCCTTTTCCAATCCAAACGAAAGAACATGTAGGCTAAACACTTGATCGATTGAAAACCGAAACTGAAAGGACGACGTACGACGTGAATAACAGGAAGTTGTATAAATAAGTGTCCCGTCATTCTAAAATTCTCCTTTCACTCAGAGTCTGTGAGGTGAAGCAGGGTAACCTCCCACCAGTCCTTGTTTCCGACTCTCATCCACAGACTAATGGGTTTGGGGCATTTTTACTGCGTGATAAAACAGCATGGCACAACGGTTCATTTGGTAATAGTCTCCAAATGATGACCTGCTGAAGTCTGCTGTTTAAAACAAATAAAAAATTAGTGTAAGAGAATGGTTATTGAGCGCAAATATCAGAAAACTGTATATTTGGGCAGTGTGCGTGCGGCATGTCAAAAAATGTATTCCGATTTAAAGCCTGGGACATATAAAAGCGCACATCAACCCTATCTCGTTTGGCATTCATGTAAACTACAATACACTCAGATTCATCAATCGGATTGAATTCAGTCCGATTGAAACAAAAGTTGTGCATTTAAACATATCCAGTCACTGTGGAGTTGCCCGTTATGGCGGTCTTTCCAGCTCTTAACGCGAATGTGCTCTTGTATGGTTAGATGCATGAGGGGCTAATGTAGAAAAAAATAACATACGGTTATTCTGGGATGAATATATTCTGGAAATCCTGCTTTTTTGTCATCAAGGGAAATCATTTAGTCTCAGTTACAAATTTAAGAACACCAAAAAAATAAAGAACACCAGGTTTGTTATGCCTTGTAGGGCTGCATAAAATAATAACAATAATGATGATAATTTTTACATTACAGAAAACTATTTTTTGGGGGAAGATATTCAGGCTTTCTTCAGCCCAAATAAATAGTTCCCTTTCAAGGGAACTCGCGCTGCGTTGATTGACGCTAAGGGAACGCTTTGCGTGATGATGTATTGAAGCACATGTAAAATCAGTCCAATGGGGTGACGGGACGTCAGAGGCGGGTGACGTCATGAACCAGGAAACTATAGGCTTTCTGTGCTAGCGCTAGCTTTCTGTGTCTTCACAAGCACTATATGTGAATTTGTCTGATATATTTGGTGTTGTTATATATATATATATATATATATATATATATATATATATATATATATATATATATATATATATGTAATCAGTATGGCGAGCAAGCAGCAGTTTAGAGTGTGTGTGCACCCCTGCCCGCCTTATTTAACGGGTGGACACACACACACTTTATGTGTTGTTTGTCTGGGAGAGGAGCATGCACGGTCAGCGCTCGAGGGCGCTGGCTGTGAGCACTGTGATGTGCTTCCATTGCGGACGCTCCGATCCCACCTGGCGTTCTCTAGCGAGGACGCCCAGGCTCGCGTTCCCTAAGGCTCAGGTCCCGCTGCTGCTGAGGCACAGTGAAGGCTTCAGACTTAGGGTTCGCAAATGGATCTGTCAGTGGGGTTAGAGACGGGCTCTGCCTTATCTCTGCCCTCACCTGACAGATCTAGTGCGCTGTATCAGGGCTCGGCAGCACGCGCTGCGGTTTCTTCTGCCCAGATACAGGCACCAGCACTTCAACTATCCAGTTCCGAGGAACTGGATGTTATAAGTGTTGATACACGTAATTCTGTGGATTCGCCACCTCAGTCTCATGCGTTTGAGGAGCTTGTTGAGGTTGTGACGAGAGCGGTCGAGAGATTAAATATAGATTGGCCGGTAGACAAGCAGGACGTTCGTTCAAAAAGCAACCTTGACGAACACTTCCTGCCCTCTCGCGCACAACCTCAACACCGGGGTCTTCCGTTTTTTTTTATTAAAATGTCACAAATCAGGCCAGGAATGATTTATAAACAAATCCCTCTGAAAATATCTTTAGAATACAGCTAAGTGTATAACTGGAAAGTTTGGTGTACATAGGTGCTACACAGGCTGAGATGTTTGTACTGGAGAATGACAAAAAACTCATTTTGAGAAAACAGCATTTAAAAATTTGAACTTGAAGATGGTGAACTTGCAAGCGCTGCCCCTGGAGGAGGCAGACACATCCCATGCATTGCTATGTCCTGTTCACACTTTGCGTTTGTACGTGGACCTCAAGCAAAGCTTCAGAACCTCACAACAGTTCTTTGTCTGCTATGGAGGCCCGTAGAAAGGCTGTCTTCAAACAGTGGCTGGCCCACTGGATATTGAATGCCTTCATCTTACCAATCCCAAGATGAACCGTGCCCCCTTTGGAGTGAGTGCTCACTCAATATGAGTGCTGCTTTCTTCTGGGCGTTGACACACAAAGCTTCTTTGGCAGACAGCTGTGGGCTGGGCAACACCTAACACATTTGCAAGATTCTACAATCTCTGAGTAGAGACAGTGTCATCCTATGTATTGTCTACAATTAGGTGATATGCGGGAAGGATGGCTCAGTGTCTTGCTTGCTGTGGCATTCCCCTGTGATGATGGGATAAGAGCACTTATTTTGCTCCACAGGTGAGTTCCCGGGCCAGTGAACCCTGAAGGACTTCCTCCAGCATCCTCGGCAGTCAGATACAGCGGAGGTATCTGACGCCAGGTCTAGTACTTGTGGGTATGCCCGGTTGGTCAGCCCCTGTACTAGACTAGATGCCCATATGTTGTGATTCCCCTTTTAGGTGATCCCATATGTGTATTGTCCATGGTACGTCTTCCCTGTTGAGCCTGTGGAGTGGAGTAGACTTTGCCATCTCTGTAACGGTGTTAACTTCACCCCTAAACTAGACAGAATGTACCACAGAGATCTTCCATATGCAGAAGTGTATAAAGTACTCAAAATTGTTACTCAAGTGGAAGTACAAGTACTGAGGGAAAATTTTACTCAATTAAAAGTAAAAGTATCTGGCCAGAATCATACTTGAGTAAAAGTAAAAAAGTACCACCTTAAAATTGTACTTGAGTATTAAAGAAGTAAAAGTAACAGCAAGAATGAAAACTAGAGATTCCCGTTTAAGATTTTAATCTCTTAAAACAATGTGAATGAACCACATGTAAGGTTTAATCCTGCTTTAGAACTATATTTAGTTATCAAACTTTAAGACTACTATCTGCCAGTACGCAACATGCTACTCAAAGTTGTAAAACCTCGCATTTAACTTAAGCAGAAGCTGATTCTCAAAATTGTGAGAGTGAAGCCTAGCTCTTTTGGGGCTGAAAAGCAATCCTGCAGTGCTGAAAAGACTCTCACAGGCAGCCAATGCAGGAAGAGGTGTATTAGTCTTGATAGAGAGCCTGCAATTAGCAGGGAATGTGAGCAGAGACTCCCTGGTGTCTGAAACACAGACCAGATATCCATCCAACTCTTTGCTGGCTTCATGTTTTGTCGGTTTCAAAGAAGTGAAAAAATCTTCATCTTCAGATGAACTGTTGGCCAATTCCTTATTGTGGTGGTCCAAAGGCTCGAGAAGCAGTCTGATGTAGTCCATGCCTACAAGCAGAGTGAGCAGACACAAAGAAAGGTTTGGTTGAAGGGTTTCTGGGAACAAATTTATGGGTTTTGTCATTAACTACATTTACGTGCAGTCATCTACATCTAAATGTCTAAAATCATGCAAATCCCTTATTTTAGAATAAATTCTAACAGCATTTCCAAGCCACATATGATATGAGAGTTTTCTTTCAAGAAACACATGGATGACTACAACCTACTGCATGAATACTATACATCAATATTCATATTGAGATTACAGCCAAAGAACAGCTCATAATATTAAATATTAAAAAATAAATGTTGGTATGGCTCAAATGTTGCCCAGATTAGAATTTGTCAAGTGTATGTTCCTTGCATTAATTTACCTCGTTTTATGATGGTTTCATCCTTTGTCCAAGAGCTCTGAAATTTAGGGAGAAGGATGGCAGCTGCGATGATCTCAGGATCTTCAAACATATGCTTGAATCGTGTTTGGATTCCTTGTTGTAGGGCATCCACAAGGTGGCCACAGTACCTGAGAGAATGGTGGATTCGCTGAAGTTTCAAGTGGTGGACACAAGGCAGCAACCCCCCCAGCTGTGTATTCGTTTCTGCTTGCATGATGTTGAGTACTTATGCGACTGGACGCATTGTGTTGGCCCACTCTGTCAAGAACAGCATTTCTGCTGGATTAAACCTACAGGAGAAATCGGCATAATCAAGGAGTATACAACAACCCAAATTTGTTTACATAAATAAACGGGAAAAACACTTACATTGGAACCTCAAGAGAGGTGCATATATTCCTAAGTGCGCCTTCTCCTGCCTCTTTGGAAATTTGAAGAATTCTGTCAACAGCCACGAAAGTTGAATTCCACCGCGTTTGGTTTGGCCTTAAAAGCTGAAGTCTGCTTTCTGCTTCAACAGCTTCAGCTGCTAGAGCCGATCGGCTGTTTTTATTCCATAAAGCTTGGCACTTGCCAAAGACAGATCTGTAAAGTTTCTTGTAGTGTTCATTTGAGAGAGCTTTTTGGGCATCAACACTTGAGACTAGGTTAAGTATGTGGCAGGCACACTTTTGATTCTTTGGTAGCTGGAATCTGAAGCCATCATCATGGTCCAGGAATTGAGAGGCGTCATGGAATTCCACACCATCACTTCCCTCACCACAGCCTTCAGAATCAGTGTCATCACTTTCACACCTTCTTGCCTCAGTCTCAATATCATTGTTTTCCACACCAAAATTCTGAAAGCCTTCAGGAAGTTGGAACCACTGTCTGTGGTTGTGCAAACAACCTTGTCACGCATTTCATACTCTGAGTGGATATCATTCATAGCACCGGCCAGTACCTCAAAAGTATGAGAGTCCTTTATTCTTTTGCAGGCAAGTGCAGCGGAATGTCTTTCAAGACTTTCTGGGTTGATCCAGTGAGCAGTTACACCAATGAATGACTTTCTATGTGCAGTCCAACAATCCACTGTGGTTGCAATCCATTCAACTTCACTCATGGCAGCAGTCACTTTCTGTTTCATGATCAGAGCAGCTTCAGCTATCTTGGAGCGTAAAGTAGGCCTTGTAATGACAGAACTGCCAGGCTGCAGTGTACTAATCAGCTCTTTAAATGATGGCAGATCAACAGTGCTGAAAGGATTAAGTCCTTGAATGATGTACCTTAATATAGCTTTGTTCACAGTGACTGGAGACACATGTTTGACGGGGAAAACTGAGTCAACTTTCAGTTGCTTGCTGCTGGAAGCATGGGTGGAGGTCCCGATCTTTCTCTTCTGTGCTGTCAATTTAGAGTAGTTTTTGAGGTAATTTGGGTGCATTCTCTGTAAAAAAACAAAACAAATACATATTTAAAAAGAAGTCTTAATATTGTATGCAATATAAATGTAACAATTACACTTATGCACTCTCTGCTTACAGCTTTAATAAAATAAATAAAATAAAACTGCCATTTGCAGCCAATTGCACACTTTATAATGTTAAATACTTGTTGATTTTAGAAATACAGTAGCATTCAGTTACTATCAAACATGAATTTTTGTATTGTAAACACAGGACTGTAAGGCTGACATGTAACAGGTTAAATTTATTTCATTACATTAGTTTTGACAGTACAACATGATTTTTTGTAATCCAGGTCTTGTAGCAGGAACACATTTTTAGCTCACGGATATCTTTTCTTGTGTTGTGTGTGAATTCAAACACAATGAGAGCGCGGAACGATAATGATGAAAGCAATACTGCTATAGGCGCCAAATTTCCCTTGGAGCTAACGTTACCATATCACATAATTTACAGACAATTACAAAAGCATTCCAAACATTTTATTACGTGAGCCTTATATCATCAATCAATCGCATGCATTAGTGAAAATAGGCCTACTAAACAAGGCGCGCCGCGCCGTCATGGTAAAGAAAACAAACAAACAAAAAAAACGTAACGTTATCAGTCTCACAAAACACTTAAAGTACTTACATCATTATGCTTCCTTAGGTTTGATGGCGAACTTTTGAAGGCCGATATTTCTTTATTTAGCGGAAGACAAAGGACACATTTCACCTTGAATGAATCCTTGCTAACACTACTAAAAGAAAAGCATTCACTTAAGTACGGCCACGGGTGCTCTTGATGTGGCTTATTTTGAACTGTGCTCGCAGTCGCAGCTGAGTCACTTTCATCCTCCATTTTCTTCCACTGACTGACTTATAATTTCTAGGTCAAGGTGCTGTGCATTGTGGTAATAGATGCAACATGACGTCACTTCCAAAGGACCAATGGACATGTCTGAACAATTTCATGGAATTTGAAAACGAATCTCATTGGCAGAATCAATAACATTTAAATTAAACTAGGCATCAGCACAATTCAATTGGTTTGGTAATAGCAAGGGAAAATTGAATGAAGCGATCTCCAAAAAAGTACTTTTTGGCTGTAAATTAAATTGTAAGGAGTAAAAATTACTTTTTTTCTTAAAAAGTAATTAAGTAAAAGTATTGATTTTTAATTGTACTCAAGTAAAGTAAAAATCCCCGAAAATAATACTTAAGTACAGTAATCAAGTAAAATTACTCAAGTACTTTACACCTCTGTCCATATGTAGTACTGCCCTAGCGGTCAGTCCATTTGTGTAACTCCACGTTACCTCCCTACAGGCAGGATGTGGTCTCCAAAGCTTCCCTTTTCCAGTGGGATTGGGCACGCTTTCCCAGTGTTATCCAATACTCTCACTGTACAGGGTAAATGGAACATCAGTGATTGAAATTTTCTGTGCACAGCCCTGTCCTACTTCCAAGCCAGAAGTTACGGGGGACCAGGCGGCTTACTTAGGTGGCTGGAAGGGGCAACACTTGTGCGACCAATTTGTCAGTCACTGATGTTAACATCAAACGTTACTTACTGATAGGGAACATCTAGGTTACTAATGTAACCCCCAATCCCTGAAGGAGGGAAAGGAGACGTTAACGCCCATCGCCACAACTATTGTACCTCACTTAAAGTGAGTATTCACATGCTACCTTATATACCCGAAAGCGAGAGACCGGCTTGAGATGCAAATCTCACTCGCCAATGTAATTGGTTTGTTTTGTTTCTAATTGAAGGTGATTGGGCTCTGAGGGGGGATCCCAATACGTCAGTCACTGACGTTAATGTCTCCGTTCCCTCCTTCAGGCAATAGGGGTTACATTAGTAACCTAGACATTTTTTGTTATAAGTTATTTTAAAACAATGTGCATTTTGCAAAGTGCTATACAAGTAAAAAATATTTGACCAGACAACCAAAAGTTAAGGAGGCCTGGGCCATCAACCATAGTCAGGTTAGACACCATATTGAATTTAATGCAAATGAAAATGAGGCTGTAAGGGATATACATCCAGTCTCTACAATGGCACATACTGTATTTTAACAACTCTCAACTTTTAAAAGTTTTTTATAGATTTTGTGTCTATTGAAAGTTTTTCAGAAAGACGTTTTGTCAGCTGAACAATCAGTATGTTGTTAAACAACAGTGCAACAAAATTAAATATAGTGCTATGGGAGTAACTACCTGACATGACCTCTATGAAACAAGAAAGACACAGAGGCTGAGTAGAGTCATTGCAACTTATGTACATCGTAACTTCGGCTACCGCCAGTGAGTATTTTTGTAAGCGTTCTATCCAGCTATTGAATATCTAGTGCCAAGCACTGTCTCTGGCGGTCAGGAGCACTGAAACAGAATCCCCTCTGCTGCTCAGTCATGGCACATAAGCTCACCAATCACTTGTTTTCACAATTGCCATTTCATCTGCATTGATTGTTAGTCTGGGTCGATTTCTTTATCTATTCTGTACTTCCAAATAACAGCATTTTAGAAAGATATTTCTGTGGAATACTGCTATATTAAAACAATGCAATAATAATACTACTGCTCATTTAAAACTTTTTTCTTTTTCTTTTCAGTGCTCTACACATATACTTACCCATAAGGCAATTCTTCTTTGACATCATTCACCCTGAGTACAGCCCTGTGTGTGATGTGTATGCGCTGATGTTTCTGATAGATGTGGTGAACTTCATCATCATTATATTTGGATATTGGGCCTTTGGAGTAAGTATTAGAAGTGCTCTCACAATAATCTTTAGTCACTCTTCAATTTAATTTAGTTAGTGAACTATCTAAATTTTAAGGAATTGCAGAAAGCATAGTATGTTGAAAAGAGTATGCCAAAAGTCCCTGGATGGTCTACTATGTACAGTACATTTTCAAATCAAAATTGAAAAAAACTGATGAAGTGAAGTTATTTCCAACAAAATAAGGCCAAAAACAAAGTTGGTTTGGATTTTGTTTCGGGAGTTTGAAACAGCTTGCTAAAGACAAAATTCTGGAAAAGTTGGCTCCAGCTGGTAAATACCCTTCAAACTACCATTGGTTTGTAGCGATTGTGTAATGGGTAGGTGTGGTGCTGTGACTCCACCTTCTTTGACATGGGTTCATTTCTTCTGTTCAGTCCATCGAGATCAGACGTCCACGGGTAAAAACACAAACACATTGGAGAGCTGCTTTTTAGTAGAAATTTGTACCGATTTGTACCACACAACCTCAATACTACCGTGGTATAGAGGTTGCATGGTACAAGTCGGTACTTCAGATTAATTGTGGCGTTGGTAGTAATGACATAGAAAATAATTTTGATTAAAAAAAAGTTGTCATCTCATAATTATGACATGATGTAAATGCAGCAATAGAGACGCCCTGTAAGGAGTTTGAGTTGTTAATAATCATTAATCACTCAAAAACCTGTCAAAAAATAAATATTTATCTGTGTTAGATTCCAACTTTAACAACATTGTGAACTTTCATAAAGATATGAATAGCATAATAGCAAAACGGATATATTTCATCATTAACTATTAAATCATTATGCAAAAAGAGTAGTGTTTTGTGAATGAAAGACCCATGGCTGGTAGATGAACATGCTAAAGTGTCCAAGACTCTTATTTGGACATTTGAGCATAATGAATTTCATTGTTGAGATGTAACCACCACCTAACTTGCTCATCTGTTTTTCTGTGTTTGTTTATTTGGCAATTTATGAATGTATTGAATGATGGATACAGAAGCACAGCGCGGCTGCCGATATAACAGAGTCACTGTCAGAAGACCAGGTTCCTGAGGCTTTCCTCGTCATGCTTCTCATCCAGTTCAGTACCATGATTGTGGACCGAGCACTCTATCTCCGTAAAACTCTCCTTGGGAAGTGTGTTTTCCAGGTAGTGCTTGTGTTTGGGATCCACTTCTGGATGTTCTTCATACTACCTGGTGTCACAGAGAGGTGAGGAATAACTGAAGAACTGTTAATCACTGAAAAAGATCATCAAAGTTTGAATACAATTATTTATACTTTATTGTTACTATTTTCCACATTTTATGAAATTACACAAATGTAAGTAGTTATGTAATGATCAAAACAAGTTAAGACCCTTTCACCTCAAACCTGACCCATCTCCTTACTGAAATAGTCCTAAAAATCACTTCCATCTATTTGAAAACACTAGAGGTGTTCTTGATCAATGAGCTTCTGGGGAGAAAAAAAAAAGGAGTAGTCATTGTCCTACTTGCATCTCATCCAAATTTTTTCTTCATCAAATGCAATTTTTTTTCTCTCTCACCCACCAAAGTTCTGCATCGGCATGTGCTTTCTACAGTACAATGACACACATGATCACAGTCTAAAGTTACTCTAGTTATTCAATCCATTACAATACGCAAAGCTCTTAATCCATCAAGCTTCACATGGCAGGGATTGTTAGGATCACAAAAAAGGCAATGCAAAGACTGTCACTGCACGAAGTCTTGTAATCCTTGGATGCATCTCTATCGTTTTGTTGCTGTAGTAATCCTATGTTTGCGTCTCTCTCGGATTTGCTCACCTCCTTCGACATGCGTGAATCGTTAGGTGGGACTAAAGAGGCAATGATTGAAATGAATGATGTAGAAGTAGGCTTTGAATTTCTTTTAGCAGATGCGGTCTTTAATTGCACTATGACCTCATACTGAGGCAAAAATATAAAATGAACCACTTTAGCAGCTTGGTTTCAATAAAAGCTGTTTTTGGACTAAAAAAGAAGTTTCGAGTTCCACCCCTGATATTTAGCAACTTACAATCTTTAATTGATACACATGTAATGGAAAAAATTGGACTTAAGCCAAGCCAAACAATCTTTAAAACTTGTTCTACAAGCTGCAACACTAACACTCTGGTTTGAAAATAACATCAAAATAACAACAAAATACAATTAACAACAACAATTCCTAAATTACTGAATACCACCCTTTTTCTTGACCAAGACAACAGACGATGCATATGGGCTACAACTCCCTGATGCCTCATGCCTTCAACAGTTGATTTATTTGTACTATCACTATCTTTTACTCAAATGAAGGTATCAGTCTGCATATTTGTCAAACCGGTGTGTCCAAAAGGGCCATATCATGAGAAATTAATTTAGAACAGGCCAGATCGTCCTGACTAGAACTTGTGAAGCAGGACCCTTACTACACCCCTGAAAGATCAGACAAATCAACTATCTCAATTTACTCATAATTTTGTGAGATAACAATAGCTTCAGTGGCGGCTGGTGAAAAATATCTTAGGCGGGGCTGTGTCATATTCTGTCAGTTTCAATAGTCTGGCAAGTAACATGGGAGTCTTTTGATGTAGTGTAGACATCTGTCCAATATCCACCCTTCTCTCCTTCAATAACACATTTTATCTGTATATTACTCTTCAGCTCAGTCTGTAAATTATACATTGTTATTGATATGCTATTTGTTTGAATCCCTCTTTGTATCTTTAACCTAATTTTGTAAGTGACCTCTGTATATTAGGCCTACTTTCTGCCCTTGGTGTCTGTATTGTGCTTTGATGTTGACTGTTCTATTCCTTAACCCAGTCCCAGTGGTTCTCAATCTTTTTATAGTTGTACCACATGAGGCTTTTAACATCCTTCTGCGTACCCCCACTCTTCAGTCATACCTTTTTCAGTAAGGGACAACATTTGCCCCCTTAAATCGATTTTTCCATTCAATGTTTTATCTTTAAAAATACCTTTACAAAATAAATAATGCCCTAGCGCCCTCTACTGGCCAGCCGCCCCTGACTAGCTTTGACAGTCAAGTCAAAATACAGATTGTTTCAAAGCAGCTTTCCAAAGATAACAGGAAAATAATGCAACAAAGTTTGTTTTCAAGAAGAAAATAGCGTCACAGTCCAGCTCAAGTAAGTTCAGTGATGGTTAATTTTTGTTGTAAAAAAAGTCAGTGCCAATGGCTGTGGTGTCGATGATGCCTTTACAGGGGAGAATCTAGTTGACACAATCTTTGCTGACACATCAGGGATGCAATGTGGTCGTGTCTAGACGCAGGTCCTCCATCTGATCTGGATACGGCCCAGATCCGGCTGACCACATCATGCGTTCTGGTCGTGTCCAGGTGCAGGTCCACTATCTGATATGGATACGGCCCGGATCTGGCTGATTACAGTAAACCTCGGAATAAACAGAAAGACTTCTTCTTATGATGTAACAAGTACATTGGGTGTTATAGGAAGTGTTTACGGTTACTGCTGAAGTAATTTATGCAGCCTAATAATCATTTAACTGATTTGAATAATAGGAATGTATAATGTTCTATGTGAATGCGAGGAGATGTAAACTGACAGGATATGTCTGCTTCCTGGACAATGTTAGGAAGACTGTTCCAGAGTTTAAGTGCTAAATAGGAAAATTATCTACCGCCAGTGCGAGCCCACCCGGAACCCATAGAGAATGCATTGCAGTGCCTCCAGTTTGAAAAAAAAAAACATCTTTGAATGTAAGTATATGGGAACACTCTGGGCGATTCTCAGCCAGAGTGAAATCGCCCAAAAAGAGGCGGTACTCCACAGAATGTGACATGACGCTGATTGGACTATATCCAGACAGTGACGGCTAGCGTAACTCTGTGGTTGAATGAGATTGTGAATGTAATTGAAAAAGTCCCTTTCATTCACACTTTGGTGGTGCGTCGCCCAATCGCCCTAATGAAGAAACCACCCCGGCTAGGTATTATCAACAGGACAGAATTTTGAGATAGCAATAGACGTAAGGACTATAATGTTTTAAGAGCTCACTCAAGTACTGCGAAGCTAAACCATTTAGTGCTTTTTAAGTAATCAGCAATATTTTATTTTTAAATGTTTAATAGGGAGCCAATGCAGTGTTGACAGAACTGAGCTAATATGGTCATACTTCCTGGTTCAAGTAAGAACTCGACCTGCTGCGTTTTGGACCAGCTGTAGTTTGTTTATTATTTGTTAGTTATTGTTTATTATGCGTGCAGGGCAACCACCCATAAGAGCATTACAATAATCTAGCCTTGAGGTCATAAACGCATGAACTAACTGTTCCGCATTTTTCATTGAAAGCATTCGTTGTAACTTATATATTTTTAAGATGGATTTTAAGATCGTTTTTTTTTCAGATGCTAGAAATGTTGCTTTCAAATGAAAGATTGGTATCAAAGAGCACACCCTGGTTCTTAACTGACAAAGACGACTTGACAGAGCAGTTAGACAGAATTCTAGGTTAGTACGTGCAGAGGTTTTTGTTCCAATCATTCGAAACTCTGTTTTTTTCAGAATTACTAGTCATTCATATTTTTATATCAGCTATGCATTCCGTTAATTTTGCGAATTGGTAAGTTTCGTCGGGGCGCAAAGAAATATGGAGACGGTTATCATCGGCAACGAGAAAACGAATGCCTCCTAATGATGTCTTTTAAATTACTTGTGGTCTCTGTGAGAAAAAGCGTTAGAATTGTTCATGTTTATTTTGCTCAAATGTTTCTTATTTCAGGAGGTTCAACCGGAATCGAGTTGCTCAACTGTGGTACTTTGTCAAGTGCATCTATTTTGGTCTCTCAGCATACCAGATCAAATGTGGCTACCCTAACCGTATTCTTGGAAATTTTCTTACCAAGAACCACAACTACTTCAACCTCTTCCTCTTTCAGGGGTAAGTCAGTTACAATGACTGATTTGTTTCTGTATACTCAATAGACTGAATAAAGCAGTACAGTCTACTGTTTGAAAAGGGTAACAGTTTAGAATAATGGTCTATTATTAATAGGTAAATATGGATGAAATATGAATTCAGGACTTTCAGGATTCAGAAATACTTTAAAATAATGGAACATTATTTTAAAGTGGAAAAAAACACTTAATTTTAACTCTACTCTTTCAGAAGCTGCAAATTAGTGCCTTCTACCGTATACGTGAAAACATGGATAGCCAGAAAGTTGTCAATGGAGGGCAAAGAGTTAATATGGTATTATGTTAAGAGTAAACAGACAGTTGCTCACATTACAGACAAATGTTAATGTTATGATTTTTATTTAATTGTTAGTTCATTACAATTTGTCATAGTTAGTTAATAGTTTTTAATTAGGCTAATCCTCGTAATTACTGATTGCCTAATAAGTCGAAAATCTAGAATCCTGGAGCATAACTTAAAGCCAATTAGTATCCTGACCAGGGACTCCTGAAAATGATTCTGTGTGGATCATTTCTATAGCTCAAATAATCAGAGAAGCATGATGCGTTGATGATTTGCTTGTGTAAGTGTCATCTTAGACCAGTGTTAGTGTGTGTGTCTCACTAATGGGCAGTTCCCTTTCAGTCGGTTACTCTCCTCGTCCGTCAGAGGTGATCCGACGAATGGGGATCTCGCTTGAGAGACCAATTCACTCCAAATTCACAAAATAAATGAGCCAATGGACATTGGAATGCGAACGCGCATCAGATGCTCCGCCCCATCGCGCGGGTATAAATACGGAAGCGGATGCAACGTATATTGTCTTTTGCTTCGGAGCCGAATGGTGAATGCTGTTCCTGCTCTGCAAAGGATCTTCTTTGAGTGTCTGCTGGACGAGTCTTTTCTGTAAAGAAGCCCCTACTAGTTGGTGTTAGTGTGACAGTGCGAGCAGTGGTGGTCCCGATCTCTTGAAAGAGCTTACAATCAAAACAGCTGTTTTCAAAGATTTCAGAGTGGGCGCCTTCAATGAGTTGCTGGTTAGAGGTTGCTTCTTCAGTGAGAGTGTGAGTGCTCACACAGGCTTGCACTATTGCCCTGTTGTGTAGCCGCAGCCATCTCCCTGTGCACTTTGGCACCAGAGAGAGCAATTTCCTAAAAGAGCTAACATGGTTTGACCCGGCATCTTTTTCAAGATGTCATTCAAACCGTGTGTTTCTGGATGCGGTCTAAGGCTGCAACTAACGATTATTTTAACAATCGATTAATCTGTCGATTATTTTTTCGATTAATCGGATTAAAAAACTCAAAACAAAAAAGCATTATTTTCCAACCCTTTATTCAAAAACAGAACTCACAGTGCAAATTCACAGTGCAAAAAATATTTCATAAAATCAGAAAGTGCACAAAAGGGTTGCTCCTTGAACATCCCTGAGCTGTTAAAGTAATAATAATAATAATAAAAAAGGACTACCGCAAAAAACATACACATGTAAGCTTTACATAGCCTTTTTTTTTTAAATAAAGTGCTCAAAAAGATGTATATTTTTGTTTAAAGGGACCTGAGCTGTCAGAACAATAAATAATTTATGCAAAATAAAGAAAAATACAAATCAGAAACCTTAACAAGATTTGATTGAACGTCAGAACTTGTTCTCTACACTACTCACAGACGCACATGCTCACAAACTCTCACGACTCACACTCACAGATGCAGACACTCACAAACTTGTTTTTTTTCAAATATGTTATTATCTTTAACAAAATGTTTGACATTTGACAAGCACATGCACACAAAAGACAAGTTTTGTGCAGTCGGATAATAGGTAATAATAATAGCAATAATAATTATAACAAGATAATATCTCTAGTCTATCCTAAGATTAATTATAAATACAATGTATATGAAATATAAATACAATATAAAATAATATAAAAAACAAATACAATGGATTGGCCACCTCATATGGTGTGTATTTAAGGTAGGCATATTTTGCACCTCATCCTTTCCGAGGATATAGTGATCATTTAGTCATTTTGAGTTAAGAATGAAAAATACAGTGCTGCAAATTTTGGAAAACATATTTCCCTGTCTATCTGATTTAAATCACAGTCTGCTTATTCAGTGGTAATAATTTAATTGTTGTTTTTTATTTATATTGTTGTCCATTTATCGAACTTCCATGCCTCTTATATAATAATTATATATTACTATGTACCAATTTACTATTGCTCGGACACATTCGGCCTCTTTCGTGCACTGTAGCTCGCGCGCTGACACACTTGGACTCTCTCGCGAGCAAACATACTTGTATCTTTCGTGCACTGTCGCTCGCGCGCTGACCATAGGGCGCTGGCTGACACACTCGCTGTCTCTCTCGCGCACAACGGTCTCTCTCCCGCACAGACACACTCGGTCTCTTCCGTGCACTGGCTCGCGAGCTACGTCTCTTTCGCGCACGCACTGACACACTTGGTCTCTCTCGCGCACAGTGTCCAGTCCGGCGCCTCATAGCTCTGCTCCGCGCTCAACTCAACTTTTTTGTTTTTGTTGAAGATAGACTTATTGATAGTCGCCCAACAAATCGATTATGAAATTCGTGGCCAACTATTTTAATAATCGATTTTAATCGATTCGTTGTTGCAGCCCTAATGCTGACGTTTTATGACTCCGGCTGACGGTCATGATCACTGCATCACGTGCTTGGGCTATAAGCACGCTGAGGTAGCGTTCATGGACGGCTCATGTTCTCACTGTGGGAACATGTATATCGCGGCGTTACGGTCGAGACTCCAATACCTTAAAAGAGGTGGAGCCCCTTTGCATATTTCCAGATCTAGTTCTTCTTCTGACCAGAAGAAGCCTACTCTGGTTAATGGCCTTGGTGACCTGAGGATCACAGTGAGGGCTTCCTCGCCGAGTCAACCTCCTCGGGCCCCCTCACTCCTCTTTAACACTACAACCCGTGGAGCTTCCAAGAGAGCGCACTGGCCCTTCCCCAGGGGTGACAGTCATTTCTTTTGGGGTGCCACCGTATTATCTGATGTTGATTGCTGCATCAGAGGGTGAGCTTATGTTCACCCAGTCGTCGGCCGCAGCACCTCTACCTGCTCCTCGCCTGAGGGCGCCCCCATGCGTCCACCTCATTCCCTGCTCAGCTTATGCAGCAGCTTCCAGCCAGGCGGCCGGCCGCAAGTGGGGTGCCCAGCCCGTCCATGACCCCGCCAAAATAGGCGCTAAGCGTAAGAGCAAGCAGCCCGTAAACAGGCGACCCAGCGATGGATGGAGTTGCTTTCCGGGAGATGGTGACCCCACCACTCCCTTCCCCGGAGGTTGGCTGGGTGCAAAATCTTTTGTTCAGTTTGTTTCTGTTCCCACAATTTCAATAAAAGAGCAGAGCAATTTCCTCTATCTCTGGGTCACAAGAGAGCGCAGATGACAGTGAGCAACGCTTCCATGCCTTGCCACTCCCGTCCCCCTCTCTATCCCATCTCCCCTCTCTCAGCTTTGTGCGGGACACCCTCAGACCTTCCCATGCACCCTCTGCCCTACTCTGGAACCAAGTAAGTGTTTCACATCACACTCAGACTACACTTTGGGTCGCCTCAGTGCCTCCCGAGTCAAGTCCCTGTTTTCCACCTCGCTTGCCCCACCCCGGGTATGTCTGTGGTCCCGTTGGTCCTGCTTGCACGGTGTCTGGGAGCCTGGCTAGTGCTCCCCAGCCCGTCCCATGGCTCCTCCGGTTTGCAGCGATCAGTACAAAGTCCAACCCTTCGGGCTGTCCCTGTCGCCTTGCATCTTTACGAAGGTCGCGGAGGCACCCATTGTTCCACTCAGAGAACGCGGCGTTCGCATTCTCAACTGTCTCGACATCTGGCTGATTCTGGTTCAGTCTCGGGATCAGTTGTGCGAACACAGGAAACATGGTGTTCCGTCACCTCAGCTTGTTGGGATTTTGGGTCAACTAGGAAAAGAGAAAATACTTTTTTCAGTATTGAGTTGGTCTCAGTCAACCAGACAGCGTGACTCACAGAAGAGCGCATCCGGTCATGGTGGATAAATCCCAAAACGCTAGAGCTAGGCTGGAACCACCCTAGAGACTGCGATATTTTACACTACCCTGCTTGGCTAGTCCATATGTGTAACCGGCGTATTCACCTCCCTACGGGCAGGATGTGGCTACTGCAGCATCCCTTTTCCTTCAAGGGCACGCTTTCCCAGCTTTATCCAATAAGCCACCTTGAGTGGGTGCAGGCCAGGACACTCAAGTGAAGCACTGGAAGGGCCAGCAACAGTGGCGTTTTGGTAAAATCCCCATTCGTTAGATCACCTCTGACATACGATGAGAGTGACCGACTGAAAGGGAACGTCTCGGTTACATATGCAACACTCGTTCCCTGAAGGAGGGAAAGGAGACGTATGTCCCGTCGTCACAGTTGCTGAACCTCCGCTGTACGACCGAGTCATAAGGTCCGGCTATGTCCATTGGCTCATTTAGTTTGCACTCGAAGTGGATTGGTCTCTCAAACGAGATCCCAAATTGTCGGATCACCTCTTACGTACGTCTCCGTTCCCTCCTTCAGGGAACAAGTGTTACATATCTAATTTCCTACTATCTCTGTAAAGTCGCCTTGGAACAATCTACATTGATAAAAGCGCTATATAAATGAAGATGACTCGACTATGTAACTGAGACTTTCCCTTTCAGTCAGTTACTCTCATCGTACGTCAGAGGTGATCCAACGAATGGGGATTCTACCAACAAGCCACTGTTTTCTTCCGAAAGGTTTTTGGACATGACAACAATGCAGTCCTGAATTATCAACTAGTCTCTCCCCTGTGAAGGCCTCCTTCCCTTCCCTAAACCTCTGTATAGATAAAATGTTGTCGGGATAATTCCGGTAGGGTTAGGGTTAGGGTTTACGCTACGCGGAAGCGATAAATAATTCTGTATTATAAATTCTAAAGGCCAGACAAGTAGTTTGTTGAGGGTTGATTCGTAATGAAGGACTACACGCCTGCACACATATATATTCAAACGCCCATACCTATGGACTAAACACATGATGCGAATGTGCACGCCGTCTGCGTTTTCGCTGGATTGCGTTTTTTAGATATGAGCAGAGAATGATCTTTGCAACATAAGTGAATCAATCAATCAAAACTAACTTTAGCTGGACATTAACTTTATTCTAGAGTTGCTGTAAAGCCAAAACAATCTCTGTTACTGTAATTTCCTATTATCACTGTGAAGCTGCTTTTGAAACAATCTATATTGTTAAAAGTTCTATATAAATTAAGGTGACTTGACTACCACAGGTTCCGGTTTGTTCCGTTCCTGACTGAGTTGAGGGCCGTGATGGACTGGGTATGGACAGACACCACTCTTAGCCTGTCTAACTGGATCTGTGTGGAGGACATCTATGCCAACATCTTTATCCTCAAGTGCTGGAGGGAAGCGGAAAAGGTGAAAACTTGACATTCACAAGTTAAAAGACCTGAGAACCAGATATGATTAAGACCAGGAGTTAGAAGTAGAGCTGTCGCGATAGTCAATATATCGACTTATTGCACGATATATGGAAATGAGCGCGATCATTTTTGGTGCCGCGATATATTGCAACTGATAATTTGTTTTATTATTAAAAATAATAATCAGATTCATTTTTATATTAAAATGAATGTCACCAACATTTTAGTTGATCGGAGGCGGGGCTCAGGCAGGATGTCCACACACACACACACAGAGAGAGAGCGGACACCGTCAGGTGAAGAGAAGGCGTGAACCAACTGCATCTTTAAAGTGTTCTGTTTCGTGACATCTACAGCGAGCCAGTTAGGAAGAACGAGTCCAACATGGAATTGATTTCAAAGCCGCAATCTTCAGCTACGGTGTGGGAACATTTTGGCTTTAAGCCGAATGAGAGAGGAGAGCTAATCAAAGTGAACGAGCCGATATGTCGACTGTGTTTTAAAACAGTAGCAATGAAAAGAGGCAACAACAAACTTAAAAATCACACCTAAAACATAACTATCTCACCCAGTTTTTCAACCTGGGAACAACAACTGCAGCTGGAGTTGGAGAGGGGCCTTCTTCCAGACAGTTATTTGTTGCAGATACCTTTTCCCGACAGTGCAAATATAAACGTGACAGCGCGAAATGGCGCACACTCAAGAATAGCGTAACTCGCTATATAGCCAAAGAGATGCAGCCATTATAAACGGTCGAAAAACCAGCATTTAAAAATATGCTGCAAACTTTTGACAAACAGTACGAATTGCCAAAGAAAACGTACATCTCCCAAACTGCCATTCCATCCTTGTACAATAAAGTAAAAGATGATATTCTGAAGGAGATAAAAGACATCTCCTTTTACTCTGCCACTACAGATATGTGGTCAAGCTCAGATATGACACCTTATATGCTTGACCATAAGCTTGACCATACACTACATAACTGCTGACTGGACTCTGCAGTCAAAGTGTTTAGAGACCAGATACATACCCCAGAACCACACAGCGGATGTGCTTGCTGAAGCCCTTCAGTTTGCTTTAGCAGACTGGGAATTGAATGAGCGCAAAATGGCCTGTAAAACTACAGACAACCTCCATTTGGCTGTTTCCCATGGACTGGACAGTGACAAGGATCGCACAGCACGTGCCATGGGACTTTGTAAGAATTTTGTCAACACCTTCTCTTAGTGAGAGGACACTAATATAGAACAGTAAAGTTGCTTTAACTGAGAAATGGTAACTTTAACTTTTGAGCTATAGCTGTCATGGTGACCTAGAAGAACAGTTTTACGTTTTAACAAGTGAAGACCTTTCTCACACAAAACAAGTCCATATTTATTTTCTGGAAGCCGGGCTAAATGAGCAAGCACTGTTACTGCATTCCTGGCATGGGCCAGACCCTCAGTTACCTCTCAGATATCAAATACAGACATTAGAGAAAACATGAAAAGAACATTTCAGTAATCACACTTGTAACTTCTATACGAAGTAAAAACTCTTAAGCTTAGAGAAGTCATTAAACTCATTTGATATTTAGAAGGAAACAATTTGATTAATATCTTATTTGATATACTTTAAGGTAGCAGTGGATTCCAGAATCCATTCCCTTCAGAATTGTCTTTCTAAATGAATGCATTTGGTTTGATTGTCATTTAAGCACAGTCAGTGTAGGCCAGTGGTTCAGTACGTAATTCTATAAAAATAATATTCAAATGTTTCTATGGTCAGTCGATTTTATTACCACCATCTCAGACCAAATTTGCAGAAATAAAATACTTTACTTGTGTAACACTACTCTCTGGCTATTAACTAGTAATGTAATAAATAACTTGTCATACGCCAATGTATGGACCAGCGTTTCAGAAGAAATAGATTTGCTGCTGAGAAAGATGCCACAACAACAGTGAACACTCGTTTGAACACACACTGTGTATTTTCAGTATGACAGCTCAACAGGTGAATGACATTTATTGATAAAAAAATAAAATAAAAAAAATATAGATGTGTATTTCTTTTGCAACAAGAATGTAACTTCCCAAATCTTCCTGTTGTTTCCTTTGTTTCTTTAGGTCTCACTTTTTCCTCTTTAGGTTTAACAAGTAAAGTCAGCTCACTACAGTTACTGCAGTGTTCCCTTAACTCTATTGGGGTTAAATATAGTCGCTTATTGTACTTGTACACACTTGTGCCTTTGGTGAGAAATCAGTATCAATTATCACAACCCCAAATAAACAATATGCAACCTAATTGAACAACAAAGTTTTCTTTCAGTTGAATACAATCAAAATGTTCAGTCTTTGTGAAAAGAGTTAATTGAAAAGTCCGTAGAAAAAGTTAGTTGTCCTTAATCTGTTGACGACGAAAAAAAAAAGGTCTCCATCCGACAGAAAAAGAAAATATGAGGAAAGTTATTCTTTTTCCTACCATTCGCAGTTCAAATCAGTGCAAAGACTTACCTTTCCTCAACTGAAAGATCCAAGAACAGACTCAAGGGAGGCTCGCCAGTCCAAACCCTCCACAGAACTACTGGAAGGCCGGAAATTGACATGTGCTGGTATTCGGTAATGCGATAAATCGCGGTAATTAATATGCACGATATTGTTATCGCAGGCACTTCAAAATAGCGTGAAAAATAATAGAATCGAATGTAGATTTTTAGAACGTGCATTAGCTTATTTCCCATCAACCATTTAAAAAAATCTAAACACGTGCGCACTCTGATGTAAACAATCCCCACATGTATTTGCACTATGTGCATGCGCGCAGTGCACGCTAGTCTAATGTAAACAATCCTCACATGGAGAAGAATCACGGCGGACGGAGGAACGTATTTCAGCGTGAGACTCACGCAATCGACACTGCACACGCTCTCACGCCACACATACATTTTCTCACGCAGAGAAAAATCGCAGAGAAAAGAGGACAGCGACAGACTACAGAGCAGGATACTCTTGATATGAAAAAAATATCAGCTCTCAGGTTCTGTCCATTTTATTACGAAATTCAGACAATAAATACCGTTTTGCCGCTTGTAAATGTGACGTGACAGATCTCAGTAGCGCCTCAGTTCAAGTAAACCGATCATCTGTTACTTTTTATTTAAAGATACAGTACAACTTACTGAAAGGTATGCCTCATACATAAAATCGATCAATCAGTGCTTTTCAACCATGGATATAAAACTGCAGGAGAACACTTATGTCACAGAACGTTACATTTACCTCATATAAGCCATTTAATGACCAGCACGTTAAAAAATAGCTATAGTATTTTGCTAAATATGTGCACTACATTACATATTTATTATATTTTTACTTGTCAATACATAATTGTTATTATAATGAAAACCGCATTATATTTAATTTCTCTCTGCATGTTTACAGCATTATGTGAGATATATTTTTTCTTGAGAAAAATTTACATGCAGGCTATCTACAGTAGCCTACTTAATATTTATCCAAATTAGTCAATATTGAATCAAGTTTGAAATCAAATCCAAGAATTGAATTGAAATCTTGAAAATTGTGCTAAGCAATAATACAAACAGCCTACCAGTCATTGTACATGTAAACATTGAAACATGCTGTCACTAAACGTAATAAAATTCTGTTTAGTTACCAAATGTTTTGACAATCACAATTACACATTGTGACGCAAGTTCCCCCCCCCCCCCAATCCATCCGTTTCTCTTGTGCACTTAAAATATCGTGATAATACCGTGATAAAAGCTCAAACAATTAATGTTATATCGGCACATGCCTAGCCGGAACAAATCCAGAATACAGGGACCAAAACATCGCCACATCAGACATGAGGACATCAATCGAACTTGGAAAAAAAATAGAATAACAAAAAACCTGACCAAGGTCACAAAATGAATATCATTAATATCTTCATTATAACCACATACAATCATGTTTTTAACTCATGACAGTACATTAATCATCCATTTTACCCAGAACTTGAACATTTGAAAATGCATTTTACAAATAAAGAATATTTATTTTACATAGGCAAGGTTTGTGGCTATTTCTCAACATAATACACTGATTAATATTAACCACTTTTGCGTCACCTATTTAAGCAGTTAGCTGTTATTAACCAAATACAGCATTAAACAAATTTTTTTATACATATAAATCACTCACACATTTAATTTATCTTGCTTTCCTCTCATACAACAATAACAGTCTGATTCGTAACAATTACAAAGCAAGTTGACTTAGGCAACCAAGGAGATCGTTAAACTCAGAAAATTCCAGAGTGGTGCAGGTACAGCACGTCCCGTTTAAATCGTTCTTTTTACCCTTTTTAATCAAAAATACACTCCATAAACACTTTAGCAATACTCCGATGCTAATCAATCACCATAGCCTACACTTTTATATTAACCAGCTGAATGTCCGTTTCACTCTCATAACAACACCAACGTCTCTCACAACTAGGAAATAAAGTGTGTCATTTCACTCACATCTATGGATTAATCCCTCGACAGAACTCGCCTAGAAGATTATTTTCTGTTCTTTCTGAGCGTTGTGACACCGCGCTCATCAGGCATCCATGCACGAGAGAGAGAACTGCCTCTAACTTCTCGCCTAAACCTCGCGTAAAAACCCGGAAATAAATTTTTCCGCTGCGCCAGATACGGCGCTTGCATTGGCTCATTTCAAGTTCAAAACTCATCACCATTGGTCACAGTAATAAAAGAAAATATAAGTTAGTTTGAAATTAATATTTTTCTTTTATGATGTTACTTCTATTGAATGGTTTTCAATAATTCTCCCATTATTATATTAATAACAATAATTTGTTTTCTCTGTTACTCATTGGTAACCTTGGTTCCCTTTCGTTGTCACTCCGAGTTACGTCGGATGACGATGAATGGGGTTTCGCTTAGAAAGCCTATCAACTTCGAGTATAAAAAAACGAGCCAATGCCAAAGAAATGCCATGGGTCTGCGGAATTTGCATGACTTAACTCCGCCCCACCTCGTGGGTATAAAAGCAGGACGCCGGCAACATGCAGTTATGTTTTCGCTTCGGAGCCAAGGGTTTCTCTTCACTCCACAAGCCATCTCTGAATTGTCAGCTTCACAAACGAGTTCCTCTGGTGTTGGTGTGACGGCGATCTCCCGCGAGCTCGCGCTTCCTGCTTATCTGTACAGTGGTTTGACAGTGAGTGCGTGTCTCCCTGGGCGCTTCAACACTCAGAGTGTTTCTCTCATAAAAGAGCTTGCACGCGGCACGTCTTTTTAAAGATGCCTCGCCCGTGCACTTCTGGTTGTGGCAGATTAGTGTCTGACTCTGATGGGCACGAGCGCTGTCTAGTGTGTTTGGGCATGGATCACGCTAGAGCAGCGCTCGTGGATGAGTCATGTTCTCTCTGCGGGAACATGACCATCGCGTCACTTAGGTCGAGACTCAATGAACTCGCAAGAGTGAGAGTCCCCTCATCCACATCCCGATCTAGTGCTCCCTCGCGGGGTGCTACTTCGGTTGGTGGCCAGGGTGACCTGAGGGTTACGGTCTGGAACAAGGTGCCGACTATCTGTCCGCGACCCAAGCCCCCCTCCTCGGTGACGGTGCCCGCTAGTGAACCTCCAATTCCCGCGGGTCAACCTTCAGGTGGCCTGCGAGTTTCGGTTGAAGCTACAGAGGAAGATGCTATGTCTGTAGCAGCATCACAAGGTGGGTTTGAATCTTCTGGAAGTGAGGACTCAGCACAGCTGCCACCTTCCGGTGTGCATACGGCTGTGCCTGAGTCGGATCCGGAAATGACAGCCATGCTTTCCCGGGCAGCCGCGAGCATCGGCCTAGAGTGGAGGCCTCCACCCTGTCCTGAGCGCTCGCGGCTGGACGATTGGTTTTTGAGTAAGGCCGGCGACCCGCGTCCACGGCAAACCCCAATACCTTTCTTCCCGGACGTGCATGATGAGATCTCGAAGTCCTGGAAGACCCCCCTGTCTTCCCGGGACCGCTCGCTGGTCTCATCCGCCTTTCCTCCCCTCGATGGGGCAGCTGCCCGTGGGTACACTGGGCTTCCCCCGGTTGAACGCTCTGTTGCGATGCAACTGTGTCCTCAGAGTGCTTCTTCTCGAAGCGAGCCTAAGCACCCATCCAAGGCCTGTAGATTTTCGTCTACTCTGGTGGCGAAGTCTTACAGAGCGGCGGGACAGGCGGCTGCTTCTCTGCATACGATGGCCACTCTGCAGGTCTACCATGCCCAGATGCTCAGAGACATGCACGAGGGTAAGACAGACGCAGTGCTCTTTGATGAGCTGCGCGCCGCAACCGACCTTGCCCTCCGGAGGTAGCCGCGCGCTCCCTGGGTCTGGTGATGTCCACTTCGGTGGTCCAGGAGAGACACCTCTGACTGAACCTGGCCGACATGCGGGATACCGAGCGGACTCGTCTGCTCGATGCACCCCTGTCCCAGGCCGGCCTCTTCGGCGGCGCAGTTGTGGATTTCGCCCAACAGTTCTCAACTGCACAGAAACAGACCGAGGCTATTAAACACATTCTGCCCCGCCGACCCGCTGCTGCCTTGACGTCTGCCGGGCAGACGCCTCAGCCTGTTTCCCGCCGAGGGCCCCCTCCTAAGGCTCCCGCCCCTCCCGCTCGGCCAAAGCAGCAGCCTTCACCCACGCCCAGCCGCGGAGGAAGCCGTAGGAAGGCGCCACAGCCCTCTCCAGCCCCGCCCCCCGCCAAGCGCCGGGCCAAGCGGCGCTCCTGAGACGGGCTGCTCAGGGATGATGGTTGTTTCCCAGGAGATAGTAGCAGGACCACTCCTTCCCCCGGTGGAGGGCCGGGGGAGAATCTTTTGTTCTCCACTCCCTACTGCTCACCCACGGGTGGGCAGCACCCTAATGTGGTTAAAGAAAGAAACAACCCCCTCATCCCTGAGAACACAGAGTTCTCGGACGACACAGAGCGCCGCCCCCAAGCCATGCTCTCCTCGTCCCCCTCTGTCCCGGAGTCGGTTGACACGGCGTGCCGTCCATGGACCGCTTCGCCCTTGTCCCGCACTGTCGCCAGACCCCTGGCAGAGCAGGCCCCCGCGGGACGACCTCCCTGGTCCTTCCCTGGCCCCCTCTGCCAGGGCGCGGGTGTTAACTGTGCCCCCACACCGGGCTGCTATGCCGTCCACGTCTGGGCCAGTTACTCCGGTTCGCTGCCCCTCCGGGGGGACGCCTGTGGTTCGCATGACCCCGCTGGTTCAGTTCCTGGGAGCCTGGCTAGAGCTTCCCCGTCTGTCCCGCTGGGTCGCCCGAACCATCAGGCTCGGCTATGCGATTCAGTTCGCACGGTCTCCTCCCCGCTACAGGGGAGTCCGCTCCACGTTGGTCGGTGGCAATGCCCCCATCATGAGAGCACAGATTGCCACCCTGCTGGCGAAGGGTGCAATCGAGATTGTCCCTCCAGCCGAGATGAGGTCCGGCTTCTACAGCCCTTACTTCATTGTCCCCAAGAAAACCGGTGGGTTACGACCAATCCTGGACTTGCGCGTGCTGAACCGCTCCCTTCACAGGATGCCGTTCAAGATGCTCACCGCCAAACGCATTTTCGAATGTGTTCGGCCCCAGGATTGGTTTGCAGCGATCGACCTGAAGGATGCCTACTTTCATGTCTCCATTCTTCCTCGACACAAACCGTTCCTCCAGTTTGCTTTCGAGGGGCAGGCATACCAGTACGCGGTCCTCCCTTTCGGGCTAGCCCTGTCTCCTCGCGTCTTCACGAAGGTCGTCGAGGCAGCCCTTGTTCCCCTTCGGGTTCACGGGGTTCGCATCCTGAACTATCTTGACGACTGGCTGATCCTAGCTCACTCTCGAGAGCAGGTTTGCGAACACAGGGACCTTGTGCTCCGGCACCTAGCTCGTCTGGGCCTTCGGGTCAACTGGGAGAAGAGCAAACTTTGCCCCGTGCAGAGGATCTCTTTTCTTGGTATGGACATCGACTCGGTCGCCATGACCGCGCAGCTTACGAGCGAGCGCGCGCAGTCACTGCTGACTTGTCTGAGACAAATTCAGGGCAAGAGTGCGACTTCTGGGGCATATGGCATCTGCAGCCGCGGTGACGCCGCTCGGATTGCTTCATATGAGACCACTTCAGCTTTGGCTACGCGACCGAGTCCCGAGGTGGGCATGGCAACAAGGCACGCTCCGAGTATCAGTTACTCCGACCTGCCGTCAGACCTTCACCCCGTGGTCGAACCTCAGTTTTCTCAGGGCTGGTGTCCCCCCGGAACGAGTTTCCCGGCATGTTGTTGTCTCAACAGATGCCTCCACCATGGGCTGGGGCGCTATGTGCAATGGACATGCTGCCACGGGCTCCTGGACAGGACCCCAGCGCCTATGGCATGTCAATTGCCTCGAGTTGCTGGCAGTACGCCTTGCCCTGCACTGCTTCCAGGCGCTGCTCAAGGGTCAACACGTACTAGTCCGATCAGACAATACCGCCACTGTAGCGTACATCAACCATCAAGGTGGTCTACGCTCCCGCCGTATGTCGCAACTCGCTCGCCACCTCCTCTTATGGAGTCAGAAGCATCTGAGGTCCCTTCGAGCCATTTACATTCCCGGAGCCCTGAACCGTGCAGCCGACGAGCTCTCATGGCTTCAGCCCCTCCCCGGAGAATGGCGACTCCATCCCCAGTCGGTTCAGCTGATTTGGGACCAGTTCGGGGACGCACAGATAGATCTGTTTGCCTCCCACGACTCGACCCATTGCGACCAGTATTATTCCCTGACCGAGGGCACGTGCCGAGGGCACGCCGCGGCACGGATGCTGTGGCGCACAGCTGGCCGCGGGGCCGCAAATATGCGTTTCCCCCAGTGAGCCTTCTAGCGCAGGTCTTGCGCAAGCTCAAGGAGGACGAGGAGCAGGTCCTTCTGGTTGCGCCGTACTGGCCCACCCGGACTTGGTTCTCCGAACTGGTGCTCCTCGTGACAGCACCTCCTTGGCCAATTCCTCTGAGGAAGGACCTCCTTTCTCAGGGACGGGGCACCCTATGGCACCCTCCTCCCGATCTTTGGAGCCTCCAGGTGTGGCTCCTGGACGGGACGAGGCAGGTTTGAGTACCCTACCACCAGCAGTGGTGGCTACCATCACTTCTGCTAGAGCGTCGTCCACGAGACACGCCTACGCGTTGAAGTGGAACCTCTTCGTCAACTGGTTCCCTTTTCGCCGAGAAGACCCCCGAAGGTGTTCGGTCAGTCTCGTGCTTTCCTTCCTTCAAGATGGGTTGGAGCGAAGGCTGTCTCCCTCCACTCCCAAAGTTTATGTTGCCGCTATTGCCGCACACCATGACTTGGTGGAAGGTAAATCTTTAGGGAAGCACGACCTAATCGTCAGGTTCTTGAGGGGAGCGAGGAGACTGAATCCTCCTCGCTCTCCTCTCGTTCCCTCTTGGGCCCTCGCAGTGGTTCTAACTGCCCTGCAGAGTGCTCCCTTTGAGCCTCTGCAATCAGTGGAGCTTAAGTTCCTGTCAATGAAGACAGCGCTCCTGGTTGCATTGGCCTCTCTCAAGAGGGTCGGGGACCTGCAAGCATTCTCCGTTGACGAAGCGTGCCTGGAATTCGGGCCGGCTTACTCTCACGTGATCCTGAGACCCCGGCTTGGATATGTGCCCAAGGTTCCTACCACTCCCTTCCGGGACCAGGTGGTGAACCTGCAAGCGCTGCCCTTGGAGGAGGCATACCCAGCCTTGGCACTGCTCTGTCCAGTACGCGCTCTCCGCGCCTATGTAGACAGGACGCAGTGTTTCAGGACCTCAGACCAGCTCTTTGTCTGTTATGGTGGGAAGCTGAAGGGAAAGGCTCTCTCCAAGCAGAGGTTGTCTCACTGGATAGTGGACACCATTGCTTTGGCATACCAGCAGCAAGGTCGACCGTGCCCCCTTGGTGTGACTGCCCACTCCACCCGGAGCGTGGCATCCTCTTGGGCTCTAGCGCATGGCGCCTCGCTAACAGACATCTGCAGAGCTGCAGGCTGGGCGACACCGAACACATTCGCCAGATTCTACAATCTCCGAGTGGAGCCTGTGTCCTCTCATGTACTCGCTTCAAATGGCTAGTACTGGACCCGCTCAGGTGTCTTCGCTTGCCCGCCATTCCACTCCACGGACTGGATACGTGCAATATTCTTCTCAGGTGAGCTTCTCCGCAAGCCCTGAGTTCCTCCCGCACCCCTGATGCTAGCGCCAGTGTCTATTGCCTGTGCGTCGGCTAGGTGCCTCCCGTGTGCGTGTTAATTGCATATTTCCTCTAACTTGGGATATGCTTCCCAGTGTACCTTGGTATTCCTGTGTTAAATAGGAGTCCTTCGTCCAAAGTCTCTCAAGGGCTCAGATTTACGCAGGGCACTGGAAGACAGCTGTGAAGGTGGCGTGATTAGACTGATAACCCCATTCGTCGTCATCCGATGTAACTCAGAGTGACAACGAAAGGGAACGTCTCGGTTACGTATGTAACCCTCGTTCCCTGAGTAGGGAACGGAGACATTACGTCTTCCTGCCACTTCCGCTGTACTGTGGGGATCGCCTGAGCTCAGTCTTGGCTCCTCTGCGAAGAAACATAAATGCATGTTGCCAGCGTCCTCCTTTTATACCCACGAGGTGGGGCGGAATTACGTCATGCAAATTCCGCAGACCCATGGCATTTCTTTGCTATTGGCTCTTTTTTTAATACTCGAAGTTGATAGGCTTTCTAAGCGGAACCCCATTCGTCGTCATCCCACGTAACGTCTCCATTCCCTACTCAGGGAACGAGGGTTACATACGTAACCGAGACGTTACACTTGCATCTGTCTTCCTCTGTACCATTTGACAACTTCAGCTGATCCCTTTATCAACATTTTCTTTTTTAAATGTCTGTCACACAATCCTAGGTGAATTAATTGTGTTGCAAAGACATTATAATATTGTCATGCTCTAGGGCAGTGGTTCAGCTTGATCACACGCGATTCATTCAACTCATCGAAATTGAGAAACTTGTATGATTCTAACTTGTGTGCCAGTGATCACATGTGTATTCAGAATGTTCTCTGGCCACAGAAATACCCTCATCAAAGAGGACAGAGGAAGAAGAAGGTGGTGAAATACACCATGGGCGGCTTCATCATTTTTGCTCTTATCTGCATCATCTGGTTCCCTCTTCTCTTCATGTCATTGGTTAAATCTGTAGCAGGAGTAACCAATCAACCATTAGATGTGTCCATCCAGCTGAGCATTTTAGGATACGAGGTGTGCAATTTAACACAGTGACATTCTTGTCTTTATTATGTGTTCACAACATATATATTCTGAAGTATGTTTATATCTGTGAAATATGTCTATATGTTAATATATATAATTATTATATGAATATAGTTGAATAAATATATATCAGAGCTGGGAAAAACAATGTGCTCATTTCCGTGAATAATATAAACTATGTTTACAGCCATTGTTCAGCATGAGTGCTCAGGAGAACAATTTGATTCCCTACTCTCAATCAGCCCTACAGAGGATGACCAATCACTACGCCACTTACCCGGTACACATTACATTTGTCCCACAGTTATCTACAATCACACTTTGAACCTTGAGTTTAAACCGCTAGATTGTCATCCTTCTGTCGTCAGTCTGATCAAACTGTCCTCCTTGTGCAATTAGTCAGCGATGCAGTTCATCGTGAACTATATGGCAGAGGACATAGTGATGGCAAAGATCAAAAGTGACGCCAGTCTGTTGTGGAGCGTCAGTCCTGCCAGCCGTGACGCCATGATCAATGAACTCAGCAACTCAACACGCTTCTACATCACCCTGCGCTGGACTTTACTGCGGTATACTCTCACAAGCACAACAACTGCACACATTATACAGGCCAAAGGCTTGATGTATTCCAATGAAATTCTTGAGCCCAAAAGATCTATTTAGTCAATCCCTTATATCCTGTCAGAATGTGAACGTGTACCATGATGGGAAACAGTGCTGTATGTTCTCACTCATGTAGTCTCTGTCTCATCTCATAATCAACATTTCACAGTGCGTGTGATATGTCACTGTGTTTTTTGATGTTTGAGCAGAAATGCATCTCTGGTGATGAATGCTGAGACGGTTGGTGAACACACAGTGAAGTATGAAGACAGCGTACTGAGAGATGAACTGGTGTCTATGCTCAGAGGGACACACAGCCGTCCACTGTACGGCTTTCTCAAATATTTAAATGTGGACTCTCTCTACATCTGTTTTTGCCACTTCTCATTCTATCTGTTTTCTGATGCCTGTCAGGATGCTGGAAAATCTGCTGCCAAAGTATATCAGAGGAACTTCCGGACCTAATGCTAAAGTGGCACATCGACTTCAAGTGGGTGAGTTATCAACTGTGTTTTGAAATTTATTTAAGAGACTTAAATGCTTACAATTGCACTATTTTTGATTTTCTACAATGCTTTAGCATGTACTCTTATAGACAATCTTTGAAACTGTGTATTTTTAGCACTTCTCACGTTTATTAAGAGGAATCTCTTCATTGTTTTTCTGTAAGCCATTAGAACATCAGATCTGCAGGATGTTTTTGTGACTTTAACAGAATCATTCACAGAGCGTTCCAGAGGCTCGGAGGATGGTCATCTCCAGTTCTTCCGTCCTCTGTCCATCAAACTGCAGCGGGGGAACGGGAGCTCCGCAGGGATGGGGTCGCAGTGGTGGGTGGTAGAAGAGTGTGTTCCTGAGCCTCCAGCCAGCACATGCCAGAGTATTGAGATGGTGGTGTTCAATGATAAAGTCAGCCCATCCAGTGTGGGCTTCCTAGCCGGATATGGGTGAGTTTAAGCCATTTTTACAATATATGGATCATGTCTGGTATAACTTTGATACATGCAGCCTTAAAAGAAAGTAATCAACTGATCAAAAAGATGGAAAATACCAAGAACATCTTCAGTATGCAATGAAGTGAAAGATGATTTACTTGATCTAACAACATCTGCTTAATAAATGTATCATGTAATGCACATCTGAAGGTCATGTCATATTTGAATAAAATAAACAGTATTTAACTCAAAACAGTGTTTGTGGCCAGATTAAAATCCACGTAGTATATTTAGCAGCAACAGTGTTCAGTACTTTTTGCCGTGGCATAAATTAATTTACACAGACATTACAATTGCAGGAATAATGTAAAATATATATATATATATAAATATATATAATATATATATATATATATATATATATATATATATATATATATATATATATATATAAATGAATATTTGAATAAACTGTTGATTTAAAATATGAAATCTATCCATCATCTTGTTTTCTCTCCTCTCGCGCTGCAGCATTGTGGGTCTGTACATGTCGGTGGTGCTGGTCATTGGTAAGTTTGTGCGGGAATTCTTCACAGGCATATCTCGATCCATCATGTACGAGGAGCTGCCGTGTGTGGACCGCGTGCTCAAACTGTGCAATGACATCTTTGTTGTGCGAGAGGCTGGAGAGATGGAGATGGAAGAGCAACTGTTTGACAAGCTCATCTTCCTGTACCGCTCACCTGAGACCATGATCAAAATGACCCACCAAAAGAATGAGTAGCTTTCATTTATGACTGCATGACTTTTCTGTCAAAATATCAACCTAATCTCAACATCTCAGAAGGACAATATTGTATGAAAGTAGCATCTGCTGCAAGGCACCAAGCAGAAAGTCTTTTATACATTATACTGCAGTACTATGAAATATGATGTGCATTTACATTTATCCATGAGGGGTTTTTGAAGCCATGTACTGCATTAACTAAAAAGAGCATCAATGTAAAAGAAATCATATATTCATGAATGGAGGTTGGATGAAATTATGTATGCTTAAAAGACTGCACTAGTGGTAAATCAATACCACTAGTATCAATATCAGCTTTTTTTAATCAGTTAGATGGTTTCATATGTTGTAATATTATGCTGTCATTACATATATGATGTACTAGTTGGTGTGCATAGTGATTCATATAATAAACCATGGCATGTGGAAAAAAACTTGTATTGCATCTTGTTGCTTAGCTGGAAAGTTCTCATTGAAAATTAAGGGCCCTATTTGAATGATCTGAAACGCAAGTATCAAACGCGAAACGCAAGTAACTTTGTGGGTGGATCTCGGACACTAATGCTATTATACCGGCGGGATAAATGACTCTTGCGCCCGATAACGGCGGATTGCTATAATAACGGCGGATTGCTATTATAACAGCGGATTGCTATTATAACGGGGGATCGCTATTATAACGGTTGATTGCTATAATAACGGTAGATTGCTATAATAACGGCGGATTGCTATTATAACAGCAGATTGCTATTATAACGGCGGATTGCTATTATAACTGTAGATTGCTATTATAACGGTAGATTGCTGTAATAACGGCGGATTGCTATTATAACAGCAGATTGCTATTATAACGGCGGGTTTGCAGGAGCGGTTCACAGCGAGGAGACCGGCATTCTCGTCAGGGCCGTAAAACACAGAGAAGTGACATTGTATGCGGATGGAGAAACACACCCAAATTAGCTTCGGTTAATCAGGCGTATAATAATTTGGGTAAATGTGCAAGCTAGATTTATGCCTATTTTTTCACATCTTCATGGACACCACAATGATTTCCCTCGTGTGGTAATATTTTTCCTTGTAATTAGGTATGGTTTGCAAAAATGGGAACTGCTGTGTCTGTAAATGAGAGAACGATATTAAACGAGTAGGCGTGCGACATGGCTCTACACGGCTATGAGTGGGATATTGCGTTTATATAACAGTTTGACGACACAAGTGTTAAAAGCAGTTGTTTTAAAGTAAAAACAATGTCCTTGTTTACAACCTTGTTTCAGTCCCTTTCAATATAAAAGTCTTTGCTCCTGACTCACTCATGAAGACAGCCTTTACCGCCATCTAATGGTGTAATAATGTAAAAGTCGAAATCTCAATCACTAACGGACCCTTTCTCAATGCCAAATACGGCATGTTAATAATATACAAATATTATTTATTGAATATTAATATTGAAATAAACAATAGTTGCCATTCTAAAAGTTTAAGTTAGTTAGGTAGCTCTATCATTGATTTAATTATTTATTAGTTTGATTTGGCATCTCTCGAGCTCGCCTTCCACCTTGTTTTTGACCCTATTTGTACCCTACCCTAACCCTATTTGTGTTAATTGTTCCTGTGTAAATATAGTAAATATTTTCTTTTCACCTTTTCACTTTCGGCACTGTACAATAAACACTTTTGAGTGGAGTTTTGACTAGATTCTTTTATTCATTTATTTATTTATTTATTAGGGACCATGTACAATTTCAAACATAAATGTTACCATTTGATGGATTGTACTAGAGTTAGCCATAGGCTAATTTATGTCTGCAGTCCCCTGCCAGGGTACAATAAAAACAAACTCCCACCCCCTACACACATACACAAAACACATTTTATCAAGAGAAAATTATCCCTGCATCTGCTCCTAAGACATTTCTAATATGATCTTCTACATGATCTGAGATGGAGGATCATTTCTGAGAGTAGGATCTCCAGGACTTTACCTCTGTCAGAGACACACATGCCAACCCTCCCGATTTTTCCGGGAGACTCCCGAATTTCAAAGCCCCTCCCGAAAATCTCCCGGACCGACCATTCTCCCGAATTTCTCCCGATTTCCACCCGGACAACAATATTGCTACACCATCCGTCACTGGGCGCCGTTTCAGACCGAACAATAATAAAAGTTACACCTCGAAGTCAAGCGCGAAAGAAGCAGAAGAAGAAGGGGAAAAGGAAGAATGAAGAGACCATGGCGAATAATAAGAGAAAATATGCCTGCAAATTCTTAAATGAATGGAAAAAAGAATTCACGTTCATCCAGGACACCTCGAAGGGGAAGGGATATGCTGCCTGCAAAGTTTGTAGATCAGACTTTTTCATTGAACACGGTGGCCGAACGGATTTAATTACACACATAGGGTCAGAAAAGCACAAGGCAATGCAGCGCATGGTTAGAAAGATAGTGACAGAGAATAGAACAAGGATTGACGATTCAACTCTTAACTCACTCCTCTCCTGCAAATTGAATTTCACAGGTGCTGCTCATAGCTACGCTCCTTCAAGGGCTGTGCTACTGGCTGCGAAGCATTGCACCTTCAAATACAACCATAAGTAGAGTAGTGTTGTTATTATTGTACAAATACATACAAAATATATACATACAATACATATATATATATATATATATATAGATATATTTACAAAAAATATTGTACAAAAAAAGGGTCTAACCTCCTGAGGAGAGGCCTTAAGGAATTGAATTTGTAAAATAAATGAATTACATATTTCTTTGCGTTATATGTTATAAAAATTATATGTTAAAAAAAATGAACAACAACAACAGTAAAATAAGGCAAAAAAAAAGTTGTTGAACCTGTCAAACGTTCATTGGTAACAAACTACGCTGAACCACTAAATTCCTATAAAACCATAAATAAAAATAAAAATGCTGTGTGCATTTCTGTGTGCAATCAGCACGTTCACCACCCAAGTCCCACCCCCAAAAGTTCCCCCCAACTCTGGTTATGGAGAAAAATCCTGGAATGTTTTCCATCAAAAACCTTAATTTCTTTTCGACTGAAGAAAGAAAGACATGGACATCTTGGATGACATGGGGTGAGTAAATTATCAGCAAAAGTTTTTTTTAAAAGGGAACTAATCCTTTAAACTCAATTTATTGTGAAGTTGTTTTGTGGCATAGATATTTGGGCACATCGTTAACATTAAAATGTTTAAACAGTTTTACATTTTATTAAAGGCTATTGCATTACATTTCTCAACTTTTACATATTTTACTGCTTCATTGATTGGTAGTGTGCTCAATATTGATGTGGGACTCTTAAGCACTTTTTAAAAATTTAAATTATTTGTTAATCTAGCCAAGTTTGTACAGTGTAGAAACTGGGAGAAACTGTATTGCACTTAATTGCTGTTGCAAACAAAAGGTCAAACCAGATTTACTGTGAACGCTGTGAATGTTACATGGTCTGCGAACATGTTTTAAAAGATATGTAATGCTTGCAGAATTAAATTTCAGTTGTTTTGAAATTCTTTTTTGTGTCTTTATTTAAAGAAAGTGAGCTACAGCTACAAGGTTTTTCAGTTTTATCTGAAGTACAACAAAACTTGAATATGGGAGCAACTTTAGCTTTTTTATTGACGCATTATAATATTGACATAAATATATTGACTTTGTTATAATTAAAATTTATAGTTTGTTCTGAGTAAAAAATTCAACTTGAAAAAACCTAATCTAATTGCTTGTAACAAAATTACATCAATTTTATTAGTTTTTTCCAAAGTAAAAATTCAATTTATTTTATTGAAAGTGAAAATATTAGTTTTTCCAAAATAAAAATAAAAATTGAACCAAAGCAAAATTTTGATTAACCTCAAGTAAAAATTTATAGTTTCAGCCAAATCAAAAAAAACTATTTGAGGGAAATTAATTACATCTATTTAATTAGTTTATTTCAAAGTAAAAACTTTACTTGGATGTTTATTTCACAGTAAAAACTTCACTTGGATGTAATTGTAAATGTTAAGTTTTTCTAAAATAAAAACACTAGGTAACAAATTGTATCAAAGCAAAAAAAGCAAAGCAAAATTTGTATCAAAGCAAAAAAAATTACACTCGTTCTTTGTAACAAATGATATTATTACTTTGGGTTAAGCTAAAACGTGTTGGAAAAAATAAACATTTTGGTTTAACATTAAATAAAAAAATACGCTTTTAACTAAATCATAAATACAATTTGAAAAAATCTTAAAAAATTTGTTGTAACAAATTACATCAATTTTTTTCAGTTAATCCAAAGTATCATTTTTTCAATGTATACAGGCCCAGGATCATAGAGGACTCACAGAGAAAGATTTGAAGAGCAGAATGAGCCCCTGACTGAAGTGTTGATCTGTGTGTTCATTTATTATATAATCATCATTCAGACTTGCATCTGATCATATTCACTCACATTTCAACTTTTTTACCAAATTTTTCCTTCTGATGTCTTAATGGTGAAATCAGTGAACTTGATGGTAGCAATTTGAGTAATGTTCATCGAAGTTGCATCAGATGATTTTTGTGTCTGGTTTGTGTTTCCTGGGTAACCACTAGAGGTCCTCTTCCCGCACGGTGTCCCACACTCTGTTAGTACATTCCCCATGATACTGTCTGTCACTGAGTGTTCATTGTGTTCAGCTGTTTCTCGTCACCTCGTTAGCACTTGTGTAAATATACCCTCTCAGTTTCAGTGTTTGTCACAGAGTCCTTGTATGATGTCCCCACACTTCTGTAATTTGTGTCTGCCTGGTTCTCGTTTGTGTCTTACGTTTTGGTTTGCCTTATTGGTTTTTTGACCCTTGCCTGGACTGGTGTTGTGAGTACGGATTACCCTATCAATATATACTGCTTTTGGATCTTATGTTTCCTGTGTGTGTGTCGTGACAATTTTGAAACAGTATTTTCATAATTGTTTGTCTTTAACACGTTGATGAATTTGCCCATGAAGAAGCTAAACATTAAGTCTGTATATTAGCAATGCTTCAAAATACTGAAACCACACACAACCTGATCTTGGGATCGTGTTCTAAGAGTCCTTGTGGATTTCAGTGCCACTAACTGCTCAAAAGTTATAAATAATGTTAAAGCTGCTCATAGCTTTTGATCTGCTTTTCCTGAGCGAATCTATTCAAGTCTACTCAAGTCTACAATGAGACCAGGGCCGTTTCTGAACATGTTTCCCCCTTCTCAAAACGTACACACTCAAAACTAAAATATCAACGTTTCTAAGCATTGATATTTTTTGTTTGTTTGTTTTACAAATTACGTTTCCAATGCAAGAACTTTCCCCAGGAACTAGGGACTCTGTGCTGGTACTCTGTGTGTTTCCAGCACAGAAACCAGGGTCTAAATGAAGCTCCGGGTAAATATTTCCCCCTCTGAAAGTCCTGCTCGTGAGAGAGTACTTTCTCATAGTTCAGGAACTTTTGGGTGGTTGTCGAACTCTTGGCATTGTTATGGGTTCTAAGTCTAAATAATTCACAACTGTAGATGCCCTCTCTAAAAGGTGTTGGAAGGCATCATCACTCCTCTTGCCATTGAGAGTAGACTGAACCTTACAAACAGCAGCCTGCATGCCAGAAACAGTCTGTGTCCTTCTCTGAAGAGACCTGTTGAGATACTCTAGCTCTCCAATAACTGCTTGTGCCATCACAAGACCAAGTACAGTACTGCCTCTCATAAACTGCTGAAATAGACCATTTGCAGTGGCTGCAGTGGGAGAGTTAGTCCCTGCCATTTCCTCTAAGGCAGTGAGGATAGAGTCATACTGTGTGAAAGCAGAATGGATGGCACCGTGTCTAACAGTCCACCTAGTTTCACAGAGTGGTTTCAGGGCACTTGAGGTTCCATGGTCAGATATCGCAATCTGATAAAACATCTGTTTGAATTTACCAGACTGTCCACACAAAACTCCTAATTGATGAACCCAGTCAAGGGCATCTCGCACAACTATAGAAGCTGTGCATGCCTTCTGTGCTATCAAATTAACACAGTGTGCTCCACAGTGCACATATAATGCAAGTGGTTGTTTCTTCCTAATGTGAGCCTATGTTCCAGAATATTTGCCAGACATATTCGCTGCACCATCATATGTCTGCCCACGCAGTGCTGACAATAGCAAATTTAGTCTGCAGATTACATCTAATGCTACATTTGCAAGAGATTCTCCTGTGGTCTCAGGCACTGAATACATCCCAATGAATTCCTCATGAGCATTTAAGTCATGATCCACATAACGGAGACATACAGATTCTTGTTCTTGACCTGATGCGTCTTGTGTCCCATCAACAATCAAGGCAAACTGTGTGACTGGGAGGCATCGAATAGTGTCAGCTATTCTTATAATGTCTTTGCTCATTATGCCTAGTATTTCGTTTTGAATGAGAGGACCTGTGTAATCCTGCTTGTGCGTCACTAACCACTTCTGAAAAGCAGGGTCATCTTCTGCCTTTTCTTTCAGATGTTGGGATAGATTACCCTTCTCTTCCACATGACCTCGTAGAGCTAAACCTGGCCTAGTTAAGTATTTGATGGAGCCTACAATATTCATCAATGCATACCTTCCTTCCTCCTGTTGTCTGGCAACAGCTGAAGAAAGCTGTGAAGCCACAGTGTTACCTTTTTGTGCACAGATGTTCATGGCATGAATATGCAACTGACTTTTTGCATGTTCTGAGAACTTCTGGATAGCCTTTTTCCAATTTCTAAAGCCTACACTTAGAAAAGGCAGGGTCACACTTGCTTGCAAATGTTGACTGATTTAAAAAAAACCTTGGCACAGTGAAAACACATGACCCCTTGTAAAGTGGCACTGTAATGCAACCAAGGAAAAGTTGTGAACCATTTTTGTTGAAAAGACAACACACCGTTAGCTCGCTTCTGCACTACTATAAACTTAGGATCAGGTTGTGCAGGCTTTGTGCAGATAATGTCTGAAACATCAAATCCCTCTCTGTCCCTGTTTTCTGTGTTCGACTGGTCCCTGACATGGGGCTCAATATCCTGTGTTTAAACATGACATGAAAACGTGTTACTCTCTGAAATAACAATCTTATTAAATGAACGTATTGAACATATCAATAACACTATTCACAGCTATATTATGTTGCGTTCTCACCTGCTCATTTGCCTGACTGCTGCGCTCATCATGTGACCCTCTGAGGAAACTACAGGAACCAAATTACTTGCTTTACACAAATCCTCTCATTCAAAACAAAATACTAGGCACAATGAGCAATGTCAATGTCAAGATAAGTCAAGAATTTTTGAGAGGGCATCTACAGTTGTGAATTCTTTAGACTTAAAACCCATAACAATGCCAAGAGTTCGACAACAACCCGAGCGCTATAGTGGACAATCAAGTGGTTTCAGTCCTAAAACTGTTATGCAATTCTACAGAGTTGAGTTTTATAAGGTACTTCACACCATTCACACGCAGTTCACAGAACGTCAGTGTTCTGACAGTGTATGTTTGCATGCACAATTTTGTTTAAGGTCTCTTACCTGGTCATCTGTGCCTCCTGCGCTGCCTGGCTCTGTGCTCTCTCTCCCTCACTTTGGTCACCTGACCCTCTATCGCCTCCTCCTCTCTCTCCTTCTTCAATAGCTGTATCTCCTCTGTCGCCTCCTTCTCTCTCTCCTTCTACAATTGCTGTATCTTCTGTCGCCTCCTTCTCTCTCTCCTTCTACAATTGCTGTATCTCCTGTCGCCTCCTTCTCTCTCTCCTTCTACAATTGCTGTATCTCATCTGTTGCCTCCTTCTCTCTCCTTCTACAATTGCTGTATCTTCTGTCGCCTCCTTCTCTGTCTCCTTCTTCAATAGCTGTATCTCCTCTGTCGCCTCCTTCTCTCTCTCCTTCTACAATTGCTGTATCTCCTCTGTCGCCTCCTCTCTCTCCTTCTACAATTGCTGTATCTTCTCTGTCGCCTCCTTCTCTCTCTCCTTCTACAATTGCTGTATCTCCTCTGTCGCCTCCTTCTCTCTCTCCTTCTACAATTGCTGCATCTCCTCTGTCGCCTCCTCTCTCTCCTTCTACAATTGCTGTATCTTCTGTCGCCTCCTTCTCTCTCTCCTTCTACAATTGCTGTATCTCCTCTGTCGCCTCCTTCTCTCTCTCCTTCTACAATTGCTGTATCTCCTCTGTCGCCTCCTCTCTCTCCTTCTACAATTGCTGTATCTTCTCTGTCGCCGCCTCCTCTCTCTCCTTCTACAATTGCTGTATCTTCTCTGTCGCCTCCTTCTCTCTCTCCTTCTACAATTGCTGTATCTTCTCTGTCGCCTCCTTCTCTCTCCTTCTACAATTGTTGTACCTCCTCTGTCGCCTCCTTCTCTCTCTCCTTCTACAATTGCTGTATCTCCTCTGTCGCCTCCTTCTCTCTCTCTCTGGTCACCTGTCTATCTCTTATCGCCTCCTTGGCCATTCCCTCTTCCTGATATATATAAAAATCTCAGTTAATGTTCAAATGGTTTGAGAGAGGCTGTATATCCTAATCAGGTTTGGAGAATGCATGTTCCCTCACCAAAAAGTTGGAAAGCATTTTAAACACCTTTTGCCCACTTACAAGCACATTAAGATTGCTACAAAATAATCATAATAATAATAATATTTAGGGCTGTCAATCGATTACAAAAAATCTAATTAATTATATACTCTGATTAATTAATCTAATCACATGCATCCATTTTTGCTATGAATATATCTTAAAAACAAGTTTGGCAGATGAGTGAATCAATTAACAGCCAAACCAACATTATAGACTTTAAAGTTCACCGTGTCTCTCTTTTATTATAATTTTCCATTTGGGTCAGCTTAGTGTCTGGTGTCAGATTTTTAGCACGATAAATGCAAATGACTGAAGTTACTACTCACTTTCAATGACATATGCAGAGTAGGCAACCCTAACACCAGGGTAATGTGTGGAATACCACCTATGATTTCTCCTTTTTTGGGCCATTCAAACATGTAGATTTTTATTCACATAATTACTAGGCTGTTGCCTTTTCTATCCAGTAGGTGGCAGTTCAGGATAAGAAATAGCAGTTCAAGAAAATAAACTAAATAGTAGGAACAAAGAAATTAAACCAGCATAGCCTACAAGTGCAAACGGAAATGTAATGTGTGAAGTTACTGGAATGGAAATAAATGTAACCACCTTCTACATACTTTTGAAGACTTTTTGTTTCAAGTGTGCAACAAATTTAGTGAATTCAATTTATTTTTATAATAAAATTGAATTTATCAAGTCAAGTCAATTTATTGTATGTGTGTACAGTACAGGCGTGCACGCTCAAAAGGAGAGGCGTAACCTCTGAACTAGCCCATAGCAGCTAGCTGTCAATGGATGACATCTCTAGTCACAAGTAAATTATGCAATCCCCCCCCAGAATGTTTGACTATATTGGAGCAAACAGCAACTTAAGTTACAATTCAGTGACATTGGTTATACACAGTCCCTGGCACCCTATGGCTTTACCTCATATAGGACACGGGCAACATATAGAACATCTAGCCAGCCAACTCCAGTCAACAAAACAAATCATCAGCTAACTCCGTGTTTCTCAAACTTTTTCTGCCATTCCGAGGGGGTTCCGAGCCCCACCTGTCCCCAATCACCCCAACAAAATATTAATAAACTAGGCTTTAAGTTGTTCTGTTAAAATGTATTTTATTAACATCACATTTTAAAAACTTAACATCAAATAACAGCATTAAAAACTTTCAAATAGAGAAAATGAAAGTGCAATTATACTATCACTTTGCATTAAATAAGACTCAAAAGTAGATAAAACTTGTGTTTGCATAAATGGATAAATGGAAAATCAAAAAGGAAATCAAAGCAAATCATCACTCATTCCACTATTGGGGCTGCGGTGTGACAAGCAATGAATGACGTGTCTCCATGGAAACCATAATCCGATCAATAACGGTCGCCTTGAAAAACTTTTAAACTTACGTGTGAAAAGGTTAAGTAAGGCTTACATTTAAATGTGTCTTTGTTTTGAGTGTATGGTCAATAAAGTAGTTAAAAAGATGGGCACAAAACCTGTTTGTCGCGTCTCACTTTTCATGTCTCATTCCCCGCCAGTGGGCCGCGCCCCATACTTTGAGAAACGCTGAGCTAACTTAACAGCTAACTTAGCAATGGGGTACCTCCGCTTGGTCAGAATCATCTTTTTGGCCGGTGTCGACCAACAATGGAAAAATTATTGTCTGGCTGCCTTTCAGTGTCCTTTTCATCTTTCCATCAGTTGTCAGCTTTCTACCATTCATCCCAGCGACTGCGCAAAATATTGAACAAACTTGGTAGAGAAAGCGGGTTGGCTGGGTATTACCAAGTACTCAGTGCGGTGGTACGTTACAGATTATTTAATGATACTATCTTTCTTGCTGGCAAATGAATTTAATAAAGAAAATGAAAAAAGTATTCATTCGGAATATTTCATATTTCTTTTAATCTGAATGATGATATTGGGGGGAGGGGGGTTATATTAGCTGGATCTGATTTTTGAAGGGATCTTGACCCCCGTAACCCCCGTGCAAATTACGATCATGGATGTATAACACTTATATGTAAGATCAAAATCAACAGAGTATTTTAAGTCTATTTTTCTGCTATGTGAAAAAAACGAGCAAAACGCGCCGGCGCGTTTCTCGACCCCAGAGGGTTAAAGTGTTTTTCATTGAACAGTGATTCATTAACCTGCAATGTATTTGAGTACAAGCTCTAAAACAGAACCAAATACAACGCATGAAACGCATCCAAATATATTTCTCTTGGCAACTTTACTTTCACAGCTTAACACTGAGGCTGAGAACTTTACGCGTCATTTCTTTGGTTCAATCTCCAGAAATAACTTTTGAAGTGCATTAAAGGTATGTTCCAGCTCACCTGGACAGCTCAAGTTCAGCACATAAATTAGGCCAAATAACATGGCACATGCATGTGCAACTGATGGCAACCTGTTCAGGATTTTCACACCTTCATTGACTATACCAATGTCATGTGGTGGTTGGAGAGAATCACCCTCTTTCCTGATGACGAACACAGCCATTGTGGAACTTGCAAGCTCTGTTTCAGCTTCATTCCTCTGGACAACTTGATAAAAGAGGAGCTACAAGTTATTCTAATGAAACCAGTTTCCAATGTACCGACATAAATGACACAGACATTTCAAAAAATCAAATAAAAAAAATTAGATGATGAGATTAAGCTGGTTTATATTATATACACAAGACTCAGGATTCACAGATTGATTTCCAGAGACAAGCAAGTTTTCGAGTAGGATGATTATAAATTGCAAGTAAAACGCCCTGCTGACGACTTGGATTTGGTCTCTAGCGAATTCAAAATGTAATGAACTGATGCTAAAAAAGAAGCATTTTCTCATCAAAATATGACCAAATTAGTTCGCATTCATTTGCACTGAAATATTACTTAATTTCTGGCGCTATGGCTTCATGGAAGTGCTGCCCATTTCAGGAAGTCTGTATCAAGCAGGTTTCCGCCGCAGGTTACTTTTAGCATGTAAAATGGCAACCGAAAATTTGACTGATGCCCAAAGAAAAATGAAGCGAAATTATGACCGTAAGGCAGACGCTTGTGTCTTTAGTCCAGGGGATCAGGTGGTAGCTTTGTTGCCTATACCTGGTTCTCCTTTAGGGGGAAAGTTTTCAGGGCCTTACAGTGTGGTTCGTCAGGTGTCAGAGACCAATTATGTTGTTGCTACGCCTGATCGTAGGCGGGCGACACAGTTATGTCATATCAATTTACTTAATCCATATTATGCATCATCACAGTCGCCTAGTGTTAAGGGTGAATCGTCTGTCTTGGTCATGGCAGGCAATAGCCTCTTCAGAGTGAGAAGATGATGTGCAGGGCCCTGACGATTCCATGCTGCATGCTCGTCTAAATAATTCAGAGATGTTGGTCAAGTTGGAGGGAGTTTTACATCATTTGGATTTGCAACAGCAATTAGAATTGAAAGCTTTAATCTTTGAATTTCCAGGTCTGTTTTCAGATACTCCAACCTGCATAACTTTAATCGAGCATGACATAGAAGTCGGTGATGCAAAGCCAATCCGTCAGAGGTTTTACCGCACTGGTCCTGATAAGCATAAAAGTCTGGATGATAGTGTCCAATATCTTCTGGAGAATGGTCTTGCCTTACAGTCATACTCTAGCTGGCCCTCAAAAAACCTGATCATACATACAGATTTTGCATGGATTACAGAAAAGTAAATAGTGTAAAAAAAAACAGACTCGCCTAGGATAGAAGATTGTGTTTATCAAGTCGGTGCGGCTCGTTATGTGAGCAAATTCGACTTGCTTAAAGGTTATTACCAGGCTCCTCTTACTCCTAGGGCACAAGAGATTTCTGCTTTTATTACGCCGTGGGTCTCTACTCTTATACGAGAATGGCTTTTGGGTTGCGCAATGCCCCTTCCAGTTTCCAGCGGCTCATGAATCGAGTCGTTGATATGGTTTTGGTGTAGTGCTTTTGTATGAAGAGGGTGGGTGAAAGGGGATGAGAGTTTGGTTTAATCTAACATTAGTCTTTCGGGGTACTGGTTAAAAGGGATAATGGGTTTAGTCATTTATTGTTTTTTGGGTATAGTTTGTTTTTGTTTTTAGTATTGACTATGTAAAACTACATTCTACTCATTACACCATTTCCCAGAGTCCCACATGGGTCTCTGTTTTGTGGGGGGAGTGATGTCACGCCTGGTTTTGCCATGCTGGGTGTGCTCTCTCCACCATGGACAGAATATGGTTGAGCCGTTTCTCTCCCCCCAGTCTGAAGGGGGAGCTGTTTGTTTTCGGTCCATCTAACAGCAGCTGATTGGCGGGACTGTTTGAAAACATCTCCTGCCGGTTGTTTGGTCTGCCCTGTGCTGTGCGGTTCGGCATTGCTCGGGCCTCTAGGCTGACGGCAGCATCATCCTACTCCTTTTTTGTTTTCTTTGCATTACACATAGTCTACACTTTACTGATCTGTACTACACTTTCGATTAGCTTTCATTTGTTTCTCATTTACTGACTTGATACACTTATTGATTTAAATTATGATTTCATTGTATAATTTAATGTTTAATAAATTATGTTTGATTTGACTTAACTAACGGTGTGGTCTCCCCTATGTCATTGCTACTGTGACACAGGTAGTCGTGAACGTATGTATGGTTGTTTGTATGTACCGTAATTCCTCAAATAAAGACCGGTAGTCAATTAAACGCCGGGCTTCTGATAGTGGCCGGGGGCATGGTCAACACGGACAAATAAAGGCCGGTCTTAAATAAGTTAAAAATTAGTGTACGTACACTCAAACACGGACGCGCTCAGCGCTTGTCATACATCACAACTATTCAGTGCTTTTAACCACATAATGTTTATTTTAGGTTTCAGTACATATGATTTATAGCACAACAATAAATTTTATAGTTTGTAAAATACACAATGGTGTCTATGGAAGCAGCAATAACAATACATTCAAATGTATTTGCCGAAATGTTTTATTCATATCAGATACAGAGTGTAAGTAACTATAAAGTTTACTCTATCCTTCTCCCAGTTCACCGGACACTTACTTTCATGCATTTGGGGAGAAACCGAAGAATTAACGCGCTGTAATAAATCCAGCAGACAGGAATCTCTGAACTGCGGTGCCCATCTCACGTTACAGAGAAGATCATTTATAAAGGGTGTGGTGAACACGTGCCAAGCATGACTCGTCATCATGGAAACATGGCTGGCGGGCGGGGATCGCGAATTAGAAATAAAGGCCTGCCTCTAATAAAAGCCTGCTTCATATGAAAGCCTGCTACCATTTGCAGTTCAGGTAAATAAAGGCCCCGGCTTTTATTTGAGGAATTATGGTATGTATGTATGGTTGTATGTATGTATGTATGGTTGTTTGTATGCATGTATGGTTGTATGTTTGTTTGGTTGTATGTATGGTTATCAAGTCAAGTCACCTTTATTTATATAGCGCTTTTTACAATACAGATTGTATCAAAGTAGCTTCACAGTGATAACAAGAAAATAATACATCAAAGTTTGTTTCTAGAAGAAAATTGCATCATCATCCACCTTAAGGCAAATCAATAATATTGTTGAATATTTAAATGTCCCCAACTAAGCAAGCCAAAAGCCAAGGCGACAGTGGCAAGGAACCAAAACTCCATCAGGTGACAGAATGGAGAAAAAAAAAAACTTGGGAGAACCCAGGCTCAGTCAGGGGCCAGTTCTCCTCTGGCCAACGAACGAACAGTGTATGTTTATGATTCAGGAAGTATTACAAGTCAGAAGACAGATTGGATCAGAGCATTCAGAATATTATCCAGTTCCATCTGGTTGGAATTCAGAGTCATCATGCCGGTATGGAGACGAGTTTGTTGAGGATCAGTGCCGATACCTGTAGTGTCAATGAGGCCTTCACAGGGTTGATGGGCTGGCACTTCAGGGATGCGTCGTTCGTCGCGTCCAGATGCAGGTCCTTCATCAGATCTGGATACGGCCTGGATCCGGCGGACTGCGGTAAACCTCGGCATAAACACAGAGACTAATATTAACGCCATTCTTCTTATGATGTAACGAGTACATCAGGATTTATGGGAAGTGTTCCCGGTTCCGGCTGACCTAATCTATGCAGCCTAACATTGAATTATAGAAGTCTATAATATATTATGTGTATGCTAGGTCAAAGAGATGTGTTTTTAGTCTAGCTTTGAACTGACAGAGTGTGTCTGCTTCCCGGACAATGGTAGGAAGACTGTTCCAAAGTTTTGATGCTAAATGGGAAAAGGATCTACTGCCAGCAGTCGATTGTGATATTCTAGGTATTATCAACTGGACGGAATTTTGAGATTGCAATAGTCGTGAAGGACTATAATGAGCTATAAGAGCTCACTCAAGTACTGCGGAGCTAAACCATTTAGTGCTTTGTAAGTAATCAGTAATATTTTAAAATTTATACGATGTTTAATAGGGAGCCAATGCAGTGTTGACAGAACCGGGCTAATATGGTCATACTTCCTGGTTCTGGTAAGAACTCGAGCTGCTGCATTTTGAACCAGCTGTAGTTTATTTATTAAGCGTGCAGGGCAACCACCCAGTAGAGCATTACAATAATCTAGCCTTGATGTCATGAAAGCATGAACTAATTGTTCCGCATTTGTCAATGAGAGCATATGGCGTAATTTAGATATATTTTTAAGATAGAAAAATGCGGTTTTACAGATACTAGACATTCAAATTAAACATTGACTTTCAAATTAAAGATTGGTATCAAAGAGCACACCCAGGTTCCTAACCGACGACGAAGACTTAATAGAGCAGCCATCAAGTGTTAGACAGTATTCTAGGTTATTACGTGTGGAAGTTTTTTGTCCAATAATTAGAATCTCTGTTTTTTTCAGAATTTAGTTGTAGGAAATTACTAGTCATTCACTTTTTTATATCAGCCATGCATTCCGTTAATTTTGTGAATTGGTAAGTTTCGTCAGGGCATGAAGAAATATACAGCTGAGTATCATCGGCATAACAGTGAAAGCTAATTCCATGTTTCCTAATGATATCTCCTAATGGTAGTATGTACAGAGTGAACAGCAGCGGTCCTAGTACTGAGCCTTGTGGTACGCTATACTGAACTTGTGATCGATAAGACATCTCTTCATTTAATGCTACAAACTGATAACGGTCTGATAAGTATGATTTAAACCTTGCTAGTGCAATTCGACTAATGCCAACATAGTTTTCTAGTCTATTTAAAAGAATGTTGTGGTCAATGGTGTCAAATGCAGCACTAAGAGCGAGTAACACTAATAGAGAGATACAACCGCGATCGGATGATAAGAGCAATACTAATGTGAGGATACTGCTTTTTCTAATATCTTTGACAGAAAAGGCAGATTTGAGATCGGTCTGTAATTGATAATTCTGTAGGATCAAGTTGCGTTTTTTTAACAAGCAGTTTAATTAGTCAGGTTAAAGGTTTTTGGTACATATCCTAGAGACAAAGACAAATTAACGATATTAAGGATATCGATAACGATATTATATTAACAATACTATTTTCTTTAATCTTCTTTAAAGGAGAACTCCGGGCAATTTTTAACATTGAGCTCATTTTTTTGTACATTTCGAGTGCTGTCAGTACAGACAAAAACGACAAAAATCGGTGTTGCCTACACCGTTTTATCCTCTATTTTTTGCGTTTTGGACGAGGTTCATGTTTATAACAGTAATCTTGTGGGGTTGACTCATTTAAGTAATGTAATCATTTGGTTTTAGCCAGGTTTCTGTCAAACACCGCACATCTAGGTTATAATCTGAAATCATATCATTAACTATGAGCGATTTTGAAGTAAGGGATCGAACAGTTGCTCATCTGTATTTGTTTTTTATTTCTTGAACATCAATTACATTTTTAACCTTGGATTTCCAAATTCGGGGAACAGATACAATCTCTATATGATGATACCTAGGTGAAAGAGGCTCTATGTGATGGGATTTATCTGACCTTGGTGACGCGAGGCCGCTAGCAGACGGTCGGTTTAGCCAGTCTGTCTGCTTCCTGACCTGAGCCCCAGATTGTCATGTTTTAGCTCTAAGACTATGAGCCAAATTACTAAAGAGAAGAGCAGCACCATCCCAGGAGGGATGAATACCAAGCTTGTGGAACTTACAAAACTAAATCCTCAGAACATGTTGGCACTTCTATTGAGATGGTTATCGAAAGACATCTGGAGACAGGGCCAAAAGCAGAGTATGATCGCTCATGCTCCCTACAAACGTCCTGCACAAGTCATGCTTGGGAAGGTGGTTTGGGTCGATCAGTTTGTTGTTCTGTCATTATCGGACTCAAACTGATACGCCATAATTAGCATGAGCAGTATTTACAGTGCCTCTGGACTCACAGGTTATGGTAAGGGACAAGGGACTTTACATTTCCGCAACACACTCTAAGCAGTAGACCAATGACAGCAGACTGGGGCCAACTGACCAATGAGAGCAGACTGGGCTTTTTGGAAGACAGTTTTTTTTAAGAAACCGAAACAAAAACAAAGTGAAAACAGGTACTCCAACAATGTATATTACAAGAAAATGTTGATTTGTGAACATTAAATCATGTAAATGTATTCTAGTAGAGCCCTTAACAAAATTGTGAATAATATATTAGGGGCCCTTTTACACTCCCACAAGGCACTTTGAATACCAAGGACTGCCCAAACAAGCCGGCTGTCTTCCAGGCTCTTCTTAAAACAGAGGTGTCCAAATCTGCTACTGGAGGGCCACTTTCGCTGACTCACCTTAAAGGGAGGCCTACCTGCATGCTGACGTCATCTCACGCTTTGTTAGGGGGCGCGCCCGTGATATGCTTCACTCATGGTAAATACACATTAGCGTTGTTCTTTTTATAACTTTCTGTACTTCTATTCAGGAGTACTACACACACACTAATATATAATTATCAGACTCAAATTAATATATATGTCACAGGCCGGGGGTGGGGAGGAACCACGACCCGTAGCAACTACCACTCTGAGGAGCTACACCAAGAACAACACGAGGCTGGACACAAGGTAAAGTAAGTAATTTGTCTTTATTAAATATTAAAACAGGTTTAAAAGGACATCCTCCTGGACGGCTAAACTCGTTCCACTCCTCAGACGGCAGCGGGACTCAGGAGTTCAGGCAAAAGGACCTTCGGGGGGGTGGCTCAGAGTGAATAAGTAACAGGCTTCTTTTGTTTCCTTAGGATCACGGTGGAGCTCAAGACGGCTACAAGGATCTCCAGGAGAACAACTCCATACAACGTGAGGGCTGGCGTTCTCTACTCCTTCCAGACGGCAGTGGAACTCAGGAGCTCAGGCAAAAAGGACCTTCAGGTGAGTGGCTCAGAGTGAATAAGTAACAGGCTACTTTTGTTTCCTGCGACACAGCAATAGAGCTGGAATACCTGCGATAAAGGAGCTTTAGGACTCTTGGAGAGCTCGGGGAGTGGCGGTCTTCAACCTCGATGGATTCAAGGCGGCGTGGGTGATTGGCTTTCTCTATTCTTGCACACAGCAATAGAGCTGGAATACCTGTGATAGAGGAGCTTTGGAACTCGTAAGGAACTCAGGAAGTAGCTATTTTCGAGGTCGGTGAATCCTGGGCAGCGTGAGTGACTAGCCAACTCGGTTCCTGTAACGCAGCAATAGAGCTGAAGTACCTGCAGCAGAGGAGCTTTGGAACTCGTAAGGAACTCAGGAAGTAGCGGTCTTCGAGGTCGGTGAATCCTGGGCAGCGTGAGTGACTGGCCTTCTCGGTTCCTGTAACGCAGCAATAGAGCTGAAGTACCTGCAGCAGAGGAGCTTTGGAACTCGTTAGGAACTCAGGAAGTAGCGGTCTTCGAGGTCGGTGAATCCTGGGCAGCGTGAGTGACTGGCCTTCTCGGTTCCTGTAACGCAGCAATAGGGCTGAAGTACCTGCAGCAGAGGAGCTTTGGAACTCGCTAGGAACTCAGGAAGTAGCGGTCTTCGAGGTCGGTGAATCCTGGGCAGCGTGAGTGACTGGCCTTCTCGGTTCCTCAGGATGAGAGTCAATCGGCACCTGCACACATCTACACAGCTGGGCTATAAGCTTCCCCACCCCACACGGGCTGGGCGATCCCAGGGAAAATTGGAGTGAATGGAATGGTTAAATCTTCTTCACACTTGTGTATACAGCAATCCCTCCACAATTCACACGTGCACACTTCAACTTGTAAGCACTGCAATTCCACAAATACCTCACAGTGGGTTTAAGCCTTCACTCCATTCAACCCGGATCATTCAGACTGCTGCTCAGGTTCCAACCGGAGGGGGGAGGAGAAAATGCAATGATAAGGCGACTGCACAGAGGGGTTATTCGGGAACACAAACGGGCCTTCTCATCACCAGCTTCAACCTCACGAAACAGAACAGCAAGCATGGACAGATCTTCTAATAGGTCACAATGCCTCCATAAACTCAATCACAATGTTAGTACAGAAAGCTGGAATTGGGTACTTAACTCTTCACAATGCCTCCATCAACTCAATCACGATGTTTGTACAACAAGCTCGAATTGGGCACTTAACTCTTCATAAAAGACGATCTTCACAATGCCTTTATCAACTCAATCACAATGTTTGTACAGCAAGCTAGAATTGGGTGCTTAACTCTTCATAAATGTAAGGATGGCTGGCGCGAAACAGACGTTCCGAAGCTTTGCGAGATCCCGAAGCAAAGATGATTCGAAACACTGATCCGAAGCGTGATTCAAAACACCCACGTCACGTGACAACGGCTAAATGAAGCGTCTAAGTGTTTCATCAGGTGGAGTGCTCCGCCGAATCAGGGTTTCATTGATTGGTCGGTTCGGGAACAAATCACACAATCACACAGTATAAAAGTTTTGTCAACGCATTTTCATATCGTGGGTTTTTGTTAGAGGAGTTTGGTTTTGAGATAGCGGATTTTTGGTGATATAGTGACATTTATAGTGCGATTTTTTTAGTTATATTTAGGATTTAATTTACATTTACACATTGACTTAGAGACACACAGAGTACATATAGTGACACATTAATAGATGCATTGATATATATATATATATATATATATATATTAATAGATAGATGCATATATTACAGATACATATAGATTATTAGATAGATAGGCTACATATAAGATAGATAGATAGATATATAGATAGATATAGATAGATAGATATAGATAGATAGATAGAAATGGAGGCTCCACAGAAGAGATGCCGTACATCTGTGGTGTGGGAGCATTTCCATTTGGAAACCCCAAATAAAGTGAGATGTGTGTATTGTGATCGGCAGCTCGCCTACTGCAACAATACATCATCCATGATGCGCCATTTGAGGAGCATTCATCCTGCCATTCTGCAGGGTGCAGAGGATGGTAGTGTTCCCCCTGTACCAAGGCCTGCTACTGACACTGCTGGACACAAGGTTTAAAAATGTGGCTTTTGGAAATCCTGCCAAAGCCCTGGATGCTGAAAAGCACATCACACTGGAGTGTGCTTCACTGATGCGTTCAAACACAACTCCTGGTGAGGTTCAGTCTATGTTATCTTATGTAATGTGATTCATGAAATTTATACTTCATATGTGTTGTCAGTTTATGATTTGTTACTAATTGCCGTTTTCTTTTAATTCAGAACCACAAATGTCAACATCAGGCCCATCATCATCAACACCAGTTGAAACACAAGACAGTTTATGGGAACATTTTGACAATCGTATCCGTGAGACCCAGATGATACACAATCCTACAGCTGATGCCACAGTGGAAGTGAAAAAATACCTCAGCGATGCGTTTTTGCCCAGAACTCATGATCCTCTAACTTACTGGAAAGAGAGAGCAGTAATCTTTCCTCATTTGTATGTCCTAGCTAAAAGATATCTTTGTATGCCAGCAACAAGTGTCCCTTGTGAGAGAATTTTTTCAAAGGCTGGAGAAATTATCTGTAAAAAAAAGAAGTAGGCTGAGTCCTTCAACAGCAGAGAAATTAATATTTTTGAATAAAAATCTATAAGAAAGGGAGACATTGTGGCTTGATTTATTTTTATTAATATTTTTCATGACCAAAATCACATTATGCAATGTGAAGAGACTACAGGTTACAAGCTTCATATATTACAAAAGTACAATAATAAAAAATAAAAAAAAACACATTTTTTTATTAGCTCTTTGTAAAGGTTGTTTCAGATCAACACCTGCAAGTGACCACTAGGTGTCACCGTGGAGACGAGTTTCGGATTGATTCGAAGCCTCGAAACAAAATGGCACATTTGCTTCGACTGTTTCATTGCTTGACGAAGCCTCGATCTGCCCATCACTACATAAATGATGATCTTCACACTCACGGGGACAATCTTCTCCCTCGCCCATCTGCTCACTTTTAGCCAGTCCTTCACTCTCCGTACCTCGCCGTTTTCTTTTTTTTTTTTTTCTTCCTTCAACTGCTCCTTTTATATCCTCTCCAAACATACACTCCCGTTCGTCACCGTAATCAACTCATTTCATTCAGCTGTAAATGATTTCTCTGTTTTCCCGTTAGGTCGGCCATGACGGTAAACCGGAACCGGCTTGGTGTTACGCCGGAAGTGCTCCCCCCGGGAGGACTATGCACCGAATATTAGTTCTGGCTTAGTCATCTGGTGACACACATATATATATATATATATATATATAGCGCCTTGGTCATACCCAAAAGGCTTCAAAACCTTTAATGGTGTAGTGAAATAACATGAATGCTGGATTTCGTATAATTATATATTTTTTAATAAGCTTTCACACATACTCTAGCTCATAGCTAAAAGACATCATGCCAGCCTTCCATGCAAGCCAGATTATTTACGCAAATTAACTCCAATGAAGGAATTTATGTGGATAATTATTTTTTCTCTCTTTTTTCTCTGTAAACTGTCGAAAATACCCTGTAGAATATTTGGCATGTATGAGTGGCAAAAAAGTTTGTACATAATATTATGTGGAAAAATAACATGGTCAAATTTGATCAACTTATATATGGACATTTCAAGTAATGATTATATAATTCTTACACTGAAAACAATTCTCCAGTTATACAGTTATTTGTTATGTTGTGCAGTTCATGTGTGGAGCTTAGAGGCCCGTCAGGGAGTACTGGACATCAGTAAATATTGCCACAAAGCCCTGAAAAAGTCACAAACAAATTCAGACTGTACCACTGTGTTTTCCAACAATTTTGCAATATTAAACAAAATCCAAACCCCATGCATTTCTGAATACAAGCATTCAATAGTTTAACATTTATTAGTACTCACATTTTTTATAAGCAATTGAGAATTGATCAAACTAAAGCCTTGCAGTGTGGGTAAGAGAAAGCCAGCCTTCAGGGCCGCTAAAATGCAAAGTAGAATAAGGTGTTAATTATCAGTTACCAGACATTCGAAAAAACAGTTTTACAAAGTCTATAGTTTCCAGAAGTTGCTTTTTTGGTTGTAAGTTTGTAATAAATGAAATATCATTAAGAGATTTTTTACCATTTAGTTTTGGAAGTACTAACATCTTCACTGCCATCACCGACATTTGCTGAAGTGTGTCAGTCTGTACATTGAATGATTAGACAAAAATAAAACATCTCATAATGCTGATCTACCAAAGTGAATATTTGACATGAATCATCACTGTCTGGTCTCACCTTAAAATCACCAATCTCAGATGATCCGAGAGTCAGCGTTAAACTTGATGCAGCATTCAGGGCAAAAGATGATGTAGAGTTTCAGAAAACATACTCTTTTTTTGTTTTAGATATCTCGGGCTTACTTAAAGGATTCATGCATTCAAATCAAATTTTGACATATGAGGTAATTTTGCTACAAATCCATAGTGTAAGTTTGAGCTTTTGCTGAAAGCAAGCTGCCAAAGCTCATTGACTCATTTTGTGTTTTATTATGTATTAGATGAATACACCAGTGCAAGACTGCTGATCAACGCAGATTATTTAATCATGGCAGCTGTAACAGTAATCATGCAGAATATAATTAAATGTCTAGCATTCTAATCAAAAGGAAAAAACAGAAATAAGGGTTATCCAGTAACCATGTTAAAATATACTGCATCATTCTTAGCACTGATGATATCATATATATGTATATGTGTGTGTATGATAAAAAAAAAAAATACTACACTTGCGATGGAAACGCATCATCACAGTCTGCGTAAAGGACTAGTCCGGGTAACGCTTTAGATTAAAGAAAGTGTTTTATTGTACTTACACTATAACTACATGGAACTGTATAAATGCACTACGTACCCTACGTACCCACTGGTACACTATTATAAGAAAAACCTTCGCAGTATGTTCTTAATAAATTGCTACCAAATGTAAGGTTGTTGTATCATAATAGAGGTAATTCATAATTAAGTGCCCCTTAGTTCTAAACTAATTACAATAGAAATAATGTAATAATTTAAAAATTTTTGTTACCCCTTTATCCCCCAAACTTTACATATTGTTCCCTTATACCTACGTACTTTAAAGATATGTTATAATTACAGAATGGTACGCTGTAAATTCGTGTTACTTACACCGTACTTTCCGGGCTGTAATCTAAAGCGTTATCAAAAACTGCAATGCATGATTGAAATGAAAACACAACTAAAAATGGAGCTCTTTTGACTGCGTCTTTAACTAGACAAATATCAATAAAACTCACTTTTTCATTTGGAAAGCTCCAGTCAGGTTTTTGTCAATCTGAGCACTTCCACTGAAGCTGCCGTCCTACAGAGGGAGTGAGAGAAGAACACGGAAGTTCATTCTAAGCTGAATTGCTGTTTCCTTTTTGATTAATTGATACATTTGGTGAACATATGGTTTTATATCACTGTTTGTAGTTTCAACTTTACAGCTTATAGAAGGTCTTGCCCAGGGCCGTAGATCGAGGATTTGGGGCGCCTGAAAAAATATTGATGTGGGCCCCCACCACCCTCCACCAATACCATATACTGTACAATATATGTACATGGAGGCCCACATGTAACTCAATAGGATTTTCTTACAAAATAACAAAGCAGATAACAAATAAATGTAAATAAAGGTTTTTACTGAACATCAGCAAAAGCAAAATACACAAATATAGCATTAAATATAAAAGCAAATAAATAGCAAACACTAAAACAAATTTTCCTTCAGCAAAGAAACATTTAAATAACTATGAAAATTATACAAATCATTATTATATGTTTATTGGTTTTCTTGATCTTTAACCTTTGATGACCTTACACGTCACTTCACCTAGGTTGAACCAGAATCCCATTGTTGGACCGTTTTGTTGGCAAAGTCACTTATGATGTCTTTGAAGTCCATCTGTCTGCTTAGGACATGAAGTACTGTTTTAGACCACTGGCCCATGATCTAGCATCGTTTGTTAAACTGCACTTAGCACAAATGGTGTCCAGAGCTTCTTTAGCCCCTTTTACACAGCGCGTTGATCCCAGGAAATTGCCAGAACACCTTCTGTGTGAACACAATCACGAGCCGGGATTGATGCCGGGTTGGAGAGCTAGTAACATTGCCGTGTTCAGTCCCGGAATGCGTTCTATGTGGGGAAAAAAAAGCCGTAATCCATTGGGTGTCGTAATGATGTCGCTGAAGCCGGGATCGTTCGCCAGTAGTGAAATGGAACGTAATGCGCTAGTTTATGATCGAATCAGAGAAACAAGCGTAGTTTCGAGAGAGAGAGAGAGAGAGAGAAATCGCAGCTCAAAAGCAAACTTAAGGCGCTGCTGAGACATTAAATGTCACATCGATGCCACATGTCTTTACGGGATTTTTACGGGTTGTGTGTGAACGCACTCTCACGATTCCAGAAAATCACTGGCAGTGTGAATGAACCAAAATCAAACGAACCCAGGTCAAATCCCAGGTCACTTTATCCATGTATTTTCCAGAATCTCTGTGTGAAAGGGGCTTAAAATTGATGGCAAGTGGTTTGCAACAGGTTTAACTGCATCTACAGGTCCTTCTGAAAAAATTAGCATATTGTGATAAAGTTCATTATTTTCCATAATGTAATGATAAAAATTAAACTTTCATATATTTTAGATTCATTGCACACCAACTGAAATATTTCAGGTCTTTTATAGTTTTAATACTGATGATTTTGGCATACAGCTCATGAAAACCCAAAATTCCTGTCTCAAAAAATTAGCATATTTCATCCGACCAATAAAATAAGTGTTTTTAATACATAAAAAAAGTCAACCTTCAAATAATTATGTTCAGTTATGCACTCAATACTTGGTCAGAAATGACTGCTTCAGTGTGGCGTGGCATGCAGGCAATCAGCCTGTGGCACTGCTGAGGTGTTCTGGAGGCCCAGGATGCTTCGAGAGCGGCCTTAAGCTCATCCAGAGTGTTGGGTCTTGCGTCTCTCAACTTTCTCTTCACAATATCCCACAGATTCTCTATGGGGTTCAGGTCAGGAGAGTTGGCAGGCCAATTGAGCACAGTAATACCATGGTCAGTAAACCATTTACCAGTGGTTTTGGCACTGTGAGCAGGTGCCAGGTCGTGCTGAAAAATGAAATCTTCATCTCCATAAAGCTTTTCAGCAGGTGGAAGCATGAAGTGCTCCAAAATCTCCTGATAGCTAGCTACATTGACCCTGCCCTTGATAAAACACAGTGGACCAACCACAGCAGCTGACATGGCACCCCAGACCATCACTGACTGTGGGTACTTGACACTGGACTTCAGGCATTTTGGCATTTCCTTCTCCCCAGTCTTCCTCCAGACTCTGGCGACTTGATTTCCGAATGACATGCAACCACTGAGCAACAGTCCAGTGCTGCTTCTCTGTAGCCCAGGTCAGGCGCTTCTGCCGCTGTTTCTGGTTCAAAAGTGTCTTGACCTGGGGAATGCGGCACCTGTAGCCCATTTCCTGGACACGCCTGTGCACGGTGGCTCTGGATGTTTCTACTCCAGACTCAGTCCACTGCTTCCGCAGGTCCCCCAAGGTCTGGAATCGGTCCTTCTCCACAATCTTCCTCAGGGTCCGGTCACCTCTTCTCGTTGTGCAGCGTTTTTTGCCACACTTTTTCCTTCCCACAGACTTACCACTGAGGTGCCTTGATACAGCACTCTGGGAACAGCCTATTTGTTCAGAAATGTCTTTCTGTGTCTTACCCTCTTGCTTGAGGGTTTTAAAAGCCTCAGGAATCTTTTGCAGGTGTTTAGAGTTAATTAGTTGATTCAGATGATTAGGTTAATAGCTCGTTTAGAGAAGCTTTTCATGATATGCTAATTTTTTGAGTCAGGAATTTTGGGTTTTCATGAGCTGTATGCCAAAATCATCAGTATTAAAACAATAAAACACCTGAAATATTTCAGTTGGTGTGCAATGAATGTGAAATATATGAAAGTTTAATTTTTATCATTACATTATGGAAAATAATGAACTATCACAATATGCTAATTTTTTGAGGACCTGTATGTGTGTTCTCTAACAAGCATTGAAGGGAGCAGCCAGTCTGACTTTTAAGGATTGCCCACCAGTCTGGACTTGCACTAAAGAGATTGTATAAGCGGTTCAAACAGCCAAAAAATGTAGACACCTCAGGACATGGCTCTGCTGATTGTACACCAACAAGATTCAGAGAGTATGTGGCACAGGATGAATATGTGGCAAGAGGGTTTATTTTCTTTCTTTCAGCCTGAACCCCTTTCACTTTGCCCCATTGTCAAATCCTTGTCCCCTGCAATCTGAAATATCAATGCAATGCTCCTCCAAAGTCTTCATTATCATTTCTGATATTTCCCGGCCAGTATTACCATTGAAAGCCTTGAAGTGTACAAAAACATTAAATTATCTCCCACTGATCGTTCTCTTTCTCTTTCTTTGATACATATCTCAACAGAATCACATTCTGCTGCATATGAGAAATGTCAGGAGTTGCATCACAGATCACAGAATAATAAATTGTGTAACAAATTAGCTCTATGAAATATTAATAATCAATAATAACTTATGATTAATTATGAATATTTGGGTCAGTTAATTGGATTAACTTGATGTAGCTAAATAACAATCAATTAATCAGTTCGTCCAACGAACTCTTTTGATTATTCATTTATTCTAAGAAAAGGGTATTTTCCATGGCCATAGAAAAATTAATTATTTCTTAGCATGTAACAAGATCAAGATCGTAAAAGAGACTTTGTTTGCCAGCAGTAAATCAGAACCAAATACATATTGTGCACAAGTTGTATTAACTAAATAACAAACATAACTAATCTAAACATACATACATACATACACACATAGGTAAAATGGTGAGTGATAGAATGGAACTGGAAGCAGGAAATGGAACTATGGAAAAGATCCATTTAACTATGAAAATAACTATTAGCTTATCATTTTCAGAGCACTTCATTGAATTGATACTTGCATTTTTAGTGCCGGGTACACAGTTCTTGAAGTTGTTGAAAATTAAAGTTGTTATTGGTTCCGTGAGTGCCACATGTTGGAGTTGCAATCGTTTTCTTCTCCGTTGGATGAAGAAGATATGATGAACTTGCATGGTTAGTTCGATTCTGTTCTGGTTGAAAGTTTTCCCTCTCTCCATGAGCACATGGCTGAGCACATGCAGATTCTGACCCGCCGGCCCTGGGCTGGAGAGGCCATGCTGGCATCCAAGGAGTGAGGAAGTCTGATGAGTAGATGGCTGCCCATTCAGTAATGAAAGTTTGCAGTTTTCCTCTGAGTTGGATTGAAGAAAATATACAGTCTGACTCTGTTGGGAGAGTCAAGGCCTAGCAGGCTGTGGTCACAGCCCCACAGGTCTGTGCAGACACCCACCCGAAGAAAGCAGCCGTGAAGTCCAGAAAACAAGAGAGAGCTGATCTTGTGATCAGTGATTTTTAAAGCGTGAAGATGTCACACCCTCTGGGGGTCGAGTTTCCGAGTTTCCTTTGAAGAAGAGTTTCCTTTGGAGGGAATGTTTTACGACCCATTGTGTTCTAGGAGGCATTTGAATATGTAATTTCATTGGGTGTTTAAGAGAAGAATCTTCACGATTCTTATAATACTAATGCGTCACAAAGTTAGCAAAATGTAATGTAAAAAACCAAATGGGGGACAAAGTTTGGAGTTCATAGAGACCAAACATGCCACACATGAATTTGGTTTACCATAGTTTGCAAAGTTTGAAACACTAACCCATTAGAGTTTACAAGAAAACTTAGGCCAAACCACATAAAAGGAAAATCATGAGATGGGAAAATTAGATACATGCTTATACAATTCTCAACTGGATATAGAATATCTAGGATTAACAGGGTTTATTTCTCCTCCTCAGTTAGAAATAAGAGAGTCACCACTCTCTGAACATTCCTTTCCCTTTCGTTGTCACTCCGAGTTACGTCGGATGACGACGAATGGGGTTTCGCTTAGAAAGCCTATCAGCTTCGAGTATTACAAAACGAGCCAATGGCAAAGAAATGCCATGGGTCTGCGGAATTTGCATGACGTAACTCCGCCCCACCTCGTGGGTATAAAAGGAGGACGCTGGCAACATGCAGTTATGTTTTCGCTTCGGAGCCAAGAGCATCTCTTCACTCCACAAGCCATCTCTGAGAATTGTCAGCTTTTACAAACGAGTTCCTCTGGTGTTGGTGTTTGTGGGCGATTCCAGCGAGCGCGCGCTTCCTGCTGATCTGTGCAGTGATTTTGCCAGAGAGTGCGTGTCTCCCCGGCCGCCTCGACATCAGAGTGTTTCTCTCTCACAAAAAGAGCTTGCACACGGCACGTCTTTTTAAAGATGCCTCGCCCGTGCACTTCTGGTTGCGGCAGATATGTGTCTGACTCTGATGGGCACGAGCGCTGCCTAGTGTGTTTGGGCATGGATCACGCTAGAGCAGCGCTCGTGGATGAGTCATGTTCTCTCTGTGGGAACATGACCATCGCGTCACTAAGGTCGAGACTCAGTGAACTCCCAAGAGTGAGAGTCCCCTCATCCACACCCCGATCTAATGCTCCCCCGAGGAGTGCTACTTCGGCTGGTGGCCAGGGTGACCTGAGGGTAACGGTCTGGAACCAGGCGCCGACTATGTGTCCACGACCCCAGCCCCCCTCTTCAGTGACGGTGCCTGCTAGTGAGCCTCCGATTCCCGCGGGTCTACCTTCGGGTGCCCCGCGGGTTTCTGTTGAAGCTACAGAGGAAGATGCCATGTCTGTAGCAGCATCACAAGGTGGGCTTGATTCTTCCGGAAGTGAAGATTCAGCGCAGCTGCCACCTTCCAGTGTGCATACGGCTGTGCCTGAATCGGATCCGGAAATGACGGCCATGCTTTCCCGGGCAGCCGCGAGCATTGGTTTAGAGTGGAGGCCTCCACCCTGTCCCGAGCGCTCGCGGTTTGGGTAAGGCTGCCGACCCCCGTGGTCCACGGCAAACCCCAATACCATTCTTCCCGGATGTGCATGATGAGATCTCGAAGTCCTGGAAGACCCCCCTGTCTTCCCGGGACCGCTCGCTGATCCCATCCGCCTTTCCTCCCCTCGATGAGGCGGCCGCCCGTGGGTACACTGGGCTTCCCCCGGTTGAACGCTCTGTTGCGATGCAACTGTGTCCTCAGAGTGCTTCTTCTCGGGGCGAGCCTAAGCATCCATCCAAGGCCTGTAGATTTTCGTCGTCTATGGCGGCGAAGTCTTACAGAGCGGCGGGACAGGCGGCTACCTCCCTGCATGCTATGGCCACTCTGCAGGTCTAGCAGGCCCAGATGCTCAGAAACATGCACGAGGGCAGGACAGACCCAGGGCTCTTCAATGAGCTGCGTGCCGCAACCGACCTCGCTCTCCGGGCGACGAAGGTAGCCGCGCGCTCCCTGGGTTTGGTGATGTCCACCGCGGTGGTCCAGGAGAGACACCTGTGGCTGAACCTGGCTGACATGCGGGATTCCGAGCGGACTCGTCTGCTCGGTGCGCCCCTGTCCCAGGCCGGCCTCTTCGGCGGCGCAGTTGAGGACTTTGCCCAACAGTTCTCAACTGCACAGAAACAGACTGAGGCCATCAAACATATTCTGCCCCGCCGACCCGCTGCTGCCTCGTCGTCGGTCGGGCAGACGCCTCAGCCTGTTTCCCGCCGAGGGCGCCCTCCTAAAGCTCCCGCCCCTCCCGCTAGGCCAAAGCAGCAGCCTTCACCCAGGCCGACGTGCGGAGGAAGCCGCAGGAAGGCGCCCCAGCCCCGCCCCCCGCCAAGCGCCGGCCAAGCGGCGCTCCTGAGACGGGCTGCTCAGGGATGACGTTTGTTTCGCAGGAGATGGTAGCAGGGCCACTCCTTCCCCCGGTGGAGGGCCGGGGGAGAATCTTTTGTTCTCCACTCCCCGCTGCTCACCCACTGGTGGGCAGCACCCTAATGTGGTTAAAGACAGAAACAAACCTCTCACCCCTGAGCACACAGAGTTCTCGGACGACCCAGAGCGCCGCCCACCAGCCGTGCTCTCCTCGTCCCCCTCTGTCCCAGAGTCGGTTGACACGGCGTGCCGCCCACGGGCCGTTTCGTCCCTGTCCCACTCTGTCGCCAGACCCCTGGCAGAGCAGGCCCCCGTGGAACGCTGGTCCTTCCCTGGCCTCCTCTGTCAGGGCGCGGAGCTTAACTGCGCCCCCACACCGGATCGCTATGCCGTCCACGTCCGGGCCAGTTACTCCGCTTCGCTGCCCCTCCGGGGGGACGCCGGTGGTCCGCATGACCCCGCTGGTACAGTTCCTAGAAGCCTGGCTAGAGCTTCCCCAACTGTCCCGCTGGGTCGCCCGCACCGTCCGGTTCGGCTATGCGATTCAGTTCGCATGGTCTCCTCCCCGATACAGGGGAGTCCGCTCCACTTTGGTCGGTGGCAACGCCCCGATCATGCGAGCAGAGATTGCCACTCTGCTGGCGAAGGGTGCAATCGAGACTGTCCCTCCAGCCGAGATGAGGTCCGGCTTCTACAGCCCTTACTTCATTGTCCCCAAGAAAACCGGTGGGTTACGACCAATCCTGGACCTGCGAGTATTGAATCGCTCCCTTTACAGGATGGCGTTCAAAATGCTCACCGCCAAACGCATTTTCGAGTGTGTGCGGCCCCAGGATTGGTTTGCAGCGATCGACCTGAAGGACGCCTACTTTCATGTCTCCATTCTCCCTCGTCACAGACCGTTCCTCCGGTTTGCTTTCGAGGGACAGGCATATCAGTACGCGGTTCTCCCGTTCAGGGCTAGCCCTGTCCCCTCGCGTCTTCACGAAGGTCGTCGAGGCAGCCCTTGTTCCCCTTCGGGTTCACGGGGTTCGCATCCTGAACTATCTCGACGACTGGCTGATTATAGCTCACTCTCGAGACCAGGTTTGCGAACACAGGGACCTTGTGCTCCGGCACTTAGCCCGTCTGGGCCTTCGGGTCAACTGGGAGAAGAGCAAACTTTGCCCCGTGCAGAGGATCTCTTTTCTCGGTATGGACATCGACTCGGTCGCCATGTCCGCGCAGCTTACGAGCGAGCGCGCGCAGTCACTGCTGACTTGTCTGAGACAAATACAGGGCAAGAAAGCGGTTCCACTGAAACATTTTCAGAGGCTCCTGGGGCATATGGCATCTGCAGCCGCGGTCACGCCGCTCGGATTGCTTCATATGAGACCGCTTCAGCTTTGGCTTCGCGACCGAGTCCCGAGGTGGGCATGGCAACAAGGCAAGCTCCGAGTTCCAGTGACTTCGAGCTGCCGTCAGACCTTCACCCCGTGGTTGAACCTCAGTTTTCTCAGGGCTGGTGTCCCCCTGGAACGAGCGTCGAGGCATGTTGTTGTCTCAACAGATGCCTCCACCACGGGCTGGGGCGCCATGTGCAGTGGTCATGCTGCCGCGGGCTCCTGGACAGGACCCCAGCGCCTATGGCATGTGAATTGCCTCGAGTTGCAGGCAGTACGCCTTGCTCTGCACCGCTTCCGAGCGCTGCTCATGTGTCAACACGTACTAGTCCGATCAGACAATACCGCCACAGTAGCGTACATCAACCATCAAGGTGGTCTACGCTCCCGCCGTATGTCGCAACTCGCTCGCCACCTCCTCCTATGGAGTCAGAAGCATCTGAGGTCCCTTCGTGCTATTTACATTCCCGGAGCCCTGAACCGTGCTGCCGACGAGCTGTCACGGCTTCAGCCCCTCCCTGGAGAATGGCGACTCCATCCCCAGTCGGTCCAGCTGATTTGGGACCAGTTTGGCGACGCACAGATAGATCTGTTTGCCTCCCGCGACTCATCCCATTGCGCCCAGGTTTTATTCTCTGACCGAGGGCACGCTCGGCACGGATGCACTGGCACACAGCTGGCCGCGGGGCCGCAAGTATGCGTTTCCCCCAGTGAGCCTTCTTGCGCAGCTCCTGCGCAAGGTCAGGGAGGACGAGGAGCAAGTCCTTCTGGTTGCGCCGTACTGGCCCACCCGGACTTGGTTCTCCGAACTAGTGCTCCTCGCGACAGCACCTCCTTGGCCAATTCCTCTGAGGAAGGACCTCCTTTCTCAGGGACGGGGCACTCTATGGCACCCTCGTCCCGATCTCTGGAACCTCCACGTGTGGCTCCTCGACGGGACGAGACAGGTTTGAGTACCCTACCACCTGCGGTGGTGGCTACCATCACTTCCGCTAGAGCGTCGTCCACGAGACATGCCTACGCGTTGAAGTGGAACCTATTCGTCAATTGGTGCTCTTCTCGCCGAGAAGATCCCCGGAGTTGTTCGATCAGTTTCGTGCTTTCCTTCCTTCAAGATGGGTTGGAGCGAAGGCTGTCTCCCTCCACCCTCAAAGTTTATGTTGCCGCTATTGCCGCTCACCACGACTTAGTGGAAGGTAAGTCCATAGGGAAGCACGACCTGATCGTCAGGTTCCTGAGGGGGGCGAGGAGACTGAATCCTCCTCGCTCTCCTCTCGTTCCCTCTTGGGACCTCTCAGTGGTCTTAAGTGCCCTGCGGAGTGCTCCCTTTGAGCCTTGCAATCAGTGGAGCTTAAGTTCCTGTCAATGAAGACAGCGCTCCTGATTGCATTGGCTTCTCTCAAGAGGGTCGGGGACCTGCACGCATTCTCCGTTGACGAAGCGTGCCTAGAGTTCGGGCCGGCCGGTTCTCACGTGATCCTGAGACCCCGGCCTGGATATGTGCCCAAGGTTCCTACCACTCCCTTCCGGGACCAGGTGGTGAACCTGCAAGCGCTGCCCTCGGAGGAGGCAGACCCAGCCTTGGCACTGCTCTGTCCAGTACGCGCTCTCCGCGCTTATGTAGACAGGACGCAGTGTTTCAGGACCTCAGACCAGCTCTTTGTCTGTTATGGTGGGAAGCTGAAGGGAAAGGCTCTCTCAAAGCAGAGGTTGTCTCACTGGATTGTGGACACCATTGCTTTGGCTTACCAGCAGCAAGGCCGACCGTGCCCCCTTGGTGTGACCGCCCACTCCACCCGGAGTGTGGCATCCTCCTGGAAGCTGGCGCATGGCGCCTCGCTAGCAGACATCTGCAGAGCTGCAGGCTGGGCGACACCAAACACATTCGCCAGATTCTACAATCTCCGAGTGGGGCCTGTGTCCTCTCGTGTTCTCGCTTCAAACAGCTAGTTCTGGACCCGCTCAGGTGTCTTCGCTTGCTCGCCATTCCATTCCGCGGACTGGATACATGCGATATTCTGCTCAGGTGAGCTTCTCCGAAAGCCCTGAGTTCCTCCAGCACCCCTGATTCTAGCGCCAGTGTCTATTGCCTTGGCGTCGGCTAGGTGCCTCCGTGTGCATGGTTCCTCCCATGAGCTACCCCCACACGTGTATTTCCACTGTAAGCCTCTTTGAGCATGTGTCTTTCCCTCGGCAAGCCACCTTGCCACCCCTGAGGTTGAAATATTCCACCTGCGGCTGGACACCTCAGAGTTTCCCCATATGTTACTATCAGGTCATATGTGTATTTTCAAATGCCCCCCCCACTGGGTTGGTGATAATTGCATATTTCCCCTAAAAGCTTGGGATATGCTTCCCAGTGTACCTTGGTATTCCTGTGTTAAATAGGAGTCCTTCGTCCTAATATCTCGAGGGCTCAGATTTTTCGCAGGGCGCTGGAAGACAGCTTTGAAGGTGGCGTGATTTGACTGGTAACCCCATTCGTCGTCATCCGACGTAACTCGGAGTGACAACGAAAGGGAACGTCTCGGTTACGTGTGTAACCCTCGTTCCCTGAGTAGGGAACGGAGACGTTACGTCTTCCTGCCACTTCCGCTGTTTCGCGGGGATCGCCCGAGTTCAGTCTTGGCTCCTCAGCGAGAAAACATAACTGCATGTTGCCAGCGTCCTCCTTTTATACCCACGAGGTGGGGCGGAGTTACGTCATGCAAATTCTGCAGACCCATGGCATTTTGCCATTGGCTCGTTTTGTAATACTCGAAGCTGATAGGCTTTCTAAGCGAAACCCCATTCGTCGTCATCCGACGTAACGTCTCTGTTCCCTACTCAGGGAACGAGGGTTACATACGTAACCGAGACGTTTGAGGTCGTAAAAGTTGTTATCAGTCTAATGAATAATTAGTGTGTGTCTGATTGGTCCAGACGCTACAATTGCATGCTCCCTTACATTCAATATTTCTTTCATGACCTTTTCTCCACTGATCTCACTGAATTAATTTTGTGATTCTGCTCTAAGGTAATGTGTCATTTTTGCACCCGTCTTTCTCTCTGACACTTTTTGCAAATGATCACAGAGGATCATAATGAGCCAACAGCTCTAATGTGGCAAGGAAGTTACCATTTGCGAACATCACCTACATTGTCTCTGGTTCCTCTGAATGCTAAGTTTCTTGATGTCAAAAAAAGGGTGACATTAATAATCTTTCAAGAATTGCTTTGTTTTTCTCAACTTCCAGGTGTATTTATTTTTGCAATCTGCTATCTATTCCTTTTGCTTCTATTATAGAATATTTCAGATTTTTGAGGTTATCCTGTGAAAAGAGCATACATGGCACACAATATAATAAATACATGCTTGGACTGTACGTCAACCAGTCTCTTTTCAGTTTTTCTCTCCCATTTGCTGACTTATTAAACTGGAGATACTCTGGAAATTTCTTTCCTTCTGAATCCTTGGGCATCGTAGTTTCCAGGTCTGTCTGACTGGCAGTGGCTAGCTTTCTAACGATCACCTCACGCTCACGACCTGTGAACCTCTCTGTCCATAATCCTGGATCAGTCAAAAAATCTCCTTCACTCTCGCCTTCATCTCTCCCTGCGCTTGCTGAGTTTGGGCTGTCTGTGACTGTGTCCTTACTGGTGCTACTTTCAGCTTCTTCACTTTGACCTTCACTAACTGATGACTAGGAAATACTAAATATAAATAATAAAGTGATTCCTGAAAAGTTAATATACCCAATGAGTATCTTCTGCACTGACCCTCCATGTCATCTGTGGAACGGGGTTGTGAGTCAGACGATGCACATCTGTTGCTGCAGGACATTATAAGTTTAGGCCTAATATTGTTTTACTTTGACAGTCTATTTACTTATAATAGTCACTGACTGAATAATACATATTTTAGATCAGACTAAACCATTTTAAGGGAGGTAAGAGAAGCAGATATTTGGAAAAATTCTTTAACCAAATATAAATATTATAATTATTTATACAACAGGGGCCTATATAGTATACCTGCTGATTTTGTCACCACCTTTCCCCCCACAAGAGACGGCCCTGGTCTTGCCAACATGTTTTGTGCAATTTTTATATTACCCATTACTGTTAAAGTGTGAGAGTTCCTCTTGCCTTTTTTTATACAATGTTTTTGTGCATAATTTGTGTATCCAAACAGGAAACTCACCACATCCAGTCTGAAGAGAGGCACCAGTGTACCATCAGGTTTAACAGCAGAGAACTTTGCTGCAGCCGGTACATGAATGTCTATCACCCCTGAACTGAAGGAGAATAGAGGCGTCTCACTGGCGTATAACAGCATCTGCATCTCCATGTTGGGATACAATGTGCGTAGCTGAACAAATAATTTGTAAACAGAGCACATTATTCATCTGGATAACAACTTGATTTTACTTGAAAACTATAGAACAGGCACATTTTAGACACGTAAATACACATGAGATTCGTGACTGGTGTTACATCAGTACATGCAAACGTAGTCATATTCTCTAGTTATTTACTGGTTGACATTAAAGAGATAAGATAGAGAGAAGAGATAAGACATTTTATCAATTATTTATTTTCCCTTACAAAGTCACAACCTGTACATACACTGACCTGTGGAACGAAGGCACCAAACTGACTGGTGTTCAGATGGATTGGAGAACTCTTTGGTATCTACATTAAATGAGAAGAATGAGTGACTTAATAGCTAAATCTATATTTAAAATCTATAAGAGGGTAAGATAGTCTATAATGAGTGTAAGATACAGAACTCTTCCAACACAAATGCTGTATAGTCTCATTCTTTAGATATGGTAATAGTATTTATTTGTTTGTATTTCCTCACCATGTCGTCTCTGATGTTGATTTGAAGAGCCCCAGAGCTGTGGAATGCATACGCTGCTGAATTCACGAAGAACTCAGAGGCAGCCATTGAAAGCATGTAGTTTTCTGCATATGGCACGTCAAACATGCTTGCAGAGAAAGGCGGTTCAGACGGAGAACTACGGCTGTAAAACTCACCCTGTCACAGGAACAACAACCAAACGTCATTGGCAGGTTACAGTAAAAATTCCAAAGTGAATAAATAAAATATATAACACTGTTTACAAATCTATTCGAATTCTAAATATATTCAGAAAGAGAAACCTAATAGTAGTTGGGGCTCAGGGATGGTTGGACAGCTCAGAGAAGCCAATCCTGCTCCTGGTGTTACAGAACAGAGACTCAAGTCAATGGATAAGAGTGAGAAACAGGTTAATTGAAAGAAGTAGTGGTGAGTACCAGTGGGTGACGATAATGGTGAATGACTTTGAATAATGATGGATGGAGATACTGACAGTTCTTTCTGTTGTGGATGATTGAGGAGATCGCAGAAAACAAGGAGGCAGATGGCAGGAGCACACACCGATGTTGGGAGAGAGGAGAGTAGTAGCTGGACGAGGAAACAGACGAAGGAAACCAGGAAGACGATGGAGACTTGTCGTAACAGGACGGGAGACGAACAGACGCATCATAAGAGGCCAGTGCAGACGGGTAAGTGAGTCCTTACTCATGAACGAGACCAGACAAAGTGACTGTCTAATGTGAGTGCCTTTAAGCTGCCTGTGATGATTGGATGACGTGCAGGTGTGAGTGATCAGCGATCTCTGGGCCAGGGAGGATGATGGGAAATGTAGTGAGGAGGTGGTGAATTAGCTGGTGACCGTGAAACCTGGAGAGTTTAGCTCCAACACACCAGCCTGGAAGTTTCTAGTGATTCTGCAGACCTTGATTAGCTGGACAGTGGCCCTCCAAGAGCAGGATTGGACACCCCTGTTGTGAATTTAATTTATGGCAATAAATTGTTAAGCTGGGCATACACTGTGCAATTTTCGTCTGAATCTGAGCCGACTCCTGAGTTGTATGACTCTTTTTCTGAGTCCGGCCGAATTTCAGCTTTGTCGTGCAGTGTACAGGGGGAAACGAGAGGCGATGAACCTCCGACCGGCAATCAGATGCTCGGGTGAATTACTGATCTTGGTCTCCCTTTGTGAGGGTATCACACAGTAGAAGCAGAGCTACAAACTGATTTCCCTAAACTCAGTGCCTTTTCCCTTCACTGCGCCTGCCCGAAAGCAGAAGCTAAACCATGGCGATACGAAATGGATATTTTAACCACATAGATCGTGAGCTTTACATCTAATGCGATTTACTCATACAGTGAGAGTTGGTATTTAACTAAATAAATGCTGAAATCGCACAGTGTACGGCTGTAATGCCTGGCTTTAACCAGTATTATAAATGCTGAATTAAAAATCCTTACCTTAATATCTAACTCAAAGCTTTGACCTGTCACAGCCGGGGAGGACGTGAGAGGGATGCTCAGATATAGATACGGACCCACAGGTATGTTAACTAGAAAAAAGAATTCAGTTGAGCATGATTACTGTAGTCGTCTAATGAAGAGGAAAACAATGCATAGTTTTCTAAGTAGTTTTCCAAGGATTTTGTATTTACAATCATGTCAACAACAATGTCATTAAGTAGCAATAGCTCAATAATACAGCCAAAATAACCCACAGTAGGGTGAATCTCACAAAAATGTTCACATCAAATTCAAGAAAATTAGGCCTTTTTAATGATTTTGTAATAACAATTAATCACATTTACCTTAATGATAATGGAAAATAATGCCACATTATTGTGGAAAAAAAAATTATATTGGTCCTAAAATTAGTTTTCTTTATGCATAATATGTCTTCTTTTACCTATAAATCTATGGGATCTATATTTAATATATCATTTTGAGACATGTTTTGTGCCAGTACCAGGTAGTTCCTGTAGAGTTGTCTCTAATCCATTTATTGCTTGTTGAATTGCCGGGCAAATCTAAAAAAAAATGAAATAAAAATAATAATAATAACAATGACAATACAAGACATAATGAGAAATATCACCAGTAGCAGATAATAGTGTTGGCTAATTTGTTTGGAAAAAATGACAAACCTGCTCACGTATCATGTCTGATATTTGTCCACTGAAAGCTCTTACAAATGGCTGGAAAATAATGCTGCAGAATAGAAAGAATAGAAATGCTCCATTACTGGTAGTCATATAAGAGATATTCACAATTGTAGCGTGTATCTTCAGGTATCATCAGTTGTTTTATGCTTTGTTAATACTGGTCTTACCTAGCACCTCCATGGAAATGAATACTCACACCTCCTACATTAGCACTACATTGAACAGTGGCGATGGAGAGATGGCCAGCATCGTCTCCTAACTGCAGGAGGGAGTAGATGTGGATATTGTTCACAGCCAGATCAAATGAGCCACCATCATGGCTGCAATCATAAAACAAAAGACAGTCATATTACATATCTTACAATCAATCAACTCCTTTACCTTAAACATGTCTTTTTTAAAACATTTTACTTTGATCTGATGCTTAACTTGACAGCTATCTTGAGGGATCTTTCCCATTCCTCTTTGGCAAATTGCTCCAGCTGACTTTTGAGCTTTTAAGCTTGAGCTCCCGCTATAGGTTCTTAACAGGATTTAGATCTGGGCTTTCAGGGGGCCACTTGTCCCTCAAAAACATTTGGACCAACCTGGATGTGCTTTGTGTTGTTGTCCTGCTGGAAGACCCAGTGTTGATCTAATGTTGGTCGTTTTGTCTCTTGATAATTTTTTTGCGATAAAATGCAATAGTTTACGAACATAGAGACGTATTGTTAAGGAACTTGGTATGTGTCATCGCAACCATGCCCTGAAGGACCCTGAGAAGCTTGGGGTCAGTGCATTACAAAAGCGCAGTAATATAAAGCATTACTGATAAAATATTGGTAATATTACACATTATAATCTCAGTAGTCAACATTACAACAACGCATTGTAACCCAAAATATATATTTTTTTAAGAATTTACCAACGCTGCGAGGCATTCCAGCACCAGAGGAAATCATCTGCGGGTAAAGTAGTGTCTGTTTCCTGTTGCTGGAATGCGATGGTTGAGATGATGGATTCTACATTTGTGATTTGGACATACTCCCATTATTTCCAGTTTGTCAGAAAAAAGGACAAGAGAGTAATAGTCAAGGGCAATCGATGTGTGACACCGAGGGAACTCTCTACATCGAGAAAGAGCACGAGTAACTTGAAGAAACACCTGGACCTGTGCCACACTAACACTAAGTTAACCGAAAGAGTACCTTTCCATGAAAAGTGCTGTTTTTCCCTGCTCACTTCTTGATGACGGCGCTCCTCTCGGCACAAGTCTGGTATCGTTGGAATTCCGGTAATTCTGGTATCGCGCAGCATTCCGAATTTGCAAATATTTAAGGTCATTTCTCGATAGCAAAAGTCTGAACCAATGAAAATGATTTTCAAATGAATATGTAAAAAAAAATCTTGGCAAGTATTCACGCAAACATTATCTGTTATGTCTTAGTCAAGGTTTGGTTAACTGTTGGGGAAAAACATATTACATCCGTGCGTACAGTAGGTCGGACTGTCTGTTTCAGTAATGTTAATCAAACAATTCTGGTATCATGGAAAGAAGTTGAATATATGTTTCCTATAGATATTGGTTTTGACTTGGTTTGTGCCAATTGTGGTGTTATTACCAGGGATTTTAAAGTATGGCTGCTGGGTGATTTTGTTTTGAAACCTTCAGAAAACCTGATGTTTCGACTTCAAACAGGTTTAGCTCAGTAATGTTTTGTCTGATTCTAACAAATCATACATAATTTTGAAGGTTTTTGTAAAAATAACAATACTATTTTTTTTTACATTTGCTCATTCTGACTCATTTTGCCAGCACGGGTCCCGTAATATGTTGGTTATGTGTCTATTCAGAATGACTAATGAGCTGCAACCTTTTTTATTATGGGAATGTCATAAATGCCCATTTGGCGAAATGGTTGCTGCATGGAAAAGGTTATTACACGGGATGACTGTACATTATATTTTAACTACATATTAGACTTGATTTAACTGTTTTGTCGTCTTGGATAAAAGCTGTTTGCTACAGTGTGGGAACTGTTTTTCTTTGTGGAAGCTATTAGTTTATTACAAGTGAACTAATACGTTTTTACTCAAATCAGTAGTTCTTGCCCAATTATTTACTTATAAGTCAAATAGCTGTGGGATATAAACCACCGGTTGTTACCACTTTACGTCGGGTTCTTGATCACTGTTGTTGGGTTTATTTGACTTGAAGCCCAAAGAGGCATCAGTGTGTGCATGGTCCTTCTGATCAACTAAGATCATGAGATTGTGTAGTAAGGTTTATAGAAAATGTTATTTGTTTCCAAGATCAGGTCAGGTGAAACTGATTTGATTGCTGTCTCCTTCCGCATGATTCACTGGTGCACTTACATAACGCCGAACTGTGTTGCCCAGCTGCCAGCGATGGCTAGTGTGAGTTGACTGACCTCCACAGATACACCGGTTCCCTCAACAAACACCGGTGCTGGGTCTGGCGTGCTGCACTGCACAACACGCATGCTGGAAACACACACCATTCACCATTTATGGAATATATTCATGTTAACACAGTCATTTTTTCGAAGTTAAAATAACTGTCTATTACATGTGATGAGTATAAGAAATACTGACTAAATTTCTTGCATTTGTGGGTTAATAAATGCATTTAGAATCTGTGAAAACTTTAAGATTAACATTTTGATTAGTTCATTTGGTTTGATTGTTTGTTAGCGAACTGACTTTGATAAGACATAGTTTATAGTGCCGATCTTGATGTCCACGCCACCCCTGACCTCGGGGATTTCAGTACTCTTCAGTTTGCTTTGTATTTGGACAGACAACATCTGAGACACTGAACACATGTACAGAAACAGATACAGAAGCACATCTCCTGTTTAGCATCATCATGATTAAAATATACAAGATTGCATGTATTTAAAGGGTTAATTCACTGCTGGCAATGTGAGATTTTAATAAATCTTGTCTGCCGGTGCAGGAGAAAGGTGATTTTATTTATTTATAACATTTGTCTTACTTGACTTGAGAAAACAGAGAAAATGGGCTTTGGCCTTTTTTCTCCTTTCTAAAAAGAGCCATTTGCCAAAACTTCTACACCCATAATGCACTGGGCTCAATCCAACTGTCCGTGAACAGGGATACAAAAATATGGAAGTACGGTCTGTAGTTCTATACTGTAGATATGATCACACTTTTTAGACTAGGGTCCAATTCTTACTATTAAAGTTGCACTATGCAAGAATTTTGCAGTAAAATATCCAAAAACCACTAGGCCAGTGTTATATATTTTGTTTAGTTGATTACTTACAATATCCCAAATGTTTCCAACTATTTGTAAATCGTAAGAAAATTGCGCTTTTAACCAAGGAACCGGGACGTGTGAGCAGGGGTGATGGAGTCGCCAGGCAACGGCGTCATATCCGCGTTACCCTCGGTTTCCGCTCGTACTGCCATAGTAACCATGGCGACAGACGTAGACAACTGGGTTACGCCTAGCGGCACGCTCACACTGTTGTTGTTTTGTTCAAACATTTTGGACCATAGCAAGTAGACTTTGTGAGGACTAAAGTCAAAAAGAGGACTAAAACGAGGATCGATATCATTTTCGAGATGCCACGAGCTCCACGCCCGCGACTGACTTCGACTTGACAGAGTCTCTGTTAAGAGTGTTGCATGCACTTTATTAGACAGGTGAGCAAATGTACATAAAACTAATCAATGTTATATAGCTCAACATGATGAAATGTTAGAATATGATCTGTATGTTATTCTAATGTTGATCTAGCTTTCTGCTAGAATAAGGCATTAATGGGAGCTGTATGAGAACGAATAAACAGCCGATATCCTAATAATATGCATGCTAATAAGCAACTTTTGTTAATAGTGAGAATTGGACTCTAAACTAAAGTGTTACCATATTTGTATCAAGAAAATTGCCCAAGTTACCCTTTAAGTACTCAAACAAAATAATTAAGACATTAAATATTTGTGGGTTTATATTACATATACTTTCTGTTATAAGTCTTTCAATAAATACCCATTAAGCAAGGGAATTGTGGATGCTATTAAATGCTCATTAGGGGACTTTATTTTCACTGACCAAACATTTTCTTCATTTTTATTAAAAAAAAAAATGCCTCTCTGAATATGATGATATGATATGTGATGAGAAAAGGGAGAACAATGGGATTGGAAAAAGGTTGATTCACACTCTGGATGGTCGCATCAAAAGCTATTCCTAAAGGCACAGTATGTAAGTTTCACCGAGAGCCTAGGAGAGGAACAAGGCCTCGAGTCCCACGGAGGAGCTCCAGACGGATTTAAGAAGGAATGACGAAAGGGACAAGAGCCGAATAGGACATTTTACGTTGGTGTTTTTCTAAGGGCTGTCAAGCGATTATTTTTTTCTTTTTTTTTTTTTAATCTAATTAATTAAACAATGTGGTGTTTGCAAGTGGCAAGTGTGTGGTGGTAATTACGCAAGTTAATGTAATTATTCTTTAAATAAGAAGCTAAAACTGCCAGTAGATGGCGGGAAATGTCTAAATGAGTAATTCATTGAATCATTATTTCACCTGATTGATTCGCTTAAAATGTGGATTTTTCCAGAAACCAAACACCGATGTGTGTTGCTCAGAGACCCACAACACTTCTGCTCTGGCATTATAGGTTACATTTTCATTGACAAAATTGGCAATGAAGTTTTGTCATGACAGGCAATATTGTTTCTAAGATAAAACACAATATTAACTTCTTATTTATTAAACTGTTGTATAAAATCAATTAGCACTCGAGCTATTTGGGACAAAAACAGCACTCGTGCGATATTGATTTTGTGATATTGTGATAGTAGTATTGTATCACTATTGTGATATTGATATTGATTATATAAATATGAGACTCATTCAAGGGCATGTTTGCCCTGATATCGTGAATGTTAAGAGCAACTGTTTTCTATAGGCTCGATTACGCTGTGTGTTGTTACCATGTTCATCACCAATAAACTGTATGAAATGTAAGATGAACTACGCAGACCTGATCTGGGGCAGGGGGGGGTGTTAAATGCATTAATAAGTTTAACACTAATTTATCTCATAACTAATTAATTAAATGAACAGGTTGAATCAACAGCCCTAGTTTTTATTATGCCTATATGTTGTAATTCATTTTAAAACATTGTATGGTTGAGAAAATGCTGTTTTTACTGTTTCTACAAATAAAGCTCCTGGTTATGCAATGTTAGCCATTTTACAAAATAGTTTTTTCGGATTTTTTTTGTGTGTGTGTGTGTTACAAACATGTCAAAACAAGAGATTCAAACAATAAGACTGACTGTGTTGAGCTATAGAACAATAATTCATCTGGATTTAAACATATTTAGAAACATTTCGGATAATGTAGGCACACAAGTCAACAAAATATATATAACATTATTCTAGTGGTTTTTACATACATATTGTGCCTTTAAACCCAGTTCTCAACACTTTGTCACTGCAGCGCCAGTGCCTGGTGTTTAGGTCCTAAGTAACATTTATGATTAACATTCACGGATGTCATTCTCTTTTGGTGGCATGAAATAAGCTTTACTTTTTACATTTTTAAATTTCTATTTTGGAGGAAAAAGGTTATATATGAAAGGAATCAGTGGATGCATGTATACTGTATTAAAGAAAACAATCACTGAGCATTTCCCTGATGGACAGTGGCTTTTATGTCAAACTGAAACTCACAATAAAGAATATTGTTAAATGTAATTTCAGATTAATGCATTGGAAATCTTACCTTCTCCGAGACCCTTGTCTGACAGAAGAGCTTTTAATGCAGGATAATCTGCATGTGCGTATGTTAATATCATCAGGAAATAAATGACCAGCTGCATCCTTAAACTCCTGCTGTGTAAGACAAAATATATTACATGAGTTTAACCTGCTTATTTTTTACTTTTGACAGGTATTTACACTGCAATTAAGCTAAAAAAAAAAGCATCACATTTGGTACATCAATGTATTTTTGCAATTACTGAATGTACATTTAGCTCGAATGTTGTTGTTAATTCTCTCTCTCTCTCTCTCTCTCTCTCTCTCACACACACACACACACACACACACACACACACACACACACACACACACACACACACACACACACACACACACACACACACACACACACACCATTTTTATTTATTCTTGGTGTGTTCAACCTTCTCTGCATCCAAATGCCTCTTCAGGTGATGTGAACACATTTAGCAGAATGTGTGTATGGAGCCCTTGACCTTTGCATTGCTAAAAGAGTGTATATTTTATTTTTGCATTCCACAAATGATCTGCTTTAGCAGAAGTTCATCTCAAATGGCACCGTAGATGCAAATCAAGTCTAATGTCATTCATGATCCCTCAGTTCAGCTGCAACAGTCACTTCTTTAAATGAGAGAGAACTGATACTAAGACCAAAACAGTTTTGCGTATTTGAGGACTCTGCTCAGACACACACATAAATAGCAGTGTTCATAACCATAGCTTACCATTTTTTTTTATCATAAAGCAATTACAATTATTGCCTTTAACACTGCTAATCAATTTGAACCAAGTCAAAGCACAGGCATGCAGGGTTTGGTGTGTTCCCCGGCTGACGGTGTGAACAGTAAACTGTGCTGAGCTCTGGATGCCTCAGCTTGATCTGTGTAGAAAACCCTTCAGCCCTCAGAACGTTAGAGACACACAGCAAAGAAGAAAGCAGCGATTTCAAATAAAGACGGCACATGTATATTTATCAATTGGGAAGATGCTTTTATCTGAAGTGACTAACTGTGGTTTTAAGTTTGACATTTGATAAGCTTGTATATTTCTTGCCAAATTCCAGACCTCAGCATTGCATTCTAGTTGAGCTTCAACAAGTTTATTCTTGGTTTGTTTATATGTATATCCAACATGAATCCCTTGCAGGAAAAAACATTATTTAATAAACACTTTCTTATTCATATTTGATCTGAAATTGTAAGAACGTACCTCAAAGCATACAGCACAGCCTGGTGTCTGAAGGGAAAGTGAGTTCTGTGTGAGTGTTTCTGTGTGTGTGTGTGTGTGTGTGTGTGTGTGTTTCCTGTTTGAGTGTTTCTGTGTGTGTGTTTCCTCAAAAGAACAAAGTTCACAGGGGAGGATGTATGTTCAGTTCCTGCTCTGAGTGTCTTTCTATATTAAATGACAATTACTAGTAAAAAAAAAAAAAAAAAACCTAACCAGTCTTGGGTAAGATATTATGTAAGAAACCTAAGTAATGAATTACTTTCTACTCATTGCATCTTCAACAGTCTACTAATACTAATTAGTCTCTCTAAATAGTATCGCAATACTAATTACTTTCTGAATCCCATGCCAACCTCGTCCACCTGTGATACAAGGATAGACTCGAAACTGCTCTCTTATTCCTTTCAAATAAATAATATACAATTGCATGAATTATTCTTAAACTAAATAAAGTATAGAAACAGAGAAGGTTACTTTAAAAAAACATTTTCATTTCACATACATTTCAACATTTGTTGTTGCATTTTGTTATTAAATCTACTATTGTTTTTATATAGAATTGTTCTGTAGTCTATATAATATTTAATGGAATTACATTTGAAATAACTGATTAAATGACAGACAAATTGAGAGTAATCCCTTACTTTACTTTTCAAGGGAAAAGTAATTCAGTTACAGTAATTAAATATAGCTGCAAGCAGCAATTATTCCATAACTGTGCCCCTCTCACTGAAACGGCAGCCTGAGCAAATGATGCTCTACAGAAAGGGCTGTTACAGCTGACTTTAAAAGCAGATCTGGCCGGTCTAGTACTTTGCTGTCTTGTTATTATTTTGCAAAGCGGTAGCGGAGTAGCATCATTTAAACATTTGAAGAGCAGTTTAACCAGATGCAGAGAAATAAAATTAACAAAACTTAAAATCTTATATTTACTTTGAATTTGGCAGTGATGGTACCTTATTGTCTTCTCGTCTAAAACTTTCAAGGCTCTGTTGTAAAGACACTCTATAGTTTTGACTGACGACTGATGAGCTTGAGACCATGTGGTTAAGCCATAAGATATATGTGAAAGAATCATAGAATTTAAAAAAGTAAAAGCACAGTCAAGAGTCAGACAGTTTCTTATCAACATAAAACAGCTCAAATTGGCCCTAATGGTTTTACAAATGTTCTTGATCAACTGATAATCTATATTTATTCCGAGATACTTCACTTCAGGTACTTGTTCAATAAATTCACCATTCATTTTTATGTTCAAGAGTTGTGTTGGGGGTAGTTTTTGTAAAGAAAAGCAGACAGAGTTTTTTTTTTGATATTTAAAGTTAAACGAGATGAGGCCAACCAAGATGATATTCTTTCTAAATTAGCATTAAATTTGTCAGCCACGGAAATGCAGGTATCAGCAGATGCACACACCACTGTGTCATCTGCATACATCAGTAGACCTATTTCTGGACATACTACATCCGGCAAGTCATTAACATATAAACTGAAGAGTATGGGTCCCAAGACCGTGCCCTGGGGAATGCCAGTTTTCATTTTAAGATTAAAATAATTTCTTTAATGAGCTTTTTGTTCTGCCTAAATGAATACATGTTAGCTAACTACATGATTTGTATTATCATAGAACTGTACATTTCTGACATATGGACATTACTTTCACACAGTCACCTCTGATTACTCTAAATTGTTTTGTAGACATTTTCTGTAAAGCTGCGTTGGTATTGATGAAATCTTTCTGACATTATTTGTAATGCTATTTAAAGTTCATTATGATACATACTTTGCTTGTTACATATGTGAAACATTTCAGCCATAAATAAATAATAGGTGTTAGCTAGATTATGTTCATTACCTGTCTATTGATGCATGTTTATGCTGAAATATAATAAAATAATGGTTTATATTTTAAAAGACCTCTATCACATGTTGTTATGTGTTTTGAGCTAAAGAACTTCAGTTAAGTGAACATAGTAAGCATCAATACGTGGTTTTCACAGTGCATTACTTTTAGTGAGCAAACGTTTCAGTGCCCTGATGATGCTTTAATCAACAACATAAAAAAAAACCCTAAACAGCAAATAATACAAAATGGTCATTCATAAAAGATGTTTACAAAAAATATATGACCGAATGAAGACTAAGAAAACCAGTAAAGGGATCGGGCAGCAATGAAAGCAGGAACCGTCTGATACACCGGTTCTCATGAGCAGATCTTTCCTCAATCCTGAAGATAATAATGAACATACATAATAACATAACATAATAATGATAATAATAAACATGCGAGTCTTCCGGGCCTCTACTTCCCTCGCTGCACTAGATAACCTAAACCATGATCTGAGAATAAAACACTACCCGTTACTGATAATGAGGGACAATAAATATAAAATGACTCAAAAGATCAACGAAAGCACCAACGTCCAAATAAAACTGTTGGGGGGGGGGGGGGGGGGGGGGTAGATCTGGTTTGAAACTACATGCAGACAGAGCAGGTGTGTCATGGCATGTAGACCAAAATTAAAATCATGTTCAAATCAGCCATACAAATGAAATAGTTCAAATCGGCCACAAAACGGTATTTTATATTGTTTCTTTGATAAATGAGTTGCTTGGCTTGTATTAAATAACCAGCAGCTGAGCCTTTAGCCATTTTCAAGAAGCAGCTAAAGTTGCATCTTTTTTTGTCAACACACTGTTTTATTCTTTCTATTTATTTTTGTATTTAAAGAATCAACAACCTTGTTACATGTACTGTGCTGGACAAAATGGACTTGTCATGGCACTTTGATTGCTTTTATTGTTCTCATTTGTAAGTCGCTTTAGATAAATGCTTCTGCTAAATGAATGCATGTAAATGTGTGTCGAACAGCACAAGCGTACACACATCTGTCGGAGAAACACTTCTCACGGGAAACAGGTTCGTTGGGATTTTGTTCCTCATTTTTGTCTGGTTACTTCTAAAGGCAAAGTCACAAATGTTTTGGCACACAATAAAGAGAAAGCTTTCCTTTCCAGATAAACATCTGACAGTGAATTGTTCACTAGTTAAACTTGTTGACAGTCACTGTTTTTCTCATGTTTCTCAAGGTTTGTATTTCCTTGATTTACATGTGTTTTATTTCCTTGATTCAATAACGTAGCAGTAGTGCATATCATTCCAACATGAACCAAGTATTATGCTGATATTCATAAAAAGTTAAAAACCAACTGGCCAGTGACAATGTCTATTTAGTTGACCAAAGCCCAAATTATTGAGACTTGGCTAAGGTTCATTTTGAGCTCTTTTGAGTTTCAGAGGACTGGTTTTATTAAGGTTTAATGTATTGCATAGAAACAAACATATTAAAATTGTGGGTCATTTTTACTATTCTTTTTCTGGTTTTATGGATGCCAAAATTACTAAATAAAGTTAACAGCATGATAGCCTAAAACATAAGTTATTGATATGGTGATTCTGTGATCCTTGTACTTAGATATTTCACAGTATGCACTAATAAAAACATATTTAATATTTATATCCACTTTTCGAATATTTTCTGTATTGTTATTTAAAATAGATGCCTCTACGAGCTTGTACATTTGCGTCATTGGCAGACGCTTTTATCCAAAGCGACTTACATTGCATTTCAAGGTACACATTTACATTCTTATCAGTTCTTGTTATTGAGAAAACATAGATACACGTCACATCAACGAACAAAAAAAAAGAACAAGAAAAAAATATTTTAAAAGGCAGAAGAGTTAATCTAATCTAATCTAAACTAATCTTCTATCGACTTACAATCCTTCATGCTCTTTAAGGTCACAAAACTAATATCTAAGTCCACTAAAGGCGGGAGAGCGTTTGCACATTTGATCATGTTGAAAATGTTCAGGGCTCAGACACATTCTCCCAGTTTAAATCTAGATTAAAGATCTCTGTTCGGAAATATTGCAATATACTAGTTGTTCTATTATAAGTAGATTCTGTCATTTTGTCAAAAACCGGCATTTTGTCAGTGCTCAAGAATATGAAACCAACAAAAAACTTATTTTTCTAAAGCTGGACTGCCAATATTTGATGTGCTGATTGTTCATTGATGTGCCAAACGTCTGTATGGTGATCATGGGAAGTGCACAATATTTGCTTGTGGGTGTTCTCAGGGCTTTTAACCCTAAAATAACTTTAGGAATAAAGAAGTAAAACCCTCTGAACACTGACGAGTTCTTCTTTTAAGCCTCTTTCTCTTTTTATGTTTAAGTTTCCCTTTTTCCTTTCCTTCTGCTCTCCTCTTTCTATACAACATCATAATAAAAGTTCTCACAACAACATATTCTTTAACACAGAATAGATACTGCTGAATTAACTTTCACAAGGTTCACCCCAGGTGAAAAATATGTATTATGTGTTTAAATGTATTAAAAAATGTACTTGAGTATGTTTTTAGTACAATAAAAATATACTATAATGCATGTTTAATACATTTAACAGTACGTCTTTTTCACCTGGGACAAATAAGCCACAGGACATGTCTCGAAAAACCATCAATGCTTTCTGATATAGAGAAACCAAATGGCTTTTGATTATCGTAACCATCAACACCACAGATGGTTTGATCACATGGAGTGATAAGTTAAGTTAAGACAGTTAAGTTCTTGCAGAAAACACATAATATCACATTTAATCAGCAATTTGTGTTTCTGCTGATGTCCTTTGGTAGTCAAACACAACTGTCCTGGTCCACGCAGCTCTGTATGTTTTCCTTGTAAACCTACCATGAGGTATTTCAGAAAGCAGGTTATGCAACATACCTGGGGATAAGACTACGGAAAAATGAGCGGATAATCTCAACTTTCAGTTCCAAAAATGGAAGAAACTTTCAAGTGACCACATCAGCTCTGAACTTAACCTGCTCCGGAGCAGCTCGTGTCACAGGGTTAGTTTACTTCCAGAGATTGTGGGAAGAGAGTGGGCTTGACAGATTTCATTATAGCATGACGAGACCACTTTGGCAAGTTACTTGGGTTTCTTAAACTCAATTTATCTTTGGCGGTATGGTTCCTTATCTTTCTCCATAATTAATGACACACAGAGCTTTAGCATTAACCACCCATTGAACCATGAGCTTGAGTGATATACAGATGATTCAGACACTTTAGTAATGTCTTTAAAGTAAAACTGTTTTAACATGTAGACGTAGCAGTAAATCCCGGGACGTCTACTGTAGCTTGGCTATGAGGATGCGTGTCTCTCGGCGATGATGTCCGTGACAGCTAGGGCTTGAAAGCCTTGCTAATCTGAAACAAAAGAAGACGACAGCCAGAAGGTGCACGGTAATATGCTTGATACTTATAGTGGTCAAGGCATTAGGGCAAAAAATAGGCAAAAAATTGAGCATGCTTACCGAGCAGTGCCACGTGTATATATCCTCCCGGTCTACTGGGGGAATGGTAGCGGTTGGAGTGATGCCTAACGCTGCGCTCGAGTATAACATAAAGCAGTGATATTTTACAAATCAATGTTGTATTCTCAACCTACACATCAAGTCAAGTCACCTTAATTTATACAGCGCTTTATACAATACAGACTGTTTCAAAGCAGCTTTCCAGTGATAAACAGGAAAAGTATGCATCTTGGCTGTTGTTCTGCTGAAGTCAGATTAGTACTGATTCCATTTTGTTGTAAAGAACATCAATTATTAATTAAGTTTATTTCATCTATAGCAGTTTTGCAAAACATTATGTCATTGTCCAGCTCAGTTCAGTTCTCTTACAGCAGCATCAGTAAATTCAGATCAATAATATTGTTGAATATTAAGTGTCCACAAGTAAGCAAGCCAGAGGTGAATCATAAACCTTGGGAGAAACCAGGCTCAGCCAGTTCTCCAGTTCCTTTTTTTAACGAAAATGGGTAATTTTCTATATGATGACCTATTTTCACAATATTATCTTTTATATATAACATTTCTATTATATTGTATTATAAGTATTTCTAAAATAAAATACACGTGATACAACTCACAACATATGTGGAAGTAAAATGGCTAAACATTAAAAATAAACGTATGCAGTCATATTATCTTTGCCAACGCAGATTGTTTTCTTTTAGATCAGTCAATTTTTTGTTTTTAATTGATATATTTAACATCAAACAAAACAATATATTTCTTGTGCACAGTAATACAAAATTGATTAAAGATTTAAATATAAGACAAAAAAATGGCACAACTGACCAGTAGGTGGCGAAATGCAACAAGAATGTAAATAAAGTACATAAAGTAAAGTCATTTAAAGTAAAGTAATTAATTATTCAAAATAAGTAATAGAATATGCGATTTCAGAGGCTGAATTTTTGTATGCCCTTCCTGCGCTAACTTCCCTCCGTCTTGTTCACACAGATGTATGTCATTGCTTATGTTGCATGAGCGCCCCCTACTGACGAACCCTTGCAATGTGTTTAAATGGATGGCCCTAAGCCCTTGATCACTTGGCATCTGCTGCAATCATGGTGCATTGTAGTCTATAGATGAAGTGCACATGTTGAGTAGACTCGCTCCCTGGGTCAAAATCGAGGGCTCGAGGGTCTATCCAAATAAACTTCCCTCGTCGAAGTTAAATGCACTTCAAAATGACAGTGGGGATTCTCCCCAGGGGAAGTTCACAAGTGTGTGTATAAAAGTGTTTTTACATGTTTTTATGACCCTTCTCTCTGTCTCGTTCACTTTGATGTACAGTAGGTCATTGCTTACGCCGCACCAGTGTCCAGTAGGCTACAGGCGGAACCATTCACTGTAAAAAAAATAGTGTTGGTTTAACATTTGTAGTTCACTGAAATGTAAAATGGGAGTTAATACAATGGAGATTAATGGAATTAACAGAAAATAAAACCAGTAAGTTATCTGAACCACATTAATAATCTAATTTGATTTGACAAAAGAAAAAAGTTGTGATAACAAATCATGAAAATAATTTTTGTCTCCAAAATGGCAGTGGGGATTCCCACGAGGGGAAGTGCGTAAGGAAGTTTGCGAGTATATGTCTAAGTGTCTCATTTGGAGAACCAACCCCATGGTTTCTCTCAGGTGCTCCATTGTGTAAATCTCAGGCTGTTGGATTTTGTGGAATATACTGACGAAAAGGACAGCGTCCTCTGAATGGTATGAGGCGTTCATCCACTGTAATGTGTGATCCAGGATTGTTCTGAGTGTATGTTGTGTCCCAGTTCTGAGTGTATGTTGTGGACTCTTGAGATAGCAAATCGTGTTGGACCTGTAATGTTCTTGATGACCATGGATGCTGGCAGTCTTCCTCCCTTTTGTGGTGGTGTAGATGTCCTTTCGATTTTACCATCTTTTGACATCCATCCCTCCATGCCTGATTGTGCTGTGCTTCATCATTGTTCTCTAATGAGGAGGTGGATATGGCATTCTCACCCTTTGAACTCTTTGCACACATCTGTTGAGACAGTGGTCAGAAAGTTAAAGAGGCAAGGGTGCAGTTGGCAGCGTTCAGGAAATACATCAAGTATCCCCGCCTAAAGCCTCTGGGGTTCTGGCCCGTAACAGTCAAGGCTACTCACGCTCCTCCGAGGAGTCGAGTCAGAGGAGGTGAGACGCAAAGAAGTGGCAGGATCTCAGGAAAGTGATTAATAAGAAGCGTTTCGATGAAGACCTGAATGCTGACAAAAGCCTCTTTCTTCTTCTACCTCCACTACAGGTGTGGGAAACAGGGTAATGAGAAGCCGAATAAAATCCAGCACTCGTTTTATACTAATCTTAGTATCGAGTTTCCCCTTTGTGAATTACAGCTCTGCAGACTGTAGTGATTTGTGATTTGGCTCCCTCTGGTGGCAGGCTACACATTCTGATAAGATATACAGTGAGGAAAATAAGTATTTGAACAGCCTGCTATTTTGCAAGTTCTCCCACTTAGAAATCATGGAGGGGTCTGAAATTGTCATCGTAGGTGCATGTCCACTGTGAGAGACATAATCAAAAAAAAAAAAAATCCAGAAATCACAATGTATGATTTTTTTTTAACTATTTATTTGTATGATAAAGCTGCAAATAAGTATTTGAACACCTGAGAAAATCAAATGTTAATATTTGGTACAGTAGCCTTTGTTTGCAATTACAGAGGTCAAACTTTTCCTGTAGTTTTTCACCAGGTTTGCACACACTGCAGGAGGGATTTTGGCCCACTCCTCCACACAGATCTTCTCTAGATCAGTCAGGTTTCCGGGCTGTCGCTGAGAAACACGGAGTTTGAGCTCCCTCCAAAGATTCTCTATTGGGTTTAGGTCTAGGCCACGCCAGAACCTTGATATGCTTCTTACAGAGCCACTCCTTGGTTATGCTGGCTGTGTGCTTCGGGTCATTGTCATGTTGGAAGACCCAGCCTCGACCCATCTTCAATGCTCTAACTGAGGGAAGGAGGTTGTTCCCCAAAATCTCGCAATACATGTGCAGAAAAACACACCCAAAGCATGATGCTACCACCCCCATGCTTCACAGTAGGGATGGTACTCATCATTCTTCTTCCTCCAAACACGGCGAATGGAATTATGACCAAAAAGTTCTATTTTGGTCTCATCTGACCACATGACTTTGTCCCATGGCTCCTCTGGATCATCCAAATGGTCATTGGCAAACTTAAGACGGGCCTTGACATGTGCTGGTTTAAGCAGGGGAACCTTCCGTGCCATGCATGATTTCAAACCATGACGTCTTAGTGTATTACCAACAGTAACCTTGGAAACGGTGGTCCCAGCTCTTTTCAGGTCATTGACCAGCTCCTCCGTGTAGTTCTGGGCTGATTTCTCACCTTTCTTAGGATCATTGAGACCCCACGAGTTGAGATCTTGCATGGAGCCCCAGTCCGAGGGAGATTGACAGTCATGTTTAGCTTCTTCCATTTTCTAATGATTGCTCCTACTGTGGACCTTTTTTCACCAAGCTGCTTGGCAATTTCACCGTAGCCCTTTCCAGCCTTGTGGAGGTGTACAATTTTGTCTCTAGTGTCTTTGGACAGCTCTTTGGTCTTGGCCATGTTAGTAGTTATATTCTCACTGATTGTATGGGGTGGACAGGTGTCTTTATGCAGCTAACAACCTCAAACAGGTGCATCTAATTTAGGATAATAAATAGAGTGGAGGTGGACATTTTAAAGGCAGACTAACAGGTCTTTGAGGGTCAGAATTATAGCTGATAGACAGGTGTTCAAATACTTATTTTCAGCTGTATCATACAAATAAATAGTTAAAAAATCATATATTGTGATTTCTGGATATTTTTTTTTAGATTATGTCTCTCACAGTGGACATGCACCTAAGATGACAATTTCAGACCCTTCCATGATTTCTAAGTGGGAAAATTTGCAAAATAGCAGGGTGTTCAAATACTTATTTTCCTCACTGTATATACTCTGTTCATGAAAATCCTAAAGATCTTCTTGCTGCCAAAGCTGACCCGTGAGTTTGTCTTAGGCAATGTTCATTGTAAGACCTTAAGTAGGATGGACATCATTGTACGTGCAGAAGTGCGATGCTGAATGAGATTGCCGAAAGTCTGCCCTTGGGATATTTACATGTTAGGATCGTAAACTGAAGTCGCATTTGACATCCGTGACAGCAAGTGGACTTTTGAAGATGAGATAAGCATGCTCTTTCATCGGCAAGAGAGGAATAACATGGAAGGAACTTTCTTGGCAAGGAGGATTGTATGCATCACCGTCAGGTACAAGGAAGAATGTACTAACATTAGGCAATTTGAGCGTCACAGAAAACATTGTGACAGTTCATCTCAGATTTTGTTGCAGATTTTAAATATTTTATCTTAGGGTGCTTTCACACCTGGATCGATTTGTTTTGTTCCGGAACAGATCCGAAACTGAATACTTTGTTCCGAATCAATTTAATACATCGCTCTGCTCACACCACACTGTTGTAAAGCGGTCCAAATCTCGCACCCTTCCAGGGCTTTCCTTATGCCATTACATCACTACCTCATGCGTGCAGGTCGCACATTCCATTGTGGGACATCGCCATGACAACAGTAGCCCAACACAAAATGAATCGCGGGTTGACTTGGTGCTACAAAGAGGTGATTATGGCCATCATGACAGTGTTTTGTCGAAGTCTGGACTCACGTTGGAACTGCTAATTTTGTTCATTCACAGCACATTGATACATTAACCACAACAACATACCGCAACAAATCAGCAAAATACGCTGCTGAAGATCCATGTTGACAAGCAATCTATTGGCGTCTGTTGCCAGGAAACACATTGATTTGTTCCGGTTCGTGGGTCAGTTGTGTTCTCACTACAAACGAACCGCTCTAGGATTCGTATGGAATCGAGCCGAGACCACCTCTTCTAGGCGGTCTCGGCTCGGTTGTTTTGTTCCGATTCAGAGTGTGATTGTTGTGTTCACATATGACCAAAAGAACCGGGCCAAAAGAGAAACGCCCCTTTGTTTCGGAACGTCTCCAATCGATCCAGGTGTGAAAGCACCCTTCATGTGAGTGTGCTAGGCTACAAGGAGTTTTGAGATTTGAAGTTTGTTTGCATTTACTGTTACACACAATAGGAACAGAAACTCAAAATTTCACTTACATAAATCCATAATTACTGCCAAGAACAGAGTCCAAGAAAAGAAAAGAAAAATACAGAAATACAGTAAACTTAAAATAATCATCTGATTCCCTGCTGCACACAAAACCATGTATGGCTATCTAAACTTAAACATAAAATACCATGTTGAAGGAAACATATAGAGTGCTGCTTTTAGGTGTAATATAAGCTATAAACCATGGCAAACATAGATCTTTTTCAGCTATTAGGTTACTGCAGTGTGCAATTATTGTGCATTCAATTGCCCTTGCAAGTCATTTGCTAATATATAGCATATTCTAATTATATTTCAACATGTGTTCTTGAAACATCGCCCTAGGTAGGAACTTATAAAAAAAAAAGGAACTAATTGGTAGAACATTTAGAAATCAAATATTAAATGCTAAATATGCTGTGAAAAAAAAAAAAAAAAAATAACATCGTCAGCTCGCTAAGCTGTATGTCTTTATCTGTAATATGTAATAAATGGTGCTTAGAGGTCTAGGGCACCTTGCATTTTTATGTTGACATGTTGCTGTTCAGACACAGCAAAGCATTTACACGCAGTGCTGAGGCAAGTCCGACGAGTCTCCAAAGTGCGACCAGAGATGCTGAAGGCCGACTCACAACTCTCACTGGATGCAGGCACACTAATTCAGTCGTGCCATTGATGGAAACCTATTTTGATAGTTTCCAAAAACTAAGGATGTCTCTCTCATTTTCCATTGTGGGATTGTGCTTCAAATACTGTTCTAGTTCATTGAGCCCCGTGTCCAGTTCAGCCTCCTCGACGTCAGCCCACTGGCTAAAGAGCAGCACTGGTGGTGCTGGTACTGGTCCAGCCATCTCCTCTCTCTTCCTCTTGCGTCTGCTGGGCTTTCGCCTCAGTTGGAGCTCTTTTATGGAAGCTGGCCAACTCTCTTTTGTGGTGAAAATCCAGAGGCTTGAATTTTGGCCAGAGCAGCACTCCAAGCTTTTCGTGGTGTCCCAAAACTATCCGTTCAGCCAAAAGCCCCATGCACCTAATAAATAGAAGAGAATAGTATTAATTGAATAATCCAACAAATAACACTTAATAGGTCTAACAATAGCAAACAGTGAATAAATGAAATGACTAATAATAATAATAATAACAACTTTTTTTATATTGCACAGTTAAATAAGGCAATGTGTTAGAAATGACTACATCTTACCTGTGTTGCAGTATCCCACTGAATCAGCTTGGGACTGGGAGAATTATCATCATTGGAGAATTAGAGAATTGGTTTTCCAGAGGGCCACTAAGCTGATTGGAGAGTACTTTGAGCCCCTGAGCTTCAGTTCCCTGCTTGAAAGGCTGCAGGAATTGGACAAGCATCTAAAGAATGCCTTTGGATATGTGACTCATGGAGCAGCCATTGTACCACTAGAGTGTTTTACAGTATTCTTCTAGCCCTTATTTAAATATCATATTCAGTAGGCAGGACATGTGGGCATGAACAATTTGGCACAATCATTTCCTGATAACACAACACAAACAGACCGGAAGCAGAGGTCAGAATGTGACCGCTCACCTGATGGGCCATAAATCAAGGACATCACAAGTATTGAAAAATAAAGTGGAGGCAACTTTCTACACTTATGTTCAAAAACAACATAATAAGTGGAATGAGAATCCCTGATCGGGTAGGAGAGTGGCCATGTCTGTTTGAGATGTGCAAAATGATGGCTCAAAGAACTCAAAGGAATGGAGGCTGACAGGGGAGCTGTAAATGTGGAGGAGTCATTTCGTGTGTATTTATGTTTATTATTTTGGCAGCTTTGGCACCTGAAGCATAATTGTGTGAAGCACAAGTATATTTAAATTCTAATAAGTGTGCCTCCAAAATGCTGTGATTTCAAGTGAAAAAAAAAAACAAGGTACACAAGGTGTGGTGTGAACGAGGTGTACAGAAACAAAAAATGTATAAATAAAAGTGAATTTAAAAAAAAAATTATTTAAAAAATGTAATCAAACTAATTCTAGCTGACAGCTGAATTTCTTTGAATTATGAATGAAATATATATATGCCATCATAAAGATCAGGGGCCTCATTTATAAACGTTGGGTACGCACAAAAGGCGGCGCACGCCGCTCTCTACGCAATAATTGGTATTTATAAAAAGCAAACTTGACGGAAAAATGTGCGGTCCTTCACACAAACTCTGACCCAGGCGTACGCACAAAAACGGGTGAAATGAGAAATGGCGACACCGTCGTCAGATGGAAGAAACACATGAAAGTGTGTGAAACTGTAGACCGTTGTGTAAAAGAAATGGCAATACTGCCTCTCATAAATAACATGAAGACTTCACAAAGCAAGTCTTACAATTAACAGCCTACACGAACACCCGTTTGATCGATCTACAGTGTAAAACAAACAAAATCAAACGAAGATTATACAACAGAAATGCAAATTAACACATATTTGCACAAACAAAAGTGAAATATGTTCTGCAATAATATTGGCATGTTATGCAATTTATCCTCATAACACAGAGATGGAGTGCTAGACTCTTTTTTGCATCGACTTTGCTGTCCGACCATTTCTGTTTTATTTCGGCAACGGTCAGAGTTTGTGAACGGCGTCTGCAAACTTTTTGCCACTCAAGTGCCTTTTTGGCATTAGTAATGCCCACACTTTGCCCTCCAAACAACATTTTACTCCTCTTTTTCACCTCGCCAACGATAATTTCAACTTCACATTGAGTGAAGTTACGTTTCTTGGTTTTCCTCTCTGTGTTTGCCATGATTTCGCAATCGATGAATATTAACTTGTGGGCTTTTCACGGACTATTTATGGGCAACTATGGGCGTGACATCAAGCCATAAAAGCTGCGCTACATTTAGAATTGATTGTGATTTATTAAGGGAAAACTGCGTAGGATGTGCGTGCGCAAGCTTTTATAAATCTGAATATTTCTGTGCATACGCACGTCCCGTTTCATCCGTACGCCACTTCTGACGCAAATCCTACGCAAAGTTTTATAAATGAGGCCCCAGAACAGCATATGAATGGATATTTCACACATACACTCAATGGCCATCTTATACATACCTTGCTAGTATCGGGTCTGACCCCTTTTGCCTTTAGAACTGCCTTAATTCTTTGAGGCAGATTCCACAAGGTGCTGGAAACACTCCTCAAGAGATTTTGGTCCATATTGAGAAAATATTATCGGCTACACACATCTATGATGCAAATCTCCTGTTCCATGTCATCTCAAAGCTGCTCTATTGGACTGAGATCTAGTGATTGTGGAGGTCGTTTGAGTTTACTGAACTCACTGTCATGTTCAAGAAACCAGTTTGAGATGATTCGAGATTTGTGACGTGTTATCCTGCTGGAAGAAGCCATTAGAAGATGGTACACTGAAGTCATAAACGGATGGACTTGGTCAGCAACAATACTCAGGTCGGCTGTGGCGTTTAAACAATACTTGGAGGCTCAAACTGTGCCAAGAAAATATATAACACACCATTACATGCAGGACAGATCCATGCTTTCATGTTGTTTATACCAAACTCTGACCCAACCATCTAAATGTCACAGCAGAAATCAACACTCATCAGACCAGGCAACGGTTTTCCAATCTTCTCTTGCCCGGTTTTGGTGAGCATGTGTGAATTATAGCCTCAGTCTCCTGTTCTCAGCTGACAGGAGCGTCACCGGTGTGTCTTCTGCTTCAGGGTTCGATGCGTTTGTGTGTTCAGAGATGTACTCTTCTGTACCTCGGTTGTAACAAGTGCTTATTTGAGTTACTCTTGCATTTCTATGAGTTGAACCAGTCTGACCTCAACAAGGCATTGTCACCCACAGAACTGACACTCACTGGATACTTTCTCTTTTTCAGATCATTCTCTGTAAACCCTGGAGATGGTGAATCCCAGTAGATCAGCAGTTTGCCACATTTTAAGTCACTTAAATCACATTTCTTCCTCATTCTGATGCTTAGTTTGAACTTCAGCAGATCATCTTGATCAGGTCTACATGATGAATGCATGAGTTGCTGCCCTGTGATTACCCTGCTGCCATTTCCCTTAAGCCAGGTTCACACTGTTTGATTTGTAATAGTCCTTTACTACTGTTGCTTGTAAGACTGTACAAACAGGATCCCCGCTGTAAGCGTCACACACCTGTTGTCATTCGTGTCAGACTGCACGAGTCAAGACGTGATAAAAACGAATGCACACAAGAAGACTCGTCCAGAGTTTAAAATTAATCCATGACACGATCTGTGACGGTGAGCTGCATTACAAGTGAAATTAAAATGGTGGTTGGCAAACAAAAGTATTCTCTAGCATCTATGTTGATCACAGTTCGGCACTCCTATTAGTTTTTGCTTTGACGGTTGTCATAGGAGAAGCCGCATGGCAGGACTTTTACGTCAAATCTTCTGACATTGGCAGAATTTTATCTGAAAAGACATTTGAGGATCATAAATCTGCTGTCAGTGAACATGTCAAACTACACGATCAAAGACTACAGATTATGTTCTGGACTCAAAGGAATCTTTTAGGATTCTCAACATTTCTCTAAAAAGCGCCAAAATCATACAGTGAGATCCAGGCTTTAATTCGTACACTAATTAAAACACTAAACAAACAAACAAATTTGGTCACTAATATTATTTTATCAAATATACATGTCAACTGTACAAACAGGCCTCAAACTGCTGTGTAAACATGTTGTCCAGACCTCCACGCGCCGCTAAGACAGGGAGATGTCGTTGTCGTTACTGATGGTGTCCGGAAGGCTTGTGTCCGTCGCCAGTTTTCCCATGAGTGTGTGTTTAGCGGCTGATGTGGGTTTATTGAGTTTCATGGGTATGAAGGTGTTTGAAGCACAGTGTTCTCTCAGATATTCCCCTCCGTTCTCCTCATAATCCTGACGGCTGATCCAGCCCTGATCTTCAGCAGAGTTCCTGAGGGCCCAATCACGAGCCCCGAACCAAGCGTCCAGAGCCGGCCGACTCGCCACAGACACCTGTCAGACAGGAGACACACACACACATCAAGCTTTAATGCAGAGACACCATTCGGACAGGAGACACACACATCAAGCTTTAATGCAGAGACACCAGTCGGACAGGAGACACACACACACATCAAGCTTTAATGCAGAGACACCAGTCGGACAGGAGACACACACATCAAGCTTTAATGCAGAGACACCATTCGGACAGGAGACACACACATCAAGCTTTAATGCAGAGACACCAGTCGGACAGGAGACACACACACACATCAAGCTTTAATGCAGAGACACCAGTTGGACAGGAGACACACACACATCAAGCTTTAATGCAGAGACACCAGTCGGACAGGAGACACACACACACATCAAGCTTTAATGCAGAGACACCAGTCTGACAGGAGACACACACATCAAGCTTTAATGCAGAGACACCAGTCTGACAGGAGACACACACATCAAGCTTTAATGCAGAGACACCATTCGGACAGGAGACACACACACACATCAAGCTTTAATGCAGAGACACCAGTCGGACAGGAGACACACACATCAAGCTTTAATGCAGAGACACCAGTTAGACAGGAGACACACACACACATCAAGCTTTAATGCAGAGACACCAGTCAGACAGGAGACACACACACACATCAAGCTTTAATGCAGAGACACCAGTTGGACAGGAGACACACACACATCAAGCTTTAATGCAGAGACACCAGTCGGACAGGAGACACACACACACATCAAGCTTTAATGCAGAGACACCAGTCGGACAGGAGACACACACACATCAAGCTTTAATGCAGAGACACCAGTCGGACAGGAGACACACACACATCAAGCTTTAATGCAGAGACACCAGTCGGACAGGAGACACACACATCAAGCTTTAATGCAGAGACACCAGTCTGACAGGAGACACACACACACACATCAAGCTTTAATGCAGAGACACCAGTCGGACAGGAGACACACACATCGAGCTTTAATGCAGAGACACCAGTCGGACAGGAGACACACACACACATCAAGCTTTAATGCAGAGACACCATTCGGACAGGAGACACACACACACATCAAGCTTTAATGCAGAGACACCATTCGGACAGGAGACACACACACACATCAAGCTTTAATGCAGAGACACCAGTCGGACAGGAGACACACACATCAAGCTTTAATGCAGAGACACCATTCGGACAGGAGACACACACACACATCAAGCTTTAATGCAGAGACACCAGTCGGACAGGAGACACACACACATCAAGCTTTAATGCAGAGACACCAGTTGGACAGGAGACACACACACACACATCAAGCTTTAATGCAGAGACACCAGTCGGACAGGAGACACACACACACATCAAGCTTTAATGCAGAGACACCAGTCGGACAGGAGACACACACACATCAAGCTTTAATCCAGAGACACCATTCGGACAGGAGACACACATACACACATCAAGCTTTAATGCAGAGACACCACTCGGACAGGAGACACACACACACACATCAAGCTTTAATGCAGAGACACCAGTCGGACAGGAGACACACACACATCAAGCTTTAATGCAGAGACACCAGTCGGACAGGAGACACACACACATCAAGCTTTAATGCAGAGACACCAGTCGGACAGGAGACACACACATCAAGCTTTAATGCAGAGACACCAGTCGGACAGGAGACACACACACATCAAGCTTTAATGCAGAGACACCAGTCGGACAGGAGACACACACACATCAAGCTTTAATGCAGAGACACCAGTCGGACAGGAGACACACACATCAAGCTTTAATGCAGAGACACCAGTCGGACAGGAGACACACACACATCAAGATTTAATGCAGAGACACCAGTCGGACAGGAGACACACACACATCAAGCTTTAATGCAGAGACACCAGTCGGACAGGAGACACACACACACACATCAAGCTTTAATGCAGAGACACCATTCGGACAGGAGACACACACACATCAAGCTTTAATGCAGAGACACCAGTCGGACAGGAGACACACACATCAAGCTTTAATGCAGAGACACCAGTCGGACAGGAGACACACACACACATCAAGCTTTAATGCAGAGACACCAGTCGGACAGGAGACACACACACACATCAAGCTTTAATGCAGAGACACCAGTCGGACAGGAGACACACACATATCAAGCTTTAATGCAGAGACACCAGTCGGACAGGAGACACACACATATCAAGCTTTAATGCAGAGACACCAGTCGGACAGGAGACACACACACACATCAAGCTTTAATGCAGAGACACCAGTCGGACAGGAGACACACACACACATCAAGCTTTAATGCAGAGACACCAGTCGGACAGGAGACACACACACACATCAAGCTTTAATGCAGAGACACCAGTCGGACAGGAGACACACACACACACATCAAGCTTTAATGCAGAGACACCATTCGGACAGGAGACACACACACATCAATCTTTAATGCAGAGACACCAGTCGGACAGGAGACACACACACACATCAAGCTTTAATGCAGAGACACCAGTCGGACAGGAGACACACACACACATCAAGCTTTAATGCAGAGACACCAGTCGGACAGGAGACACACACACACACATCAAGCTTTAATGCAGAGACACCAGTCGGACAGGAGACACACACACACACATCAAGCTTTAATGCAGAGACACCAGTCGGACAGGAGACACACACACATCAAGCTTTAATGCAGAGACACCAGTCGGACAGGAGACACACACACATCAAGCTTTAATGCAGAGACACCAGTCGGACAGGAGACACACACATCGAGCTTTAATGCAGAGACACCAGTCGGACAGGAGACACACACATCAAGCTTTAATGCAGAGACACCAGTCGGACAGGAGACACACACACATCAAGCTTTAATGCAGAGACACCAGTCGGACAGGAGACACACACACACATCAAGCTTTAATGCAGAGACACCAGTCGGACAGGAGACACACACACATATCAAGCTTTAATGCAGAGACACCAGTCGGACAGGAGACACACACACACACATCAAGCTTTAATGCAGAGACACCAGTCGGACAGGAGACACACACACATCAAGCTTTAATGCAGAGACACCAGTCGGACAGGAGACACACACACATCAAGCTTTAATGCAGAGACACCAGTCGGACAGGAGACACACACACATCAAGCTTTAATGCAGAGACACCAGTCGGACAGGAGACACACACATCAAGCTTTAATGCAGAGACACCAGTCGGACAGGAGACACACACACATCAAGCTTTAATGCAGAGACACCAGTCGGACAGGAGACACACACACATCAAGCTTTAATGCAGAGACACCAGTCGGACAGGAGACACACACATCGAGCTTTAATGCAGAGACACCAGTCGGACAGGAGACACACACATCGAGCTTTAATGCAGAGACACCAGTCGGACAGGAGACACACACACACACATCAAGCTTTAATGCAGAGACACCAGTCGGACAGGAGACACACACACACATCAAGCTTTAATGCAGAGACACCAGTCGGACAGGAGACACACACACACATCAAGCTTTAATGCAGAGACACCAGTCGGACAGGAGACACACACACACACACATCAAGCTTTAATGAAGAGACACCTTATGTATATAAGCAGATGCAAAGTCACTCTATAGTTGCTCTGCATACCAACTCAGCTTCATATCTCTGATAACTATGTCTATTCTGTGGCATCAAAAACCAAGACTTCTAGCGTGATTTTACACACAGCCACGACACAGGTTGTGTCTGTAGTTTAAAGGGTTCATGAACATATCTTCACTATTTAAATAGTTATTTTTAGTCTTCTAAGCCATTTTCACTGCAATAGTTCTAGCAAATGCTCCGATATGTGAATCTACATCCACTTTTTCTATTCAATCTTTCTTCATGATAAATGCTGTCCCAAAATATCTGACTTTGGTAGGGCCTTAAAGGAACACTCCACTTTTTTTGGAAATAGGCTCATTTTCCTACTCCCCTAGAGTTAAACAGTTGAGTTTTACCGTTTTTGATTCCATTCAGCCGATCTCCGGGTCTGGCGGTAGCACTTTTAGCATAGCTTAGCATAGGTGATTGAATCTGATTAGACCGTTAGCATCTCTCTCAAAAAAAGGAGTTTAGATTTTTTCCTATTTAAAACTGGCCACTTCTGTAGTTACATCGTGAACTAAGACCGACGGAAAATGAAAAGTTGCGATTTTCTAGGCCGATATGGCAAGGAACTTTGATGCGGTACCATGGGTTCAGCCGGTGCAATATTACGCAGCGCCTGAAAATAGTCCCCAACGTGACCGACACTAAGTTTCAGCCGCTGCATAACTTTTCATTTTCCGTAGTTCTTAGTTCACGATGTCACTACAGAAGAGGCAAATTTTAAATAGGAAAAATATCTAAACTTTTTTTTGAGAGAGATGCTAACGGTCTAATCAGATTCAATGATCTATGCTAAGCTATGCTAAAAGTGCTAGTTAACTCTAGGGGAGTTGGAAAATGAGCCTATTTCCAAAAAAAGTCGATTGTTCTTTTAATGTGCAAAAAAATATTCCATAATGAATTAATTTACCTCATATTTCCATGATCCTATGTTATGTTATAAACACTTTTTTGGATCACGTGTGGAAAGATTCAAGCAGTTGAGACTGTGATATTCAGACCTGAAAGTGTGACTGGAAGGGTCTGATGGCGAGCAGGTCTCTCTGCACTCTTTCTTTCAGTCCAGGATACTGCAGGTTTCCTCCAGTCAAAAACACATTCTTCACCAGCGCCTCCTGCTGTTGCGGAGGGTACCTACACACACATAGACACACACCTTTTTAATGATTTCAAAAACAACGATGAACTTGAATTACTGAGCTCACAACTAACTATATCACTGAACTTAAAATTTTTCATCCATGTCCGATTCAAACTGAGCTGGCAACCTTTACAGTGATAAATTCAGGTTTGAGAAACTTGCATTATTTACTGACCCACTGTTAATGACAATGTGTAATTCACACACATATTCACAACCGAGATTTATTATTCTAATTCATGAATATGTAAATGTGCTGCACTCTTTCCAATCAATAAAAAAATAAACACTAAACAAAAATAACAGCGGTGAGAAAACAGCCGCTCAGAAAGCATCAGATCACAGTGATGTGTAAATGTGTGTGTGTTCATGTTTTCACTCGCGTCTGACCAGAATAAACCAACTGGAGAAGATGAAGAGGGCGGAGCCTTAAAGCCTATTACATCATCACCACAGACCAATGGTTCGAAGGGGTTTACAAGCCGGACACAACTTTACCGGAAACAAACTCCAAACAAGCATTGTTTGGCCGGATTTTGTTTGAAATGATGTCACATTCTTCAATTTCACTTGAAGTATATCGAGGCCTTAATGCTGACGAGAGCATATAGCGTGTGAATAACAGATAGTTTTTTAATCAGTTTTGCTGAGACACATTGATATATAATTTCAGGGGTTTATTGGGTACATTTTATTTGAAGCTGTCCTTGTTGCAGTGTAATTATACATTTAAGTACTGAGAAATGTTAATTAATAACATGTGCTTACTGGTTAGAATTAGTTATTTTATGTAAATATGTATAATTTAGTGTTATTACAACAGAAAGTACATGTAACAGACGGTGTATGTGCGCACTCACAGCTCCAGGACGAACTGCAGCGTCTCCACCAGGCCCATCTGCTCCTCTCCGATCAGCGACGGCTGGAACAAGATCTCCGGCACGCGCAGGCGCTCCGTGCCCACCAACAGCTGGTGATACTCCGCCATGTTGAACATCGGCTTTCAGGCAAAACAAAGAGAGTAAAAGCAAGACCAGAGGATACAAGAACACAAGTGCAATGAACAAATCGTGCTGCGTTCATGAATAGTCACAGTAGACTGTAAAAGACGTCGCTTGCACTTTATTTTAAGGTGTCATTGTTACAGTGCAATTCTATATTTAAGTACTGAGTAATATTAAGCAACTACCGTATTTTCCGGACTATAAGTCACACTTTTTTTCATAGTTTGGCTGGTCCTGCGACTTACAGTCAGGTGAGACTTATATATCAAAATTAATTCATACTGACTGACATGAACCAAGAGAAAACATTACCGTCTAACAACTGAAAACCTTGTACGACTCGCTGGCTTATGTTAATTTAGCGTATTCAGCCTCCCAGGTATATGGTCTTTATGCTACTGTGTACATGAATAAGTGTTTAATAAATGTGTAACGTTAACATACTGGACACCTATTCACCTATTCTGTTGCTCTGTGTGCTATTGTGTAGTTGAATAACTTGCCTTTCCAGATTAAATGTCTGTGTTTGGTTTTCATGAAATAAATTTCTTAATAAACACAACTTATAGTCCAGTGCGACTCATATATGTTTTTTTTTCCTCTTCGTGATGCATTTTTTGACTGATGCGACTTATAGTCCGGAAAATGTACATGTACTTACAATAGGGTTAGGGTTTGTTGCGTGTAATTATGGTAAGTACATGTAACATATGTAATGAGCACACTGTAAAATAAAGTGTTGCCAAGTCATTCATTGGTTTTACTCCGGGATTACCTGGTTGGCACTGGCAGTTTTGCTGGGCTCCTCGTTCTCCTCGTTCAGATCCGTCTCGGTCTCATTCCCTTCATCTGCGGGCGGCTCGGCCTCTGCCGGAGGATGCAGCGACTGCACAGAAGACCAGATGCATCTTTAAAAGGGATCATGGCATGCCTTTTTGATGCTTTTGTATTGTTCATTTTTTTGCACAAAAAATATATATATAAATAAATAAATCACATTCACAAAACATGATTATTTTCTGCCGTCACTCTGCCAGAAACACTGGTTTTGGTGCTAAATAAAAAAAAAAGATTCCTTATGTCATGAAAAGGTTTTCTAAATGATTCCAATAGTTACGGTCACAACAAAAGTCAAAAGAAAGCAATAAGAAATGTTATTATACTTATTACAGATAATTTAAAAATAAAAAGAGCATTTATGCATCATGACAGTTCAGTCATCTAATACTGCCTTTCATTTTTTGCTGATATCTCATTCATTTTTGTTTATTTTTCTTTGCAGTCCAAAAACAAATGCCGTATTGACAGTTTGCAAATGTTGCGAATGAGAACAAAGGAAAAAAAGTTTCTTGCACTAAATATATAAACTTTCAATGTGAATGTCTTGAAGCTGAAGCATGTTTAACTGTACAAAAGACTTGCTTTTTGCTGAAAGAGATCACAGAAATCATTTATTAATTATATTCAGGTAACACTTTATTTAAGGGTCAATTTCTCACTATTACTTCGTTATTAACATGCATATTACTAGGATATTGGCTTTTTATTAGTTCTAATAAAGCACATATTAAAGTCTTTTTCTGCATGACCATATTCTACAACCTAAACTTGATAACTACCTTACTAACTATTAATAAGTAATTATTAGGAGTTTGAGGCAAAAAGTCATAGTTAATAGTGAATGTGTTCCCAAAACTAAAGTATTACCATGTTCCCTCACTCATGAACGGATGGGAAGAGCAAACCTCGGGCCTCATGAGCCGGTGCTGCTCCACACTCAGGCTGAGCTTCTGGATGTACGACTGCAGCTCCTCGGCAGAGTCCATGTTGAGCTCCACCAGACTCCTGTGAAACAGCTCCAGAGACCCGTCCTCCAGCAGCTCCTGCGGGACAGCACAGTCAGTGTGTGTGTGTGTGTGTGTGTGCAGCTCCTGCGGGACAGCACAGTCAGTGTGTGTGTGTGTGTGTGTGTGTGTGTGTGCAGCTCCTGATGGGACAGCACAGTCAGTGTGTGTGTGTGTGTGTGTGTGTGTGTGTGTGTGTGTGTGCAGCTCCTGATGGGACAGCACAGTCAGTGTGTGTGTGTGTGTGTGTGTGTGTGTGCAGCTCCTGCGGGACAGCACAGTCAGTGTGTGTGTGTGTGTGTGTGTGTGTGTGTGTGCAGCTCCTGATGGGACAGCACAGTCAGTGTGTGTGTGTGTGTGTGTGTGTGTGTGTGTGTGTGCAGCTCCTGATGGGGAAGCAGTCAGTGTGTGTGTGTGTGTGTGTGTGTGTGCAGCTCCTGACAGGACAGCACAGTCAGTGTGTGTGTGTGTGTGTGTGTGTGTGTGCAGCTCCTGATGGGACAGCACAGTCAGTGTGTGTGTGTGTGTGTGTGTGTGTGTGTGTGTGTGTGCAGCTCCTGATGGGACAGCACAGTCAGTGTGTGTGTGTGTGTGTGTGTGTGTGTGTGTGTGCAGCTCCTGATGGGACAGCACAGTCTGTGTGTGTGTGTGTGTGTGTGTGTGTGTGTGTGTGCAGCTCCTGATGGGACAGCACAGTCAGTGTGTGTGTGTGTGTGTGTGTGTGTAGCTCCTAATGGGACAGCACAGTCAGTGTGTGTGTGTGTGTGTGTGTGTGTAGCTCCTGCGGGACAGCACAGTCAGTGTGTGTGTGTGTGTGTGTGTGTGTGTGTAGCTCCTAATGGGACAGCACAGTCAGTGTGTGTGTGTGTGTGTGTGTGTGTGTGTGTGTAGCTCCTAATGGGACAGCACAGTCAGTGTGTGTGTGTGTGTGTGTGTGTGTGTGTGCAGCTCCTGATGGGACAGCACAGTCAGTGTGTGTGTGTGTGTGTGTGTGTGTGTGTGTGTGTGTGCAGCTCCTGATGGGACAGCACAGTCAGTGTGTGTGTGTGTGTGTGTGTGTGTGTGTGTGTGTGTGTGCAGCTCCTGATGGGACAGCACAGTCAGTGTGTGTGTGTGTGCAGCTCCTGCGGGACAGCACAGTCAGTGTGTGTGTGTGTGTGTGTGTGTGTGTGTGTGTGCAGCTCCTGATGGGACAGCACAGTCAGTGTGTGTGTGTGTGTGCAGCTCCTGATGGGACAGCACAGTCAGTGTGTGTGTGTGTGTGTGTGTGTGTGCAGCTCCTGCGGGACAGCACAGTCAGTGTGTGTGTGTGTGTGTGTGTGTGTGTGTGCAGCTCCTGATGGGACAGCACAGTCAGTGTGTGTGTGTGTGTGTGTGCAGCTCCTGCGGGACAGCACAGTCAGTGTGTGTGTGTGTGTGTGTGTGTGTGTGTGTGTGTGTGTAGCTCCTAATGGGACAGCACAGTCAGTGTGTGTGTGTGTGTGTGTGTGTGTGTGTGTGTGTGTGCAGCTCCTGATGGGGAAGCAGTCAGTGTGTGTGTGTGTGTGTGTGTGTGTGCAGCTCCTGACAGGACAGCACAGTCAGTGTGTGTGTGTGTGTGTGTGTGTGTGTACAGCTCCTGATGGGACAGCACAGTCAGTGTGTGTGTGTGTGTGTGTGTGTGTGTGTGTGTGTGTGCAGCTCCTGATGGGACAGCACAGTCAGTGTGTGTGTGTGTGTGTGCAGCTCCTGATGGGACAGCACAGTCAGTGTGTGTGTGTGTGTGTGTGTGTAGCTCCTAATGGGACAGCACAGTCAGTGTGTGTGTGTGTGTGTGTGTGTGTAGCTCCTGCGGGACAGCACAGTCAGTGTGTGTGTGTGTGTGTGTGTGTGTAGCTCCTAATGGGACAGCACAGTCAGTGTGTGTGTGTGTGTGTGTGTGTGTGTGTAGCTCCTAATGGGACAGCACAGTCAGTGTGTGTGTGTGTGTGTGTGTGTGTGTGTGTGTGTGTGTGCAGCTCCTGATGGGACAGCACAGTCAGTGTGTGTGTGTGTGTGTGTGTGTGTGCAGCTCCTGATGGGACAGCACAGTCAGTGTGTGTGTGTGTGTGTGTGTGTGTGTGTGTGTGCAGCTCCTGATGGGACAGCACAGTCAGTGTGTGTGTGTGTGCAGCTCCTGCGGGACAGCACAGTCAGTGTGTGTGTGTGTGTGTGTGTGTGTGTGTGTGTGTGTGTGTGCAGCTCCTGATGGGACAGCACAGTCAGTGTGTGTGTGTGTTTGTGTGTGTGTGTGTGTGTGTGTGTAGCTCCTAATGGGACAGCACAGTCTGTGTGTGTGTGTGTTTGTGTGTGTGTGTGTGTGTGTGTGTAGCTCCTAATGGGACAGCACAGTCAGTGTGTGTTTAGTGTCAGTTCTGGGTGTTTCTCATTTCTGCTCCAGCTCGTGATTGTGGCGTTTCTCTGAGGTTTAGGATCCAGTATTCCTGTCATTCTTTTGTCTTTTATGAGTTTAATGAAGAACTCTGTCTCGTATTCTGTCCACACACACCGCGTCATCTTAGTCAGGTGACTGTAAATGCGCAAAAACTGTTCCATTGCAGTTTTGCGGAATATTGATTTTTCGAATTGCCTGAAACTCCTCATGCGAGCGTAAACACTTGATTGCGATAAATGGGAGTTTTGCGAAATTGACGCGTTTCCATTGACCGTAATTTCAATGTGCGCAATTTGAAGGGTGGTGGGGCTTGTGTGTACCTGCACCGACAGCAGTGTTTCCAGCCGCTTCTGGTCCTCCTGCAGCTTCTCTTCCCTGCGACGGCTGTTGATCTCCTGCAGTCGACGGAGCTGTTGAGCTTTCCTCTCGTTCCTCTCCTCAGCGCTCACACACACACCCGCTGTTCTCCCTGAAAACGGCAGCTGCACGCGGTGGACCTCCCGCTCGTAAAACACAGGACTGCGCCAGTTTTCCAGCTCTGCCACACAGTTTATGAAAGCGTTAATGCAGTTCAGACAAACTCGAGGTTGAGCCCAAAATAGTGATTAAACGAAATAGAGCTGCACGATTAATCGTTAAAAGATTGTGATCTCGATTAAACACCCACTCATTCCTATTAAAGCAATAAGCCCCGCGAAGCCGTGATTTACAGCTAGCTACGACGCGGAGCAGAGTTAAAGCCCCCTTAGCTGCTCTACATCCACTGTAAAACACGGCTTCAAGGGGCTTATCGCTTTTATAAAACGGTTAGGCTACTCACTAAAAATATTCATTTTAAGATTTATTTTATTCATAACACCAGCAACAAAAAATATAACATTATAACACATTTATTCCTCAGCCATGCAATGTAGTTCCAAAGAGGTCGCTAAGCAACACATGCAGCAACAAAGCATCACTAACGGCAGTTGCGCAGTAACACTGATGTAAAGCGGTCACAGGTGTGTGTGTGTGTGTGTGTGTGTGTGTGTGTGTGTGTGTGTGTGTGTGTGTGACACTGATGTAAAGCGGTCACAGGTGTGTGTGTGTGTGTGTGTGTGTGTGTGTGACACTGATGTAATGCGGTTACAGGTGTGTGTGTGTGACAGATGTAATGCGGTCACAGGTGTGTGTGTGTGTGTAACACTGATGTAATGTGGTCACAGGTGTGTGTGTGTGACACTGATGTACTGCGGTCACAGATGTGTGTGTGTGTGTGTGTGTGTGACACTGATGTACTGCGGTCACAGGTGTGTGTGTGTGTGTGTGTGACACTAATGTAATGTGGTCACAGGTGTGTGTGTAACACTGTTGTAATGCGGTCACAGGTGTGTGTGTGTGTGTGTGTGTGACACTGATTTAATGCGGTCACAGGTGTGTGTGTGTGTGTGTGACACTAATGTAATGTGGTCACAGGTTTGTGTGTAACACTGATGTAATGCAGTTACAGGGGTGTGTGTGTGTGTGTGTGACACTGATGTAATGCGGTCACAGGTGTGTGTGTGTGTGTGTGTGTAACACTGATGTAATGTGGTCACAGGTGTGTGTGTGTGTGTGTGCGTGTGTGTTTGTGTGTGACACTGATGTAATGTGGTCACAGGTGTGTGTGTGTGTGACACTGATGTAATGCGGTCACAGGTGTGTGTGTGTGTGTGTGTGTAACACTGATGTAATGTGGTCACAGGTGTGTGTGTGTGTGCGTGTGTGTTTGTGTGTGACACTGTTGAATGTGGTCACAGGTGTGTGTGTGTGTGTGTGTGTGACACTGATGTAATGCGGTCATAGGTGTGTGTAACACTGTTGTAATGCGGTCATAGGTATGTGTGTGTGTGTGTAACACTGATGTAATGCGGTAACAGGTGTGTGTGTGTGTGTAACACTGATGTAATGTGGTCACAGGTGTGTGTGTGTGTGTGTGTGACACTGATGTAATGCGGTCATAGGTGTGCGTGTGTGTGTAACACTGATGTAATGCGGTCACAGGTGTGTATGTGACACTGATGTAATGCGGTCACAGGTGTGTGTGTGTGTGTGTGTGCTCACCCTGCTGGTAGTCCGGGGCGATGTAGCTGTGTGTGTGTGTGTGCTCACCCTGCTGGTAGTCCGGGGCCATGTAGCTGTGTGTGTGTGTGTGTGTGTGTGTGTGTGTGTGTGTGTGTGTGTGCGCTCACCCTGCTGGTAGTCCGGGGCGATGTAGCTGTGTGTGTGTGTGTGTGTGTGCTCACCCTGCTGGTAGTCCGGGGCGATATAGCTGTATGTGTGTGTGTGTGTGTGTGCTCACCCTGCTGGTAGTCCGGGGCGATGTAGCTGTGTGTGTGTGTGTGTGTGTGTGTGTGTGTGTGTGTGTGTGTGTGTGTGCTCACCCTGCTGGTAGTCCGGGGCGATGTAGCTGTGTGTGTGTGTGTGTGTGTGTGTGCTCACCCTGCTGGTAGTCCGGGGCGATATAGCTGTGTGTGTGTGTGTGTGTGTGTGTGTGTGTGTGCTCACCCTGCTGGTAGTCCGGGGCGATGTAGCTGTGTGTGTGTGTGTGTGTGTGCTCACCCTGCTGGTAGTCCGGGGCGATGTAGCTGTGTGTGTGTGTGTGTGTGTGTGTGTGTGCTCACCCTGCTGGTAGTCCGGGGCGATGTAGCTGTGTGTGTGTGTGTGTGTGTGTGCTCACCCTGCTGGTAGTCCGGGGCGATGTAGCTGTGTGTGTGTGTGTGTGTGTGTGTGTGTGTGTGCTCACCCTGCTGGTAGTCCGGGGCGATATAGCTGTATGTGTGTGTGTGTGCTCACCCTGCTGGTAGTCCGGGGCGATGTAGCTGTGTGTGTGTGTGTGTGTGTGTGTGTGTGTGTGTGTGTGTGTGTGTGTGCTCACCCTGCTGGTAGTCCGGGGCGATGTAGCTGTGTGTGTGTGTGTGTGTGTGTGTGTGCTCACCCTGCTGGTAGTCCGGGGCGATATAGCTGTGTGTGTGTGTGTGTGTGTGTGTGTGTGTGTGCTCACCCTGCTGGTAGTCCGGGGCGATGTAGCTGTGTGTGTGTGTGTGTGTGCTCACCCTGCTGGTAGTCCGGGGCGATGTAGCTGTGTGTGTGTGTGTGTGTGTGTGTGTGTGCTCACCCTGCTGGTAGTCCGGGGCGATGTAGCTGTGTGTGTGTGTGTGTGTGTGTGCTCACCCTGCTGGTAGTCCGGGGCGATGTAGCTGTGTGTGTGTGTGTGTGTGTGTGTGTGTGTGTGCTCACCCTGCTGGTAGTCCGGGGCGATGTAGCTGTGTGTGTGTGTGTGTGTGTGCTCACCCTGCTGGTAGTCCGGGGCGATGTAGCTGTGTGTGTGTGTGTGTGTGTGTGTGTGTGCTCACCCTGCTGGTAGTCCGGGGCGATATAGCTGTGTGTGTGTGTGTGTGTGTGTGTGTGTGCTCACCCTGCTGGTAGTCCGGGGCGATATAGCTGTATGTGTGTGTGTGTGTGTGTGCTCACCCTGCTGGTAGTCCGGGGCGATGTAGCTGTGTGTGTGTGTGTGTGTGTGTGTGTGTGTGCTCACCCTGCTGGTAGTCCGGGGCGATGTAGCTGTGTGTGTGCAGGAGCTCCTCCATGCGGCTCAGTGTGAGCGAGGGCTGGTTCGCAGGGTATTTCAGCTGCAGGAGTCTCTGAAGATACGAGGCGGCCTGACCTCCACCCAGATTCACACGCTTGCAGTTCACAGAGTCCAGCCTGCGACGCACACACACACACACACACTCCTGACATCCATCACACATTCACGGCTGGAGTTAAAGCCAAACTCTGCCGGACAGACGCTCTCCAGGACTGAAGTTTCCCATCACTGCTGTAAACTATACTGGGAACTAGGGGATTGCACGCATATTTGAATGTTCGAATAATCAATCTGTAATTATAAAAAAATATATATCTAAAAAAACCCAAGCACTAACTCGCAGATCCGAGATAATAACTTAAATGATTTTGAGATATATGCTTCCTTTAAGTTTCGTTGAGGGAGAAAGGTTTAACAACAGAGCGCAAGTGCACAGTTACCTGTGTCTCTGCAACGTCTGTCAGCGCAGCGCGTTACCTCACTCGAGCATGTGGATATTATTGTTTTTCTTATCATGAACGTGAAACTATATAAACACAATAACCATTTGCTGACTCGAGTGCATATGTACGTTCTGTACAATTAACTGTCGTATCTGCTTTATTAGCGGTTTTTTTTCTGTTCGCGCTGCTTGAGCTTAAATACTTGTTCTTTATTTTTTTTGTTTAGTCCTACACATATTGTTTGTTTAATGTTTTCAACTAAAAGAAAACCTAAAGATATATAGTGAGCTTGTTGTGTATATTGCCTAATCATAAGCTTGTTCAGAAATCTTAAAAAAAACAACAACAAAAAACATTAAACTTAAAAAATAACGTCTTTCTCATTAAACATAATTTAAATAAACAAATATTCAAATTTATGAGCCCAAATTTTCAAATACAATATTTTAGAAAAATGCCTATCCCTACTGGAAACCCTATTAGTTGGTACATGACTATAATATTAAAATGACTAGTGATGCACGATATAACGGCCACCATATCGATATCAGCCGATATATGTTCATTCTTATTGTTATCGTAATTGTCCTGATAAGAACATTTTGGCCGATATATTAAAGCCGATAAATAATGGATTATTTCCTTCAGCTGAGACACTTCAGATGCTCAACATGATGCTTTTGATTAGATTGGAATCACTTCAAAACGGAAAATACAGTTAAATGCAACAATCCGTCACATCGGCTACAACAAATCATAATGAGAACATTATATAGAATTGTGTGGTTTGGAAATGGATTTTAAGATGAGACTATTGTTTTTGTAATCAGGCTCTCAAAACATACATAAATTTGGATTTAGATTTATCAGCTAATATATCGGTTATCAGCTTTCAAATATATAAAAAAATATCGGTTATCGGTATCGGCCAAAATGTTCATACCTAAACATGACATAAATGAGTGAAAACTATTAAATTCAAGTGCTATTAATTTAGATATAATAACACTCAAAACATTTCAACTGCAAACAAACAAATGTTACACGAGACATGATACATGTCTTTCAAGTGCTTTCCGATGTTTATTTCATGCTGAAACTAGTCGGAAAGATGATCGGTTCACACGCCACTTGAACTGAGGAGCTAGCAATCCGTCACGCCACATTATAGAGCTCCAAAACCCCATTTATTATTTGAATTTTCATATGAAACTGACACAGTTTGAAAGCTGAGACTGTTCTCAACAGAAACAAAAGCACTCTGGAGAGACAGTGCTGTGCTGCGATACCTGCCGTTGATGACGGGCAGCACGTGCGAGCAGTGATGCCCTGAGGACAGCACCAGGCCTGTAGAGGGCAGATCTGCTGCCTCACTGTTACAGTAGAAGCTGAAGAGACTGTCCACGCCGTACGCCACCCGCGGGACGCCGTAGCCCTCGAACAGCAGCTCGGACATCATCTGTCTGCAGTGCAGCGGGTTACAGGCCGGCTCCGTCACCACCACCGGGTGATCCACGCGACCCTGAGCACAGAGGGGAAGTGAGAACTCATTAAACGATGCGATAACTCATGCGATAACTCATCAAACGATGCGATAACTCATCAAACGATGCGATAACTCATCAAACGATGCGATAACTCATCAAACGATGCGATAACTCATCAAACGTGCGATAACTCATCAAACGTGCGATAACTCATCAAACGTGCGATAACTCATCAAACGATGCGATCAAACGATGCGATCAAACGATGCGATAACTACTCATCAAACGATGCGATAACTACTCATCAAACGATGCGATAACTACTCATCAAACGATGCGATAACTACTCATCAAACGATGCGATAACTACTCATCAAACGATGCGATAACTACTCATCAAACGTGCGATAACTCATCAAACGTGCGATAACTCATCAAACGTGCGATAACTCATCAAACGTGCGATAACTCATCAAACGATGCGATCAAACGATGCGATAACTACTCATCAAACGATGCGATAACTACTCATCAAACGATGCGATAACTACTCATCAAACGATGCGATAACTACTCATCAAACGATGCGATTACTCATCAAACGATGCGATTACTCATCAAACGATGCGATTACTCATCAAACGTGCGATAACTACTCATCAAACGTGCGATAACTACTCATCAAACGTGCGATAACTCATCAAACGTGCGATAACTCATCAAACGTGCGATAACTCATCAAACGTGCGATAACTCATCAAACGATGCGATCAAACGATGCGATAACTACTCATCAAACGATGCGATAACTACTCATCAAACGATGCGATAACTACTCATCAAACGATGCGATAACTACTCATCAAACGATGCGATAACTCAAACGATGCGATAACTCAAACGATGCGATAACTCAAACGATGCGATAACTCAAACGATGCGATAACTCAAACGATGCGATAACTCAAACGATGCGATAACTCAAACGATGCGATAACTCAAACGATGCGATAACTCAAACGATGCGATAACTCAAACGATGCGATAACTCAAACGATGCGATAACTCAAACGATGCGATAACTCAAACGATGCGATAACTCAAACGATGCGATAACTCAAACGATGCGATAACTCATCAAACGATGCGATAACTCATCAAACGATGCGATAACTCATCAAACGATGCGATAACTCATCAAACGATGCGATAACTCATCAAACGATGCGATAACTCATCAAACGATGCGATAACTCATCAAACGATGCGATAACTCAAACGATGCGATAACTCACCAAACGATGCGATAACTCACCAAACGATGCGATAACTCACCAAACGATGCGATAACTCACCAAACGATGCGATAACTCACCAAACGATGCGATAACTCATCAAACGATGCGATAACTCACCAAACGATGCGATAACTCACCAAACGATGCGATAACTCATCAAACGATGCGATAACTCATTACATAAAACATGAAATCAACTGGGAAATCAAAGATTTCATTGGACAGTGGTGTCATCAAATATGATGATGAAATGTATCCTGGGACCATCGTTGAGGTCCATGAGACACATGCGAAAGTCAAATGCAAGCACAAAGTTGGGAGAAATCGCTTCTACTGGCCAAACCGTGAGGATGCTTTGTGCCATCTCTTTGATGATGTCCTCAGAATCATCCCACAACCAATCGCGGTGACGGGACGCCATGTAGAAATAAAGACATATGGGCAGAAATTGCCCATAACTGATTTGCATGCACAGGGTGTGAGGGGACAGCTATGGTATTTTATTTTCCATATCGGTAATGCATGAGTTAATTTTAAGTTCATTAAAAAATAAAGTTCATTAAAGACCTGTAAATCAAATATATTTGATAGGATTAAATTGTTGTAGTTACATTTCAAATGGTTTCCAAAGTGTCAGAGTCTGGCTGTCACGTTTGGTATGGGTTTTGTTTCATGTCTTTTATTTTTAACTTTGGTCATTTATGGTTCCTGTTGTCTTGTGATTCCCGATATCTCGTCACAAGATCTTGTCATCTTTGTGCTTCCTTATGTCCATGTGTTATATTCTGATTGGTTCTTGTTTGTTCAGTTCTTTTTTCTCATTGGTTCATTGTCTGATTGTTCACAGGTGTTTCTTGTTAGTCATTAATCTGTGTATAAATACCCCCCATGTCACCCATTATATAGTATATTATATTTAATAATAGTTCATTACATTTATATAGCGCTTTTCTCGGCACTCAAAGCGCTTTACATGGAAGGGGGGAATCTCCTCAACCACCATCAATGTGCAGAACCACCTGGATGATGCGACGGCAGCCATATTGCACCAGAACACCCACCACACACCAGCTTACTGGTGGAGAGGAGACAGAGATGAAGACAATCCGTATATATGGGGATGATTAGAGGGCCATGATGGACAGAGGCCGAGGGGCAAATTTGGCCAGGACACCGGGGTTACAGCCCTACTCTTTCGAAAGACATCCTGGGATTTTTTAATGACCACAGAGAGTCAGGGCATCGGTTTAACGTCTCATCCAAAGGACCGTGCTCTTTGACAGAATAGTGTCCCCATCACTGGGGCTTTAGGACCCACACAGACCACAGGGTGAGCGCCCCCTGCTGGCCTCACTAACACCTCTTCCAGCAGAAACCTGGCTTTATCAGGAGTCTCCCATCCAGGTACTGACCAGCTGAACCCTGCTTAGCTTCAGTGGGCAACCAGTCTAAGGCTACAGGGTGATATGGCTGCTGGCAATTTAATCTAGCTTTATTCCCTGGAACTGCTGTTGGGGAGTGTCATGTTCATATCCATGTCCAGTTTGTTTATTTTGTTCACATTTATTTTAATAAAGCTGCATTGTTCTCACTGCAACTCGACTCAGTGGACCTTATTACACTGGCAGAAAATGTTGTTGTTTTGATCTTTTAAGTGTGGGTGGTCAACTCTGTTATTAATATCAACTCTGTTATGATCAATGTCAACTCTGTTTGTTTAAGGTTTTACTTAAAATTATCATCATATGCGTTTTATTGTTAACAAATTGACCATAATCTTATTAGCATAACTAGTATTCTTACTGCATGGCGTTTTAAAGAATTTAATTAATTGTTAAAACCATGCTTGGAAAAAATGCACACTCTTGGCAACTTTTCAGTTGAATGTGTTGATATTTTTACTCCAAAACAAAAAGTCTATCTTATTATGCTTAAAGTTGCATTAATGGATGACAGGTTACATTTGTTAACTGTAGCCTATATTTGTCCCAATTTGTCTATAACAGAGTTGACAGATTTTTCTGTTAGTAGCAGACATTGATTTTCAGAATTAATATATTTTAAATATTACACGTTTAAGATCAGCAAATATTGAAAGTGTTGAATTTAAAGTGCATTCTATGAAAATGAAGTTTAACAAAAGAAAACAAAATCCTATTTTTTGTTTTCTTTCTCTACTTGAATTGTACCCGCAATTCTGGAATGAGTCACATGTGCAACAGTAAATTGTTTGCCTAGTCAAAAGTTTTTATGTTCTCCAAATAATGTGGACAGAGACTGAAACCTTCTCCCACCGATAAACATTAACGTTACCTGTGTGTTTATTCCGAGGTGCATGAAGATGTAATCGAAGATGAGCTCCTGAATGTCGAAATTCACCACCGCGTCGCGGTCAAACGCGCTCTTGAGGCTCCAGCGCAGCGGCTCGACGCTCGCGATGTCGTTCCCCACGTGCGCGTCACTGCGCGCGGCCCCTCTGACGCGTGCCGCTGCCGCCCTGAACACGAGCCGCGGCGGATCGAACCGCGCTGGACCCACTCTCGCCCAGTCCGCGCGGCACTGGAACGAGCCGTTATCCACCACTACCGGCGCCGGCCAGGGCTCCAGGCACTCCCTCTCCACCGCGAACACGGGGTCCGGCGTGCATTTATAATCCTCAAAAGTGTAAACATTGCGGTTATTATTCATGGTGTTGAACAGCACACACGGGCAGTCAACCCTGTCTTCTTCATCACCATTGATGGTTGTTTGTGTTGTGTTCTCTGCTCACTACTGCCGCCTGTCGTTCGCGGACAGCTCGACTATATTGTGTCATAGAGAGGTATTTATTTATATCACATTCTAAACCAACATTTACAAAAAGTAACACCAAAGTGAAATAATTAATTGCAGGTTTAATGTAGCCCATGTTTCTACTTTAATGTGATAGAATCACCTTACTGTCCGAAGAAGAACATGCGCTTGTGATGAGCACATTCATAAGGATGCTGCCCCTCCATGAGGTCCCTGAGCTTAGGTCCTCTGTAATTTCTCTGAGTGTATATGAACGTTGTGAAATAATTGCCTAATATGAACTCTGTTTGGGGCTTCAATGACATCACGACGATAACTATAGCTCAATTTAACAATACAAGCACTTATTAAATATATTGCCATTATTGTGTTTTCAATATTTATATTTGTATACATCGAATGTGTTTGAATATTTCACTAGTATCAGCACTGGGACTTTTCACTGTCTGTAGCCTATTTCCCTCATATTAAATATAAAACGCATGTGTAGACTGATATTTATTATAATGTCTGGACTCCTTTATTAAGGGAGTATGAAACAGACGCTTCAATATATTAGTAGTAAATGCATTTTCTGAGAATTTACATTTCAAGTTTTTACCTCAGATGTCACGTCCATAACACTGGAATTGGCCAATTTTAAAGAATTTATCCTCAACTAGTTTTGCGGTGTAGGTCTACGTATTTTATAATGTTAACTTAAAATAATACGAATAGTAATTTAAAGATGTGGTGGCATTGGATCTGGGCGGGAAGGATAGCTAACTCTGGGAGTCGGAAGGGGTGTGTCGTGATTCTGCCTTCTCACACACATTTCAGTTTCATATCGCACATCAGCCATCATTTCTACTAAAGAAAATGACAAAAATAGTAACGCACAGTAACTTGGATAAGTAACTTTAATCTGACTACTGGTTTGGAAATAGTAACGCGTTAGATTACTCATTATTGAAAAAAGTGTTCAGATTAGAGTACCGGCATCACTGTCTGCTAAAGAACTGGAGACCAGTAACTGTTTTATGTTCCGATTATAAATTATTATCAAAGTGTTTGGCAAACAGACTTAAAGGTGTTCTTGATGTTTTAGTACAAAAAGACCAAACATATTGTGTACCAAAAAGGTCTATTTATGATAATTTGTTTTTAATGAGAGATATTATGGATTATGCTGGAATATATAATGTTGATTTTGGTCTGCTTTCTCTAGATCAGGAGAAAGCTTTTGATCGTGTAGATCATCACTATCTTTTCAAGGTTCTTAAGTGTTATGGGTATGGAGAACATTTTTAATCGTGGATAAGAATATTATATGTGGATGCTGTAAGTATGGTTAAAATAGGAGGAGGTTTAAGTGTACCAATTCAAATTAATAGAGGGATAAGGCAAGGGTGCCCTATGTCGGGTCAGTTATATACTTTGGCAATAGAGCCTCTACTTTGTTTATTAAGAAGTAAATTGACAGGTATTCTAGTAAGTAATAAGCCAGAATCTGAAACTATTAAACTTTCTGCTTATGCAGACGATATAACTTTAATGGTTAGGAATACGCATGATGTTCAAGTTATAAAGGAAGCTCTAAAGATTTATGAAGGAGCATCATCAGCCAAACTAAATTGGCAAAAAACAGAGGCGTTATGGGGTGGTTCTGAAGGAAGCCCTTTGCCTGAATTACTGGAAAATGTTAAGTGGGGGAAGTCCGGTTTTAAATTCTTAGGAGTATATCTTGGTAAAGATGAATGTAGGATAAAGAATTGGGTGGGGTTAGTAGAGGGAGTGCTTGCAAAGTTGTCTAAATGGCACTGGCTGCTACCCCAGTTATCATATAGGGGAAGAGTCCTGATAGCCAACAGTCTTATAGCCTCCACCCTTTGGCATAAGTTGATGGTTTTGGATCCTCCAAAAAACATAATTGAAGATATTCAAAAGACTCTTGTTCATTTTTTTTGGTCAGGACAACACTGGCTAAAAGCTGCTGTCTTATACCTTTCAGTTCATGAGGGAGGACAAGGATTAATTGACATTTGGTCAAGGATTGCTGTTTTCCGTTTGCAAGTGGCACAGCGTCTTTTATATCATCAGCATCAGCAGTGGATGGATGTAGCATGTGCTTTGCTGCAAAAAAAAAAAAAAACTTACCAGAGTGTGTTGCAAGCTTGGCAGACTATCATGTTCAAGAGAATGGGAAGGATCCAATCAGTGGATATATGAAGAGCCTTTGTTTTTCAACCATTTATCTCTGTTGAGTTGCTGAGCTCTGCCACTGTAAGGTCGGCAATGTTGAAACCAGGAGTCTCCAAAATATGCCACCTACGCAGGGGGCTGAGCTGGATATCTGTTGAGGAATTGGCACAAAAGGTGGGCTTCAGGTCTGAACGTCTTATCAAGAGGATGTTGGAGGATCTTGAGGAGGCCCTCCCTGTTCCTATAAGGGATTTCATTTAAAAGTTTTTCCTGTGGAGAACTGTGATGCTAGAGGTAATGCCCATTTTCCTGAACTTCATGTTTCCATAAAAAAGAAGACTGGCAGGAAGATGGCAGAAAATTGCTTTATATGGATATACCAGAACTGAATGTTTTTAGTAATTTGAGCAAACAAACACTTTACAGAGCTTGTGTAAAAACTATACATTTCCAACATCTTCCAACTTTCCATTGGCTGTCTTCATCAGGAGAAATGTTCGCTACTGGTTCTGGAGGGCTCCACTGCAGACATCGTCTTGGGATGCCCGTGGCTCAATCAACACTCGCCTGACATCTACTGGACTAATGGGGAAGTACGTCACTGGAGTGATTACTGCAACGAACATTGTCTTCGCCCTGTCAAGAAAAGTATTTCAGGGCCTTCCAAGTCTGCTGTTCCTGTTATCCTGGATTCAACTTCAGTAGAAAGTCCAGCCAAAGAATCCTCTCACGAAATCCCACCGGAATATCGGGCGTTCCAAGACGTATTTAGCAAACATCTCGCTACCACTCTCCCACCTCATCGGCCATGGGACTGTGCAATTGACCTGCTGCCTGGGGCCACTCTACTACATGGAAAGATATATCCATTGTCCATCCCGGAGCAGAAGGCCATGGAGGAGTACATGGAGGAGGCTTTATGTCAAGGATATATTTTTGGCTTTTATCGCCGATTCATCCGCGACTACAGTAAGATCTGTGCTCCATTGACTTCTATGGTGACAAAGGGTACCAAGCAGTTAACATGGTCTGATGAAGCCTCGGAAGCATTTGTGTTTGAATAAAGCCTTCTGTTCGGCCCCTATGCTAAAACGTCCTAATCCTAATCTGCCCTTCATTGTGGAAGTGGACGCATCCACCAACGGAGTAGGAGCTGTTCTTTCCCAGTGGCAGGGGACCCCTCACGGCTCCATCCATGTGCCTTCTTTTCGCGTAAGATGTTCCCGGCGGAGTAGAATTATGATGTCGGTAATCGAGAACTTCTGGCCATCAAACTAGCTCTGGAGGAGTGGAGACACTGGTTGGAGGGAACCAATCATCCTTTCCAGGTGGTAACTGACCATCGCAATCTTGAGTATCTTCGTGAAGCCAAAAGACTCAATCCTCGCCAGGCTCGTTGGGCACTTTTCTTCACACGCTTTGACTTCACAGTCACCTATCGACCTGGTTCAAAGAATCTCAAAGCTGATGCTCTGTCTCGCCTTCACCAGATTGAAACCTCTGGCGAGAATCGAGAGATCATACTCCCTCCAACCATGATTGTCAGCCCCATCCAGTGGAACATCGATGAACTCATAGCCGACGCCACCTTGAACGAACCTGCTTCGCCGGGAGGTCCAGAGGGAAAATTATTCGTACCATCTACTCTCCGCCTTTCCCTCTTGGATTCAGTACATACCTCTCCGGGCTCGGGACACCCAGGCAGCCAACCAACCCTCTCACTTCTCCAACAGCGCTATTGGTGGCCTGGGATGGCTCAAGATACCTCCCGGTTCGTACGAGGATCTGCAGTCTGCGCTATGGCCAAAGTACCCCGACGTCTACCTGAAGGTAAACTCATGCCACTACCCATTCCGAACAGACCATGGTCTCACATTGCTGTGGACTTTGTGACCGATCTACCATCCTCTGATTCCATGACCTGTATCCTGGTAGTGGTCGATAGATTTTCCAAGTCCTGTAAGCTGATCTCTCTCTCTGGGCTTTCCACAGCCTTCAAGACCGCTGAAATGCTGTTTACTGAGATTTTTCGCCATTTCGGAATTCCAGAAGACATCATATCGGATCGAGGACCACAGTTCATATCGAAAGTCTGGAGATCATTCTTCAAGCTGCTGGGAGTCTCGGTGAGCCTGACGTCGGGGTATCATCCGCAATGAAACGGACAGGCGGAGAGGAAGATCCAAGAGATCGGGAGGTATCTGAGAACCTACTGTCATGACGCTCAGGACCGCTGGAACCAATACCTTCCATGGGTAGAGTATGCCCAGAACTCTCTCCGACAAACTTCGACTGGTCTAACTCCCTTCCAGTGCGTTCTGGGATCTCAACCCCCTCTGTTCTCATGGTCTGGAGAGCCATCTGATGTTCCAGCGGTCCAGCACTGGTTCTCTGAGAGTGAGAGGGTCTGGGACTCAGCACATGTCCACCTGCAGAGGGCAGTCCGGAGGCACCAGCAGCAAGTGGACGCACGAAGACGACCCACGTCACACTAATTTCCGGGCCAGCTAGCGTGGCTGTCCACCAGAGACATCCGCCTCCGGCTGCCCTCCCGCAAGCTGGGTCCCAGATACATAAGTCCTTTTGATGTACTGAGGCAGGGCAACAAGGTCACTTATCGTCTTGCACTTCCCCTGCACTACCGGATTGCACCTACTTTTCATGTATCTATGTTAAAGCCATACACTGCTCCTCTCTCTCCTGTTCCCACAGACACGGATGCTGGCGAGGTGCCCCCTCCTCCTCCTGTGGATCCTGCTGAGGACACCGTGTATCAGGTCCACGCCATCCTGGACTCCCGTCGACGAGGGGGTCAGCTCCAATACCTTGTGGACTGGGAGGGATTTGGGCCGCTGCTGGGTCCACCGGGATGATATCTTAGACCCTTAGACCTTCAGGACTTCCATCTTGACCATCCAGATCGTCCTGCCCCTCGTCCACGGGGTCGTCGGGGTCTACGGCCCCCAGAAGTTGGCCGCGAAGGGGGGGGGTACTGTCACGGATACACCTAGCGACACACCCCAACCAGCACCAACTCAGCACACCTGGTCGCGCTCATCATCCCCTGAATACTGATTACTCACCACCTGCACTGCATCACAAATTCACCACGCTGCACACAGGATTTGAGCTTCAGTCTCTCCATGGTTCTCTGTCCGGTCTTGTCTATCGACGCGTGTGACTCACCCGGTTCCTCATGCTTCTCTGTTTCCAGGATTCCCATGTGCTCGCAGCAAGTATACTCAAGTTTATCACTAACCACTCAGCTGTGTGTATTTCCAAGCAGCCATTGTGTGCGGCGGTGCTTCAGGATTCCCCAGTCTGATTCTCCGACTTCTTCTGTGCATCTACAGACATCGTATCTCTTCTCTACATTCAAGTTCATTCGAAGTTTATTCAAGTCCGCTCTCAGTTCGTGTGTCTTCGGATCGGTATTTCTATTCAAGTGTCTACATATCTGCATTCAAGTTCTAAGTGCTCTCGTGTCTGCCTTCAAGCCCTGATTTATCACCAAGTCTACTTCTGAGTTCAAAGTATTCAAGAGACTGTTTCTGTTCCAGTTATTCCCTGTTTCCTGCTTTCAATTCTGTGTGGATCTTGAAGCCTTCTATGAGATCGGATATTGCAACAAGTGTATAAATGAAGTCTGTTAACCGTATTCCTTGTGTCCTCATCCTTCTAGTAGTGTGACAATGTGGAATTGTGAGGGGGATGCATTGATTCACTTATCTATCAAGTCAAGTTACCTTTATTTTAATAGTGCTTTATACAATATATATATATTTTTAAATCAGCTTTACAACCATAAACAGAAATGATCAATGTAGGAACCTCTGGTATAATTTATAGTGGACACAAGTCAACCTTTTTCCTTATATATAACATTAATGAGATTTTTCCGGTGCTTATGTACCCTTTTATGTTCATTTTAAAGTGCTTTTGAACCCATCTGAGGTAAAGGTCTCCTTTCAAGTTGAACGTGCGTCTCACAGGTTTGAGTTTGTAATGTTGCTGTGGTCATGGATCTTTCACAGCAGTTATTGTGTATGTGATGTGACGCGCAGTGCCTTCACCTGCTGTGAAGCGAGAGACGTCTTTCATCATTCATTCAGTTCCTACATCTGCTTCAGCTCAAAGCTCAGTGGCAGGAGAGTCTGGTGTTTTGTCCCCGGTAACCAGAATCATTATGGCCATTTATTCCTGGAACAGCTGAAGAGATCCGATCTTTAACATGATGGCGAGCCTGATGTCAGACTGCTCTTTCAGCAAATGTAGGAGATACGAGGCACTTTCCAGCCCTCGCGTTCTTTCTACATTGATCACCATTCACTATGGAGGCCTGAATCTGGCCATTTATATATAATCTCAAGTACTGTTAATGTGCTTTATGTAATGTTAAAAGCGTCTGTGTGAGTTTGAATATCATTTTGTGTTTTATTATAGTCGTACTGAAAGCAACTCACCTCAGAACTTCAAAATAAATAAAAGTGAACAAGAACGTTCAAACTGTCAACTCATTGTTAACAGAAAAGTGTATTCTATGACTATTGTTTCTGTAATTCGGTATGTATTTTTAATAATGTTAAAATGGTGTAATTTACATTAATTTGATTATGTACTTATCCATTTTGTTGCGAGTGCTGCCCAAGAGAGGGATGCATTTTTGGGATATATTGATTTACTTTATCTCTCACTTCACTATCTCTAAGTCAAGTTACCTTTATTTTTACAGCGCTTTATACAATAGACATTTTTCAAAGCAGCTTCAAAACATCAAAACAATTTTTCAAAACATCAAAAAAGTTATTTCTGTGAAGATTTTTAAATTTGCAATTTTTGTATGTTTACGTATCTAATATATTAACATACAAACATACAAAACAAATTTCAAGAAGTAAAAAAAAAGACATTTAAAAAAATCTACACAGAAATAAATTCACAAATATTTTCATATACTGAATGAAATATACCACAGACCACAGATGGGTGTGCTGTGCATTTAGAAATGTATGATGGTAATATGATGCCATAAAGAATCGCATGCGCAGGGTAAGATTTGTGAAATTGTACATAAGATTGCAAGCGTAAATTAAACTTGCATGCGCAAGACAAGATTTGTAAAGGTGTAAATCGCCTTTCAAGTGTAAGAAAACAAATATTTGCAGCATTTTACTGTTATTCGTAAGTGTAATTCATGTATTGTGAAACTGCAGCTTCATGATAACGCAAAATAAATATGATCTGGATAAATAGGATTCTCTTAAAGTGTGCCTCATATGCTCTCCTCAGTGGCTGGTTCACTTGTCGACTGTTGAGCCGCTGTGTTCTGGACGCTCATTCGCCATCGGTCCCCTGACACTGCAAACATCCGGTCGTTTACATGGGCGTATCCCTGGGGGAAACACTCATTTTACACGTTTGTGTTGTTGCGGGTGTATTATTGACATGTAAAAGTCTAGACCTTGACTCTAAGATGACCTCCTTTTTTCAGATGTATTTGGTACATTACTGTGGCGAACAGGACGGCCGAGGGACGTGAGAGAACGGCGCGAGGCCGGTGGTGCGATTGCTAATGAGCAACACCTGTGAAGCACACCGGTCTCGCATCTCTCACGGAGGAGCGGAAGCATAAAGGAGGAGCGACGACGTTGATGATCGAGAGAGGAACAGGCCTGTATTTTAGTTGTGTTTTGTTTGTGTATTTTACTTTAGTTATATTTATTTTCGGTAGCCAGCAGTCGTCCGCGAGGGGCTGCTGGCGGTATTTTCGTTTGTTTGTTTTATTTAAATAAATTATATTTTGATGGTTCGCCGGTTCCCGCCTCCTTCTTCCCTGAACATTGCTACACTGGTGCCGAAACCCGGGAAGAGGGAGGAACGCGCTGTCAGAGAGTCCTCGCCGGTGTGGGGAATCCGCGGTGCCATCGAGCATGGTGCGCGAGTCGCCGCCGCTCGCCGTGGGCCGGAGCCTGCTGCCATCCGCCGAGCGAGGGGAGGAGCAGGGAGCGGGGGACTCGCGGCCACGGACGCTCGAGGCGGGGCGCTGGAGTGAGTTGCCGGTGGGACGGTCGAGCTCGCTGCCGGCCGCCTGGGTATTGGAGGGGCGGCTGCCATCCGGGAGGGAGAGGAGGAGTCGCCGCCGCTCGCCGTGGGCCGGAGCCTGCTGCCGTCCACCAGTGAAGGGGAGGAGCAGGGAGCGGGGGACTCCTACCGTCTGCCCAAGGCACCCGAGGAGCCGTCGCCGTCCACCGGGCGGCAGAGGAGCGTCGAGCCGTCCACCGAGGGCTACCCAGCGTCACCGCCAGGCACCGCGGAGGAGATCGCCAGCTGGTGGGGGACCAGATGGCAGCGCGTTGTGGGAACCGGACCAATTTTTTTTTTTTCCTCTCTCCCCTCTCTCGATCTGTCGCTCCTCATGCTTCCGTCTCCGTTTCCCTCGGTTTGTCTGTCCATACTCCCCAGGGATCGCCGCCGCCGGGGGGGGAGTAGGCACAGCCTCGTGGGTACCCCCCGGCCTGTGAGGGGCGATGGGGGTATGTGGCGAACAGGACGGCCGAGGGACGTGAGAGAACGGCGCGAGGCCGGTGGTGCGATTGCTAATGAGCAACACATGTGAGGCACACCGGTCTCGCATCTCTCACGGAGGAGCGGAAGCATAAAGGAGGAGCGACGACGTTGATGATCGAGAGAGGAACAGGCCTGTATTTTAGTTGTGTTTTGTTTGTGTATTTTACTTTAGTTATATTTATTTTCGGTAGCCAGCAGTCGTCCGCGAGGGGCTGCTGGCGGTATTTTCGTTTGTTTGTTTTATTTAAATAAATTATATTTTGATGGTTCGCCGGTTCCCGCCTCCTTCTTCCCCGGTTTCGGCACCAGTGTAGCAATGTTCAGGGAAGAAGGAGGCGGGAACCGGCGAACCATCAAAATATAATTTATTTAAATAAAACAAACAAACGAAAATACCGCCAGCAGCCCCTCGCGGACGACTGCTGGCTACCGAAAATAAATATAACTAAAGTAAAATACACAAACAAAACACAACTAAAATACAGGCCTGTTCCTCTCTCGATCATCAACGTCGTCGCTCCTCCTTTATGCTTCCGCTCCTCCGTGAGAGATGCGAGACCGGTGTGCTTCACAGGTGTTGCTCATTAGCAATCGCACCACCGGCCTCGCGCCGTTCTCTCACGTCCCTCGGCCGTCCTGTTCGCCACAATTACATTTATTAAAATCCACACAGGGCATACATGTATACGATGTATAAAACTCTTCTCAGAGTTTCTCAGGGGCTCAAATGCAAAAAGGTCACTACATAGTAATTCCAATATAACACTACTACAGTAATTATATTTATAGGCCTACACATTACGGATGCCCTGAGCTGATCTCAAGAATCAGTATTGGGATTGATTAAGCATTTTCTAAACTAATCGTATTGGCTATCCTAAGACTAATCCTTATTTTACGCCAGCTGTCACGCAGGTGTGCATTCTGACAGCGTGAGCTTTACGCTTTCTAGCTTTGTCTCCACTTTATTTTTTCTGTTGCAGTTATTTTGCCTACTGTACATAAATACAAGAAGTTTATATCAGTAGTTCCATAATCATAATTGTAACCACACAGTCTGTTTACAATGTCTACCACTGCAACAGATGTTCACATCTACCAATGTCTTGTTTAAATCAGTAAAACAAAATGCTTGTTTACCCAGATACTGATCCCTGATATCAGCTTGGGACGATTGAAATACTTCATTTAATATTTTTTTTAGGAGATAATGATGTGGCAGAGAAGAATTGTGAGAGAGTTATTGAAAGGATTAATAGACAAATGGAAATATATGGTTCCAATAAATGCCATACAAAGGCTGTGCATTAATAGTTAATAGTTTGGTGGCATCCCCCCTTCCGCTGGACAAAATGCACTATATTGAATGATTTCTTCATGTGTTATTTGTATGTAAAGAAGAAGGTGGACTTGTTTTTATGGATGTGTAAAGCAGGACAGATGCTTTTCTTCAATAGTTCCTTCTAATAGGATCATCTGACTCTAGTTGGAGAGCTGTTACATGTGCTATTCGACACAATCAGGATTATTGATGGTGTTGTGGCAAACCTTTCTTATTAAACAGCATCACTGCGTAAGAGACACTCTGAGTCAAATAGTACATTTTAAAAGTATTCTTGCAAGAATAGGGCCAGTTGCCCACACAGCAGTGACCCTGTTTTCTTCAACAGGCTTCTCTCTGCCTTCACAGATAAGAGACCCACTGTTACATAGGTTTCTGTTTATCACCACCATAAGTCATTACTAGGGTCAAAGGTCCTGTCCCATATGTTCCTAAAGTGTCACACCCAGACACCTCCCCTGATACCCACACATGCACACATCCTCTTCACAAACATGTATCAATGAAAATTACACTCTTGCCATTACAATGGGGAAATGTTTAGCTTTTTTCATAGACCCTAACAAGCCGAGTAATAATGAGATAGCATTTTTATGGCAATGTTTTTAAGGTGTGGTATATTTTTATCATTCAGAAAATGCTACGGATAGAATCTTTTAATTGGTTGCTTAAAGAACCATTGATACATGGAGCCAGATTTGACATTTCTGGCAATTTCCTGAAAAAAAAACTGTTGAATATACACCTTGGCAATCTGTACTTGAGTTGAATAATAATGAGAAACCTCAGTGGAGAGATTGTATAAACCACTGTTGACAAAGAATCGAGGGGTGTAATGGAGAATGCTTTGGTGTCATTGCCACAAATGTTTCTGTTTCTGTTTTAAACCCTGAGGTTCTCCTGATTGTCTCTTTTTGTTCGTTTGTATTTGCACTGTCCTAGATTGAAACCCTTATTTGTTGTTTCAAAACATATTTTAGCTGTTTTAATGAAAAAGGTTTTAAATGGAGATTTTTTTTATTTTGAGTTTTAGAGTTGAAAGAGCCTCGTGAGAATCTCACTCTTGTTTTACTGATTTGGTCATATCAAGAATCCTAATTGATTTGTGTTTGTAGTCTATGCAAGATCTTTAAACTTTTGAGATGATTCGGTGTGGTAAGGCAGCTTTGTGTTTTGTTTTTGAGGGGGCTAATATTTTTGCACATTCAGTATAACAACTTGTATATCTATTTGTGTGGTTGTGACCATTCTTACTTCTGAGGTTGTAAAAAAAAAAAAAATTATTGTACTTGCCCATTACTCATTTGGTGTACATCTATTAGTTTCTTTTGTAATAAAGGTCTTTAAAAAAAAACATATCTCTCACTCAATCTCTCTCCCTCTTCAAACAAACTCCCTCCTTCGCTCCCTCCCTCCCTTCCTTCCAGCTGTAACACAGACACACACACACAGACACACACACTTCTGCTCTTATTCTCCAGTAAAGATGCTGCAGAAAGTCCGAGATCAGGTCAAGAAACATCCTGGAGTGAGTATTTTCAATTCTACTTGCTTTTCTACCTGTTTTCAAATAAGATTAGTTCATCTTATAACAAGCATAAATAAGGAAATAAAAGATAATCAGCTCATTTGATTAGGTTGATAAAGTAAAGCTAAAATACATCATGAAGTGTGAAGAATTATCTGAAATATAATAAATAAAGTGTTGCATGCACTTTAGGACTAAACAATTTTTTGGCATTAATAACTTCTGGGCAATTAAAAAAAACCTGCTAACAATGTAGAATTAGTACACTCATCTACTGTGAATGCTCTTCAAGTATTTAAAAATGTTAAACTTAAAATAAAAATAACTTTGAATTAAGATAATGGGAACTGGAAAAAAAACCTGTATTCTGTAAAAAAAAAAAAAGAAAAAAAAGAAACCGATATTTCTATTCAAAATATGATAATAAAGATCTGATGGCACACCGGAAGTATTTTACAACACTTCTCAAGAGAGCAAACCATAAATGATCTCATCTTTCACAGCTCATCCCACAGTTTTTCTTCATCTGTCTGGGAATGGGGGGAGCGTTCCTTTATTTGTTCCGTCTTGCCAGAGGACCTCATGTCACGTAAGGAGATTATTAAACACATTAATCCGTAAAGCATATGAGTAGTGCCATTTAAATACATGGTAAACTGATTCTTCAGACATGGGACAATTGATTATGAAATTTTAGATAATTAATTTGATCCTATTACCATTAAACACCATAACATTGCTATTGCATTTAATACATGTATGCAAAATAAGGTATTTTATCACCAGAGTAAGCATAATTTGTCTACATGTGTCATAAATCAATAAGTGAAGCTGAAAATGAATGCTAGATTTAATTTTAATTATTACATTTATTCAACTTTAATTTAAAATAAACAATTTAGGCATTATAATTTTACATCTGACAGTGTTGACTGCCATCACTGTCAGATACAAAATGTGATGGCAAGTACTTAAGAACGTGTGGTTTATTTGAGATATTTTTTATTTGTTGGCTCTTGACAGCTGGAACAAAAGCAGTAACCCTGAGCCCTGGAATCAGCTCAGTCCGGGATACCAGTACAAGGTACATGAGCACCGAGGACATTACCAAAGTAATGAAAGTAAACTATAGCAGGGTAAACTACAGGCACATGGGAGACTATAGCATAACAAATTGCACTTCCATGACTTAACCAATATAAGGTTGATTATAGCAGAAGAGAGCAGCAGTAAAAAGATGGAAGGATGTCAAAGTCCCTCAGTTTCCTGTATGAGAAACACTCTTTTTTATATAATTTAATTCTAGGGTAATATAGAAAGTAATGTTACACATTTGCTTTACATTTAATTATTGCAGAAATGTATCATCATGGTCTGTGAAAAGGGTCCATTCTTGTTCTCTGTTATTATATGTCATACTGATCTGCAAGTCAAAGTGGTAACTCTTCATAATACTGGTCCTTCATTAATGAATAACTACAGGAACAAATGAGTAACGCACGATTAACATTCTAGTAACTACTAATAACTAACAATAAACTCTGATTAATGAATTATTAAGTAATAGTGTTAGTTCACTAGCTAATCAATAACTCCTATTATTTTCATACCTCACTGAAAACTAGAATATACAGGTTCATAATTAACATGAATAATGCATCATTTATAATAAAATGTAACGGTAGCACATTAGTAATGACTTGAGTATTACTACATCCTTCTAAAGGAACAACTAATTTGGATCACTTTTCTAAAGTGAAAAACATGATAACTCCCTAATATTGACTGATGATTGTAAGCTTTTCAGATTTTTGTAAGGTTTTTGGATATAATGGCTTCTGATGGATTTGGTAACACTTCAGTCATTACTAGTGTGTTCCCATGATCTCCACTTTATAATACTGGTCCACATTATTAGTAGTGCCTTTAGAAGGATGTAGTAACACTTGAGTCATTACTAGTGGGTTACCGTTATCTTATATTATACATTATGCGTTATTCATATTTAGTGGTGATGATGGCGCAGTGGAGAAGACACATGCCTTTGGTGCCGGGTTCGAATCCACTGTGAGACACCAATGTGTCCCTGAGCAGGACACTTAACCCCTAGTTGCTCCAGCGGCGTGCGACCTCTGACAAATATAGCAATTGTAAGTCGCTTTGGATAAAAGCGTCAGCTAAATGAATAAATGTTATATCAATTATGAACGTATAGTTCTTAGTAGTCTTCAGTGAGGTATTAAAATAATAGTTGTAACTGTTTAGCTAATAGTGAACTACCACATTCAACTGAGCGCTATTACTTACTAGTTCATTAATCAGAGTTTCTTGTTAGTTAATAGCAGTTCCTAGAATAGTACTAGTGCGTTACTCATTTGTTCCTGTGTAGTTATTCATTAATGAACAGTATTATAAAGTGTTACCATCAAAGTTTGTACTAATACCATAGTGTGGGTTTTAGTTTGCAATGTAATGAAATATCCAGTTACAGTGGAGATGTTGTGAGTTTTGTTTTAAGATTAGTTATTTTATAGCTACCTTCTAATTGCTTATTTGCAAACATTTCACAGTCACAGTTGCATTGTAGGTTACTGTGGAGCTGAAAGATGTGCGAGTTATTAAATATAGAATCAGAAATAGCTGTCCTCATGAAAAAAAAGTAATTGATTGTGGTTTATCTGGATGTGTATTTTGAGAATGATGCATCACTCAACTATCAGTGTAGAACAGTATGTTCTGGTATTTCCTGTGGATCTCATTTCCCTGATGGTTTAATTTGTGGCAGTAGGAGCCAGCAGAGAGCAGAGGGTTCAGACATTTCGTCAGACATGTGCATGAGTCGAGAGTTCAAATCAAAGCTAAACGCTGGTCGGGCTACACTGACATGCCTCTGTGTGTAATAAACTCCTCTCTGTCCAGCTGAGACATGATTTAACACGCCAATGTCTCGTTTCCATTATGGATTTGCGCAAAACTTTTGCCATATTTTTTAAATGGTGATAAAAAAACGATTGCGAAAAGATGATGTTTCCATTAACCGATGTTATGCGACTAAAACTTTTTTTCTTGCGCGATAAGTCATTCCAAACATCATGGTAACGGATGTTGGTAGGTGTATCATTATTTTTAATCGAAGGAGACATAGTAGTGTATCCAAGCATTAATGGCATTAATAGTGTTTCTCCCTCCTAACTGCGTCTTGATAAATTGTGGCATTTCTTAGTGGTTTATAATCCAGTATTCCTGTGATACTTTTGTCTTTTATGAGTTTAATAAAGAACTCTGTTTAGGACACTATAGTTCTGTCCAAACATACCGCGCCATCTTTAAAGAAAGATCATGTGACTTTTACATACGCCAGGTGACCTGTAAATGCGATTTTGCGAAATATTCCTTTTTCGATTTGCCTAAAAGCCACCTCCATCAAACTCTTTTTTGCGATATATGGGAGTTTTTGTGAAATTGACGTGTTTCCATGGGGCGTATTTTCAATTCGCAATTTCAATTCGCTCAATTTGAAAGGTAATGGAGACATAGCTAGTGACGCTCTTTACTGAGTGTTGTGGACAGGTTGCTTGTTTCTTTGCAAAACTAATTTTCTTACAACCTTCAGTCAACATTTTATGTGTACATTGTCTTATTAAATGAATCATACAGTACAGAAAATTTAAAATGCCATCAGCATGTTTTTCATATATAGGTTACTGGGTTAGTTGGATTTAATATTTTAAGCAGATTTATTCATTTATTTATTTTTAAAATTTCTCTTTGGCAACCATTCAGGGGTGCGTTTCCCGAAAACATCGTTAGCCAACTATGGTCGCAAGTTCCTTCGTTATCATATTTTTTTTAAGAATACATACAAATGTCATTTACATCTTTTAGTTGGTCAAGAGATTTAAAGCACTGTTATTAAAGACTGCGCATGTGCGAACGTGCTCTACTATGGAAGAACGAGGCTATTATTCAATCTGGAAATAAAGCAAAATAACTGAGAAAAATTAGAAATAGTCCTCAGATGCCATGTCTGTAATTTATATCAAAACATCTAGCATTAATTCGATCTCAAACAGTTCCATTAAAAAAAGTGATTACTTCACCACATGCGTGACGTCATAAACCAACGCGGTCGAACGACCAATTTGCGACAATATGATTTCGGGAAACAGTCGTGACTAGCTAGTTGATTTCTTCAACGATGCATCTTACTATGGTAGTGAAGCAGCGAGTTACGTCGTTGTACGGGAACACACCCCTGTGCAATACATGATCAAGGCAAAGGGCAGTTATTTCAGACAATCCAGCAGCTAAAATTTGCACAAAGTTCAAAGATTGTAATGATGCCGAATCACAACCACAGAAAACTCACATGTTGATTTGAGTGCTTGCGAGAAGTTCACTGGTTGACAAGCCGTCCTTCTTGCTGTCAAATGAATGATGTGCTCTAGATCTGAGGCAGCACACCTGATTTACTCTTCCTAAATGACTGAAGCCTAGAAACTTGCTCGGAAAATAGGCATAGTAATACAGAAGAAATTTAAACGGCTCTATATGACATCACTGTCTGTCTCGACCTGCCATACAATCAACACATGTTTTCTTTCTCCCATCTTTAGTTTGTGGCCATTAACACAGACTACAAAAACCTGAAGAAGGAAGGACCAGACTTCTGAAAGCGTCACGGTTGTTGGCTCAACTTTCATCGCGAGATGCCTTTTTCCTCAATAGTACAAATACAAACAATAATAAAAAATAAATAAATAAAATAATGAGGAAAATAAAACAAATGTAGGGTGGGACAATATTTGAAATGAAGACTTGTTTTTAAACTAGTGTAGGAGAAATTACTCTTTTATATCTACACAAAACGCACTGGGAGAAGTACTTATTAGCATGAAACGAAGAGCTGAGGAGTGTTACTTTTGTTTATGTGCATTAGACATTAAGCTTGACAGAAATCCCTTAAATTGCAGAGATAACATGACCTCTCCCTAGCGAGCATGAGAAAGGGCGAAAGGAAGACGAGCAGATGTTTGTCTTTCTGTAAGCAGAACCTGAACAGCAGAGACTCATGGGAAAGAGGTTGAGCTCCCTCAGGCCTGTGCTTGAAGTCTGGGATTATGTTGAAAAGCAGCATCTGTTCACGTTTATCTCTGTCTCTCTCACTGTCTTTCTATCTGCACGTACTGTCTTCATTTTTATCATCACCGCCATCTAACCATCATACAACACACATTCTCCTCGCGGAGTTGGCAAACCGTACAAACAAACACAGGAAATAGGCAGCCATTCAACTTATAGTGTTTATCTCCAGACCCCCAGAGACGTTAAAAGGACACATATAAAGATGCATGTCTTTTGTGCAAACATTTTATGCATGTCCTTAACTACTGACAAAAATCCCATAAACTGGGAATGAACTAAGGAGGTTTGTTTTCTTGGTTTGTTTCCAGTGTCATAGGCTGTCTCGACAGACAGATTCTCTTTCTCTAAACTGATTTAGGCAAGTCTAATCAATCTAAACCGTAAAAAAAGATTTTAGATTGCAGTACAGTGAAGATAAAATGCATTTCAAAAACTGAGAATGGACAAAGCTTTATACAGCTGAATTCAGTTACTGTAATGAATTGAGCAAAAGGTCTTGTGGGATCTAATGACTTAACTTTACTCAGTATGATATTCAAGATTTTTACATTTTAATAGAAGTTTGAGCAAAACGTGCCAATATTTGAACAATTTTCAGAGAAATATTGATTTGAATTAAAATCATGTATTTTGTTTAAAACATTTTTTTTAACTACCACAAATAATTTCATTTTAAACGTTTAAATTCATGAACAACTAGGAAACTTTTTTGGGGAAAGGATACATAAAATATAGGAGAATCATAAAAACATAAGACAATGTGGGTTTAAATTAAAAGTTTTAGTGACATTTGTTTACCTACAGATTTTGCCAGTTCGCAATGGCCTTTTTACCATGGTGTTTGTTACAGTAAATATGCATTTACTGCTCTAATCTACTGTCTAATCTAAAGTGCAGCTATAATGGGTGATGGCCTGGTTCACACACTGTGAGAGGAAATGTATTCAGTGACATTGCTGGTTTGCAGAGTTCAGTGTTTGTATTCCCTGTACATTTTGATGCAGTTTGAGAAATATATATTCCGTGTTTTGTGTAAAATGAATAAAGAGTACTGCTGCAAAAAATCTACCTCTGTCCAGTGACTTTCTATAAATTCAGAAACTGTATCTTTAATTTATTTTCATCAGATGGCAAAACCAAATTCGAATTAGGTACGATATGCCTAAAACTGAAAATCTATCTATCAGTCAATCAACATTTATTTGTTAAGCACATTTAAAAACAACACAAGTTGGCCAAAGTGCTGTACATGTCTAAAAATGACTCAATAAACACTCCACAAACAGTACTCAACACAAAATGCTCAAAAACTCAACACTGGGTCAATGTACAACCCTGAACAGTATCCTGAAACCTTGGGGCAGTTGTGTGCCACGGCATAGAGGCAGGGTTCTCAACATAGATTTAAAACATTCTAACGAGTCACAGGATCTGATATGCAGAGGAAGACTATTCCAAAGACGTGGGGCTGCCACAGAAAATGCACGATCTCCTTTGGTTTTCAACCGTGATTTGGGAACATGTAGAAGCCAACTCTGGGATGATCTTAGAGGTCGAGCGGAATAATGATGCTGTATCTGTATATCAGACGTGTTATATACCGGAGCAAGACCATGCAAACCTTTAAAAACCATGGTCAAAACTTTATATTGGACTCTAAATTCAACTGGAAGCCAGTGTAAATATGCCAGTACCGGAGAGTTCCTAGACCATTTCCCTGTGCCTGTCAACAGTCTGGCTGCTGCATTTTGCACCAGCTGCAACCTTAATGTAGTTTTTCAGAAATGGTGCTGAATTCCAACTAAAGATATACATACTAATGTGGACCTATTGCAAGTATATTTTAAATATTGTGCATTTAAAGACTGATATTATACAGGGATCATACTATCCTTACTAATAGTGATATTAAAACACATTTTAGGGTTAATATTAAGATGCAATTGTGCAAGAAAGAAATACTCCAAATAAAGTTGTATTTATTATGTAAATCAGTAAGTCTCAAGCGATATGTCAGTAAATATGTTAATGGGTTTGTAGTTTACGGTTGTTGTATAATATCAAGGAAATGCAATTACCCTGCCTACTTGTCTATTGTAGATGTCTTTTTGTTACACATATTTAGCCAATGTACTGAATATAATGCATTGTGTACAATGTTGCTATTTAATTTTTTTTTAAAGAAATACCTTCTATATTGGCAGAGATGTTATCTATGTATCTCAAAAAAGAGGAATTTAATTATTTGCATATATCCAGAGTTCAGGTAGCTTTACAGCTTAAAAATCTAGAGGAGGAGCTGTCAATCTAGAACTAGTGGACCAATGGTGACGCTGAAGCCTGCCCTAATCTACATGAATCTTGAACTGCAACATTTGGAAAAGCAAGCATAGAGCGTGGAAAGAAGAGCGAAGAGAAAAACAGCACAAGCGTACAAAAGAGTAAAATATGAGCAGAAAATGTAAAAGAGCAAAAATAAAACGAACCTTTGAAAAAAAATATTGTAAGAAAACATAAGTTTCAGTTTTGAGCAATACGATTTTTAATGCTTTTAAAGTGAAGTTTCATGCTTGTTTTTTTTTTTTATTCACGCTTATTATAGTTTGATCCGTGACCACGTTGTTTGCTATTCTGATCATTTTGCATACATTTTTCAGTTTGTGCAATATATTTTTACACGTATTTTTTAAATTTTTATTCACGCTATTGATCCCTTATACTTTAATGGCCCGTTGAACTTTGAAAAGCCCTCTGGGCTGTCAAAATATCATGAATTATTAAACCAATTATTAAAATTATCCTGACTAGTCCTCAAAAATTACACAAAAAGTTGTCAAATAAATTCAGAAAGGTTAACTGCATAAAAAGTAGCAACATAAAATGTATTAAAATAATTTCAATCCATGCGTCACATTTAAATCCACAGCTTAATGCGAGATGTCAAACGGCCAAATCAAATTAATTGCATTTTACATCAGGAGCAGTTTTGCAGTACATTGAGAGTTGAACCCTGCAGATAAATGTTATGTATGGTCTTTTTTAATCCTCAAGCGCTGAAACACAAGCAGTTCTGCACATTCACATTCTTCCACCAACGAATGGAACTGTCTGTGTGTCAGGAATCAATCAGACTCATTTCCATCCACCACTCAGAGATCACTCTCCCCAGAGTATTAACCACACACACCTGTTCAAAATCAATTACCTCATCACCCAGCTCAATAAAACACTCTCGGATACTTCTGTCTTTGTCAAGCCTCCAACAGGAATAGACCATAACTCATTGCCTCCTGAAGTCTCTGATTCATCCTGAAACCACCAAGTAATGTATACTCACCCGTGAAATACTAACCTCTGTGTCCTTGTTCCACTGTCTCCAGAAGCCTCGTATGATTCCATGGTTCCCGAGATCTGATATTCACCTGAGTGTCCGGTATTCCCGCTGAGTTCTACTTGACCGTGGTAGTATCTGAAAGAGAAAGAGGAAGAGACAAATAATTAATGAACTGATTCTCTGAACCCAACTCACCTAAGGAGGATCTGCTTACCTGGAATCCACCCTGCACGTAGCGATTATCTCCGAATCTTCATCTGCACTTTACTACTCACCGTTGCACTTGACTCACTGTAAATAAACTCACGTTTGAATTCACTTACCTCTGTCTCTGTGCCTGTATCCTGACACTGTGTTTTAGTGTGTGCGCAAGAATAAAACTTATGTTATGCCGGTTTATGCAATTGCTTCCTGGCGCTTTAATGAAAGATCATGTCAGGAGGAAGTAAAACATTCTGCAGATGATATTTAATGTTGTGTCTGCTGGCTTTATTTCTTCAACAGCTTCAAGTTTAATGCATTTTCGTGTTCTATACAGGCCGTTTAGCGTTTGTTCACACACCGCTTTCTGCGCCTATATCGAGACTTTTCTCAGTGATTCGCAATCTTTAAATCCTTATTTGTCCTATTATTGATGGGAAAATCTGTTTGCTTATAGCAGTACTTGTAACAGTAAAGAGAGAACACAAAGTGACCCCAGTTTAGCATGATTCATATCTGTGTGGAAAGAGTCTGTGTGGAGACTGTATAAAAAGAGTCTGCTTGTGTGGCAGCGACCCTTTTTTGATTCCTGTCCGTAGTGGTTTCTACATGTAATGTACGTATTTCTGTTCCCATTTTATCACTGTTTTCCGAACAAGTAAGTCACTGGTATACTGGGTGTCAGTTGTTATGTATCATCGTACCAGTGAGTGGGCTACATCTATAATACCTGTCCCTAAAAAGGGTGGTTCCATTAGAATTTGTGGTGATTTTAAAGTCACAGTAAACCCTGTACTGTCTCCTGACCAGTATCCACTTCCCCTCACTGATGATCTGTTTGTTGGCTTGGCAGGGGGAAAGCGTTTCAGCAAACTTGATTTGAGTCAAGCCTACTAACAAATGAAAGTCGATGAGAACTCTAAGGAGTTACTGATAATTGTCACACACAAGGGGCTTTTCAGATACCAGCGTCTTCCTTTTGGTATCACATCGGCCCCTTCCCTTTTCCAGAGGGCAATGGACCAGGTGTTAAGTTGCCTGTCGGGGGTGCAGTGCTACTTAGATGACATCTTGGTAACAGGAAAAACCGAAGCGGAGCATCTGAGTAATCTGGATGGTACACTCCAGCGCCTAAAGGAATATGGTTTAAGAGTGAGAAAAGACAAATGTGAGTTTTTCAAGCAGTCAGTTGAATATCTTGGTCATGTGACTCCACAAGGCACCTTCAAAAGTAAGAGATACTCATACTTGAGGCTCCAGCACCACAGAACACCAGCCAGCTCCGCTCATTCATAGGTCTTCTAAATTGCTATGGACGATTCATCAGTGACTTAGCCTCACTGTTGAAACCACTACACCAACTTCTGTGTAGTAACCAGTCATGGGAATGGGCACAACAATGTGAGACCACCTTTCAAGAAGCTAAGAAATCTCTGGTGAAGTCTGGTGTGTTAACACATTTTAATCCAAAGCTTCCCCTGCAGTTAGCCTGCGATGCGTCACCTTATGGTGTGGGAACGGTGATATCCCACATCATGCCTTCAGGAGAAGAAAGGCCAATAGCATTTGCCTCATGCATGCTGAACAAAGCAGAGACCAAGTATGCGCAAATTGAGAGAGAAGCTTTGGGAATCATTTTTGGTGTTCGAGAATTTCACCAGTACCTGTCTGGCAGGCAGTTTATATTGCTTAACTGATCACCGGCCTTTAACCACCATTCTTGGGCCACACACAGGTATTCCCCCTCTGGCAGCAAGCCGAATGCAGAGATGGGCGCTGCTGTTATCAGCACACACATATGAAATAAGATATAGGAAGGCAGAGCAACACGGAAACGCAGATCGTTTATCAAGACTACCATTTCCTGTGATGTCTCGAGAGTGAGCAGAAATATATTTTCTACTTTGAGCAAGTTACAGTGGCTCCAGTGACCTACACACAGGTGAGAAGATGCACAAGGAACGATCCAATTCTGTCTGCAGTCATGGAGATGGTAAAAGATGGACATGTGCCTAAAGACACCATAAATTTTAAGCCGTACCTGTAGAGAAAGAATGAACTGTCATTTCATTCAGGATGTGGACACATCAGTTACACTAGAAAAAGAATCAGTGCCACCCGAGGCTGAAAACATTCCACAGATGCAAAACTTGGAAAAACAACCAGAATCAAGATCTAACATATCTGTTTCAGAGCCCATGTCAAGCACAGAACGCCGTTATTCCACTAGGGAAAGACGGCCACCTAAAAGACTTGATTTATAGTATAAAAAAAGAGTGAGAAAGAAAATGAGGGACTACGAAATCTGATAGTTTAAGTTCTTTATTTCAATTTAGTTCAGTAATTGACTGAAGATGTCTTTGTGTTGACATCTGTTATTGTAAAATAAAAAAAGAGGACATTCTGTTTTGGGGGGAAGGAGTGTTATGTATAAAGTGTTGTTACTTTAAGATATTAGAAATGGGTGGAGTTATAGAATGATGACGAAGTGATATGCTCAAGTAAATACAAGTGAATACGAGCAATAAAGGGATGAAAGTTGTTTAGTTCCTGAATTGATGTTTCAGACTCTTCTTTAGTGTCCTCTGTCTTTATAAAAAGAGAAAGACACGACATCAGTAAAAGGCAAATTCTCAAACAGTGCCATCAGGGGTGTAACTACAAACAGTGCGGCTGGGGGGCCTGTGCTCGCGGACCCTGCCCACATAACAAGCGGGCCCCTGGCGACGAAGTGATTTCGCAGGATACTTGCGATACTTACATTTCAAAGGAAATGCGCTGATTTGAGATTCGAAATCGCACGTCATTCATGCTGCTTACTGTCGACCATTTCGTATCAGTGCATGTGAGGCCAGCGCGCTCCACGACGTTCGCTCAAATGACACTCCAGCGTGAAATTTCTATGCACTGTACTACTTGTAGTGTTTATCATTTTGCGTAGATGGCCTCAGCACGTAATTACCATACCAGAAATTGTGCATCTCTTTAGTTTCATACAGATTTCATTGCGGGAGAATATTTGTTTTAAAGAGTTAATATTATATTTATTTTTTATATTTTAATTGTTCTATTGTATAAAGTGGTTTAAATGCCAATGCTGTTGTTGGCCTAATGCAGGGGTCGGCAACCCAAAATGTTGAAAGAGCCATATTGGACCAAAAAAAAAATTAAAAGCCTTATATAAGCCTTATAATGAAGGCAACACATGCTGTAAGTGTTATATTAGCTTTATTAGCACCCTAGTATCAAAATGATAAGTAGGCTACAAATACATAATGAGCATTCATGATTAAATGTTTATTTTCCCTGCAGCGCATCCTGGAGAGAATGACGCACCACGTGACTACTCTGCTGTAGCTACAATAGTGCTTTAAGTTGAACTTCCATTATAATTTTAATCTATTATGTTTCGTTGCATTGATGAAATTAAAGAAATACAATAAAGAAATAAGATTTTTGATAGCATTTTTACTTTAGGATTCGAAAAAACAACAAAATGTGCAACGCGCATAGGCCTCCTGTAATTTCAGACCTCCCCATGGAAATAAAATGCAGTCCTCTTCAATCCTCAATAATACAATACAATCCTCTTCTCTTTCCCCCCTTATCTGGGCAACAGACAGAGTGCAATAAAACAGCAGCCTTTTGAAACGAACTGGAAAAGTCTTTAAAACATGCATAAAACATGCATTAAAACAGTGTAAAACACACTAAAAACATAAAAAGCAGCCCAGTCATGCCCGTGACAAATATTATACAGTTTAAGTTCGATTTCTGTGCATTGTCCTCTTCTCTTTAGTTTTCTGCAAATGCCAAGTAAGTCAGAGCAAGCGTAAAATCCAGCATCAATCTCTTCCCTTTTGACACGCACAATAACGCAGCCATCCTCAGACCTGAGCAACAAAACACAATAATATCCCTATGTGTCATTCCAAATATATACTGACAAAAATCAGAAATCACTTTATAAAAAAGCCACTTTGTTACTGAATATGTGCCTATGACAGGATTATGTGCTTACCCGTTTAATGTGACTTCTGTTTTCGGACATCACTGGACAGCTTCTCAACATCGGGCATGTAAGATGTAACTTTAATCTTCACGCAGGACTGCAAGCTCTCATCTGTGAGGCGGGTGTGGTATTTGGATTTGATGTAGTTCATGTTTGAGAATATCTGCTCGCACAGGTATGTTGATCCAAAGATGGATAATACTCCAAATGCATATTTCTTCATGTTCCTATAACTGTCAGGAAAAGCATTTCATGTTTCAAACAAGTTTCTCGATAGGGAGGCTTTCTTGGGAGGCTTTCAATTTCGCTACCTTCCTGGCTTTGGCGTGTGACGCCTTCAAGCTCGGCTGTCAGACTTTTGAACTTGGACACCCGCAAATCTTTTTCAGCTATATCGGCCATTTCCATTTCAAGATCAGCTTGAATTACTCCTGGGAATGTGTTCAACAAGGACAGGTCAATCTCCAGGGGAGTGACAGGGAAAGATAGTGTCATTTTTTTCCTTTCGGATCTCGCTGAATCTGCTCCCAAATGCAGTTTGCATATCCACGATCGCACCTTGTAAATAATCATCGTTTAGTGTGTGATCGTGATAGGCTTCTTTGAACTTTCTCTTGGAGGGGAAGTGAGAGAGCGTGCCTCGCTGTACATCTCTGGCGAATACAGTCAGCTTGTGCTCTAATGACAAAACAGCTTCCAGCATTTGCAGTGCGGTGTTTCCCTGCCCCTGGAGACTTTTATCCAGCATGTTTAGGTGACTTGTCATATCCACCATAAAGTGCAGTTTTTCCAGCCACTCGGTATCTTCCAGTTGCTGGTAGTTCAGGTTTTTGCTTTTCAGGAATGTTTTCACATGTTCTAAACGAGCAACAAAGCGACGCAAAACCTCACCTCTGGACAGCCATCGGACTTTGTTGTGTAGCAGGAGATCGGAATATTCGCTGTCAACTTCATCTAGCAATGCACGTTACTGACGGTGGTTTAATGCTTTTGCAATTATCTTCTTCACCATCTCGATGACAAGATTCATCACCTCCATACACTCCGGTGGAAATGTTTGTGCACACAGTGCTTCTTGGTGCAAGATGCAGTGAAATGCAAGCAGATTTCGATCCAACGCTTTCTGTAATAAAGTCATAAAACCCTTTTGCGATCCCCTCATACTGGGTGCCCCATCTGTAGCCACTGAAATTAGGTGGTTGGTGTTTATTCCATAGTCATTTAAACACTTCAGCACAGCCTCACATATGTCCTCCCCGCTTGTTTGGCCTTTCAGTTGTATTAATTGGACCATTTCTTCTTGCGGCCCATCAAAATTAATATACCTTCATAACAGCGTAGCAGTAGTGGAGTTTGGAGATGCAATCCACCTCTTAAATTTATCTTTGCGCTCCTCTAATTTCTCCAGAAGTAATGCAATCGCACTTTTTCTCTCATTCCCAACTGGGTACTTGGCTGCAAATGTAGCATGCCTTCCCTAGAAATGTCTTTCCACATTACTCTTTTTGTTATTTGACAACTTCTCATTATAAAGCAAACATGCAGGCAAACCCTCCGCATTGGCAATGAAAGCAAATGATTCGGTTCAAGAACTGTTGAATCCTCTGTTCTCCTCAGCTATCTTTATCTTTCTCTTTTTCCCCTTGGGATCCATGGCCCATGACACACCCGCCGGTTTGTTTGTTTGTTTGTCAGCCAGCGGTCTGGCATCACGCCGATCTGACAGAAAAGTGTGTCGCAGTCTATGGTGTAAATTCTTCGTTGACAGAAATGTTGAAATTAAATATTTATTATACACATTTTTACAATGTTGAAAAACTTTAAGAATGTTTGTCATGTTTTTCCTCCTATAGAAATTATATTAAAACAAAAAATATTTTTTCCATTTTCATATTTTTGAAAAAGCTCCAGAAAGCCACTAGGGTAGTGCTTAAGAGCAACAGGTTGCCAACCTGTGGCCTAATAGATAAGGAACTGGTCTTCTAAGCCAGGAATTGTGGGTTTGAGTCCCATCTGGGGTGGTTTACAGCACAGTGGTGCAGCGGAAGCATGCTGGGCCCATAACCCAGAGGTCGATGGATCGAAACCATCCTCTGCTAAGAATGCTTTACTTGTAAAAATACTCTGTTCCTACTTGAAGAAAAGCTATCACAAGTCTGTGCTAAAACCCTTTGCTGTTTTCACCTGATCTCATTTATGACAGAGGCACTTCATGTGTGCCTAAATGCAAGTCTTTTTAAAAAGACCTCTGAATTAGAGTTTTCCCATTGCGAGAAGAGTGGCGCAGCGGAAGAGTGTGGGGCTCATAACCCAGAGGTTGATGGATCTAAACCATTCTCTGCTAAGGCGTCTTCACTTATTTAAATGTTTTATCAGCTGTTGTCACTGAAGCCAAAGTAATGGGGGCACATGAGCACAGATTTTTTACAGACCCAGTAGCCTAATGGATAAGGCACTGGCCTCTTAAGCCAGGGATTTTGGATTTGAGTCCCATCTGGGGTGGTTTACAGCAGAGTGGCGCAAAAGGAAGAATGCTGGGCCCATAACCCAGAGGTCAATGGATCAAAACCATCCTCTGCTAAGGCTGCTTTACTTGTAAAAATGCTCTGTTCCTACTTGAAGATAAGCTGTCACAACTCTCTGCTAAACCCTGTGTTGTTTTCACCTGATCTCATTTGTGACAGAGACACATCATATGTGCCTAAATGCAAGTCTTTTTGAAAACACCTCTGAATTAGAGGCTTTACAAGCCGAGCAGAGTGGCGCAGCGGAAGCGTGCCGGGCCCATAACCCAGAGGTCGATGCATCGAAACTATCCTCTGCTGAAACTTTTATACTTAAATACATGCTCTGTTCCTACTTGAAAAAAAGTTGCCTCAGCTCTATGCTAAACCCCTCTGTATATTTCACCGGATTTAATTTATGACTGAGGAGCGCTTCAAGTGTGCCTAAACGCAAGTGCCTAAACGCAAAGTTGCCTCAGCTCTATGCTAAACCCCTCTGTATTTTTCACCTGATTTAATTTATGACAGAGGAGCGCTTCAAGTGTGCCTAAACGCAAGTCCTTTTGAAAAGGTGCTGGTACGGCAAAGTTTTTATAGGGAGCTGAGTGGTGCAGCGGAAGCGTGCTGGGCCCATAACCCAGAGGTCGATGGATCGAAACCATCCTCTGCTAAGGCGTCTTCACTTAAAAACATGTTTTATCAGTTGTTGTCACTGAAGCCAAAGTAATGGGGGCACATGAGCACAAGTTTGTTACAGCCCCAGTGGCCTAATGGATAAGGCACTGGCCTCCTAAGCCAGGGATTGTGGGTTCGAGTCCCATCTGGGGTGGTTTACAGCAAAGTGGCGCAGTGGAAGCGTGCTGGGCCCGTAACCCAGAGGTCGATGGATCAAAACCATCCTCTGCTAAGACAATTTTACTTGTAAAAATGCTCTGTTCCTACTTGAAGATAAGATGTCACAACTTTGTGCTAAAACCATTGTTGTTTTCACATGATCTCATTTATGACAGAGGCACTTCATTTGTCACTTCATATGTGCCTAAACGAAATCTTTTTGAAAACACCTGTGAATCAAACATTTTCCATGGCGGGCAGAGTGGCGCAGCGGAAGCGTGCTGGGCCCATAACCCAGAGGTCGATGGATCGAAACCATCCTCTGCTAAGACTGTTTTACTTATAAAAATGCTCTGTTTCTACTTGAAGATGAGCTGTCACAACTCTGTGCTAAAACCCTTTGTTGTTTTCACCTGATCTCATTTATGACAGAGGCACTTCATGTGTCACTTCATATGTGCCTAAATGCAAGTCTTTTTGAAAACACCTGTGAATCAGAGATTTTCCATGGCCAGCAGAGTGGCGCAGCGGAAGCGTGCTGGGCCCGTAATCCAGAGTTCGATGGATCAAAACCTTCCTCTGCTAAGAATGTTTTACTTGTAAAAATGCTCTGTTCCTACTTGAAGATAAGCTGTCACAACTCTGCTAAAAACATTGTTGTTTTCACCTGATCTCATTTATGACAGAGGCACTTCATGTGTCGCTTCATATGCGCCTAAACTAAGTCTTTTTGAAAAAACCTGTGAATCAGAGTTTTTTCTTGGGGAGCAGAGTGGCGCAGCGGAAGCGTGCTGGGCCCATAACCCACAGGTGGATTGATCGAAACCATCCTCTGCTAAGGCGTCTATACTTATAAACATGTTTTATCAGTTGTTGTCACTGAAGCCAAAGTAATGGGGGCAAATGAGCTCAAGTTTTTTACAGCCCCACTGGCCTAATGGATAAGGCACTGGCCTCCTAAGCCAGGGATTGTGGGTTCGAGTCCCATCTGGGGTGGTTTACAGCAGAGTGGCGCAGCGGAAGCGTGCTGGGCCCATAACCCAGAGGTCGATGGATCGAAACCATCCTCTGCTAAGACAGTTTATCTTGTAAAATTGCTCTGTTTCTACTTGAAGATAAGCTGTCACAACTTTGTGCTAAAACCATTGTTGTTTTCACATGATCTCATTTATGACAGAGGCACTTCATTTGTCACTTCATATGTGCCTAAACCAAATCTTTTTGAAAACACCTGTGAATCAGAGATTTTCCATGGCGAGCAGAGTGGCGCAGCGGAAGCGTGCTGGGCCCATAACCCAGAGGTCGATGGATTGAAACCACCCTCTGCTAAGACAGTTTTACTTGTAAAAATGCTCTGTTTCTACTTGAAGATAAGCTGTCACAACTCTGTGCTAAAACCATTGTTGTTTTCATATGATCTCATTTATGACAGAGGCACTTCATTTGTCACTTCATATGTGCCTAAACCAAATCTTTTTGAAAACACCTGTGAATCAGAGATTTTCCATGGCAAGCAGAGTGGTGCAGCGGAAGCGTCCTGGGCCCATAACCCAGGGGTCGATCGATTGAAACCATTCTCTGCTAAGACTGTATTACTTGTAAAAATGCTCTGTTTCTACTTGAAGATAAGCTGTCACAACTCTGTGCTAAAACCCTTTGATGTTTTCATCTGATCTCATTTATGACAGAGGCACTTCATGTGTCACTTCATATGTGCCTAAATGCAAGTCTTTTTGAAAACACCTGTGAATCAGAGATTTTCCTTGGCCAGCAGAGTGGCGCAGCGGAAGCATGCTGGGGCCGTAATCCAGAATTCGATGGATCAAAACCTTCCTCTGCTAAGAATGCTTTACTTGTAAAAATGCTCTGTTCCTACTTGAAGATAAGCTGTCAAAACTCTGTCCTAAAACCATTGTTGTTTTCACCTGATCTCATTTATGACAGAGGCACTTCATGTGTCACTTCATATGTGCCTAAACCAAGTCTTTTTGAAAAAACCTGTGAATCAGAGTTTTTTCATGGAGAGCAGAGTGGCGCAGTGGAAGAGTGCTGGGCCCTTAACCCAGAGGTCGATTGATCGAAACCATCCTCTGCTAAGGCGTCTTCACTTATAAACATGTTTTTTCAGTTGTTTTCACTGAAGCCAAAGACATGGGGTTACATGAGCACAAGTTTTTTACAACCCCAGTGGCCTAATGGATTAGGCACTGTCCTTCTAAGCCAGGGATTGTGGGTACGAGTCCCATCTGGGGTGGTTTACAGCACAGTGGCGCAGCGGAAGCGTGCTGGGCCCATAACCCAGATGTCGATGGATCGAAACCATCCTCTGCTAAGACAGTTTTACTTGTAAAAATGCTCTGTTTCTAATTGAAGATAAGCTGTCACAACCGTGCTAAAACCCTTTGTTATTTCAAAGGGCACTTCATGTGTCACTTCATATGTGCCTAAATGCAAGTCTTTTTGAAAACACATGTGAATCAGAGATTTTCCATGGCCAGCAGAGTGGCGCAGCGGAAGCGTGCTGGGCCCATAACCCAGAGGTCGATGGATTGAAACCATCCTCTGCTAAGACAGTTTTACTTGTAAAAATGACAGAGGCACTTCATGTGCCTAAACGCAAGTCTTTTTGTGAACACCTGTGAATCAGAGTTATTCCATGGGGAGCAGAGTGGCGCAGCGGAAGCGTCGAGCCCATAACCCAGAGGTCGATGGATCGAAACCATCCTCTGCTAAGGCGTCTTCACTTATAAACATGTTTTATCAGTTGTTGTCAATGAAGCCAAAGTAATGGGGGCACATGAGCACAACTTTTTTACAGCCCCAGTGGCCTACTGGATAAGGCTTTGGCCTCCTAAGCCACGGATTGTGGGTTTGAGTCCCATCTGGGGTGGTTTACAGCAGAGTGGCGCAGCGGAAGCGTGCTGGGCCCATAACCCAGAGGTCGATGGATCGAAACCATCCTCTGCTAAGACAGTTTTACTTGTAAAAATGCTCTGTTTATACTTGAAGATAAGCTGTCACAACTTTGTGCTAAAACCATTGTTGTTTTCACCTGATCTCATTTATGACAGAGGCACTTCATGTGTCACTTCATATGTGCCTAAACCAAGTCTTTTTGAAAAAACCTGTGAATCAGAGTTTTTTCATGGAGAGCAGAGTGGCGCAGTGGAAGAGTGCTGGGCCCTTAACCCAGAGGTCGATTGATCGAAACCATCCTCTGCTAAGTCGTCTTCACTTATAAACATGTTTTTTCAGTTGTTTTCACTGAAGCCAAAGACATGGGGTTACATGAGCACAAGTTTTTTACAACCCCAGTGGCCTAATGGATTAGGCACTGTCCTTCTAAGCCAGGGATTGTGGGTACGAGTCCCATCTGGGGTGGTTTACAGCACAGTGGCGCAGCGGAAGCGTGCTGGGCCCATAACCCAGATGTCGATGGATCGAAACCATCCTCTGCTAAGACAGTTTTACTTGTAAAAATGCTCTGTTTCTAATTGAAGATAAGCTGTCACAACCGTGCTAAAACCCTTTGTTATTTCAAAGGGCACTTCATGTGTCACTTCATATGTGCCTAAATGCAAGTCTTTTTGAAAACACCTGTGAATCAGAGATTTTCCATGGCCAGCAGAGTGGCGCAGCGGAAGCGTGCTGGGCCCATAACCCAGAGGTCGATGGATTGAAACCATCCTCTGCTAAGACAGTTTTACTTGTAAAAATGACAGAGGCACTTCATGTGCCTAAACGCAAGTCTTTTTGTGAACACCTGTGAATCAGAGTTATTCCATGGGGAGCAGAGTGGCGCAGCGGAAGCGTCGAGCCCATAACCCAGAGGTCGATGGATCGAAACCATCCTCTGCTAAGGCGTCTTCACTTATAAACATGTTTTATCAGTTGTTGTCAATGAAGCCAAAGTAATGGGGGCACATGAGCACAACTTTTTTACAGCCCCAGTGGCCTACTGGATAAGGCATTGGCCTCCTAAGCCACGGATTGTGGGTTCGAGTCCCATCTGGGGTGGTTTACAGCAGAGTGGCGCAGCGGAAGCGTGCTGGGCCCATAACCCAGAGGTCGATGGATCGAAACCATCCTCTGCTAAGACAGTTTTACTTGTAAAAATGCTCTGTTTATACTTGAAGATAAGCTGTCACAACTTTGTGCTAAAACCATTGTTGTTTTCACATGATCTCATTTATGACAGAGGCACTTCATTTGTCACTTCATATGTGCCTAAACAAAATCTTTTTGAAAACACCTGTGAATCAGAGATTTTCCATGGCGAGCAGAGTGGCGCAGCAGAAGCGTGCTGGGCCCATAACCCATAGGTCGATGGATTGAAACCATCCTCTGCTAAAACAGTTTTACTTATAAAAATGCTCTTTTTCTACTTGAAGATAAGCTGTCACAACTCTGTGCTAAAACCCTTTGTTGTTTTCACCTGATCTCATTTATGACAGAGGCACTTCATGTGTCACTTCATATGTGCCTAAATGCAAGTCTTTTTGAAAACACCTGTGAATCAGAGATTTTCCATGGCCAGCAGAGTGGCGCAGCGGAAGCGTGCTGGGCCCGTAATCCAGAATTCGATAGATCAAAACCTTCCTCTGCTAAGAATGCTTTACTTGTAAAAATGCTCTCTTCCTACTTGAAGATAAGCTGTCACAACTCTCTGCTAAAACCCTTTGTTACTTTCACATGATCTCATTTATGACAGAGGCACTTCATTTGTCACTTCATATGTGTCAGGTGAAATCAACAAAAGTTTTTAGTACAGAGTTGTGACAGCTTATCTTCAAGTAGGAACAGAGTATTTTTACAAGTAAAGCAGCCTTAGCAGAGGATGGTTTCGATCCATCGACCTCTGGGTTATGGGGCCAGCACGCTTCCGCTGCGCGGAATCTTTTTGAAAACACCTGTGAATCAGGGATTTTCCATGGCGAGTAGCGCAGCGGAAGCGTGCTGGGCCCATAACCCAGAGGTCGATGGATCGAAACCATCCTCTGCTAAGGCGTCTCCACTTATAAACATGTTTTATCAGTTGTTGTCACTGAAACCAAAGAAATGTGGGCACATGAGCACAAGTTTTTTACAACCCCAGTGGCCTAATGGATAAGGCACTGTCCTCCTAAGCCAGGGATTGTGGGTTCGAGTTCCATCTGGAGTGGTTTACAGCAGAGTGGCGCAGCGGAAGCGTGCTGGGCTCATAACCCAGAGGTCGATGGATCGAAACCATCCTCTGCTAAGACAGTTTTACTTATAAAAATGCTCTGTTTCTACTTGAAGATAAGCTGTCACCACTGTGCTAAAACCCTTTGTTGTTTTCACCTGATCTCATTTATGACAGAGGCACTTCATGTGTCACTTCATATGTGCCTAAATGCAAGTCTTTTTGAAAACACCTGTGAATCAGAGATTTTCCATGGCCAGCAGAGTGGCGCAGCGGAAGCGTGCTGGGCCCGTAATCCAGAATTCGATGGATCAAAACCTTCCACTGCTAAGATTGCTTTACTTGTAAAAATGCTCTCTTCCTACTTGAAGATAAGCTGTCACAACTCTGTGCTTAAACCATTGTTGTTTTCACATGATCTCATTTATGACAGAGGCACTTCATTTGTCACTTCATATGTGCCTAAACAAAATCTTTTTGAAAACACCTGTGAATCAGAGATTTTCCATGGCGAGCAGAGTGGCGCAGCGGAAGCGTGCTGGGCTCATAACCCAGAGGTCGATGGATCGAAACCATCCTCTGCTAAGACAGTTTTACTTATAAAAATGCTCTGTTTATACTTGAAGATAAGCTGTCACAACTTTGTGCTAAAACCATTGTTGTTTTCACATGATCTCATTTATGACAGAGGCACTTCATTTGTCACTTCATATGTGCCTAAACAAAATCTTTTTGAAAACACCTGTGAATCAGAGATTTTCCATGGCGAGCAGAGTGGCGCAGCAGAAGCGTGCTGGGCCCATAACCCATAGGTCGATGGATTGAAACCATCCTCTGCTAAAACAGTTTTACTTATAAAAATGCTCTTTTTCTACTTGAAGATAAGCTGTCACAACTCTGTGCTAAAACCCTTTGTTGTTTTCACCTGATCTCATTTATGACAGAGGCACTTCATGTGTCACTTCATATGTGCCTAAATGCAAGTCTTTTTGAAAACACCTGTGAATCAGAGATTTTCCATGGCCAGCAGAGTGGCGCAGCGGAAGCGTGCTGGGCCCGTAATCCAGAATTCGATAGATCAAAACCTTCTTCTGCTAAGAATGCTTTACTTGTAAAAATGCTCTCTTCCTACTTGAAGATAAGCTGTCACAACTCTCTGCTAAAACCCTTTGTTACTTTCACATGATCTCATTTATGACAGAGGCACTTCATTTGTCACTTCATATGTGTCAGGTGAAATCAACAAAAGTTTTTAGTACAGAGTTGTGACAGCTTATCTTCAAGTAGGAACAGAGTATTTTTACAAGTAGAGCAGCCTTAGCAGAGGATGGTTTCGATCCATCGACCTCTGGGTTATGGGGCCAGCACGCTTCCGCTGCGCGGAATCTTTTTAAAAACACCTGTGAATCAGGGATTTTCCATGGCGAGTAGCGCAGCGGAAGCGTGCTGGGCCCATAACCCAGAGGTCGATGGATCGAAACCATCCTCTGCTAAGACAGTTTTACTTATAAAAATGCTCTGTTTCTACTTGAAGATAAGCTGTCACCACTGTGCTAAAACCCTTTGTTGTTTTCACCTGATCTCATTTATGACAGAGGCACTTCATGTGTCACTTCATATGTGCCTAAATGCAAGTCTTTTTGAAAACACCTGTGAATCAGAGATTTTCCATGGCCAGCAGAGTGGCGCAGCGGAAGCGTGCTGGGCCCGTAATCCAGAATTCGATGGATCAAAACCTTCCAATGCTAAGATTGCTTTACTTGTAAAAATGCTCTGTTCCTACTTGAAGATAAGCTGTCACAACTCTGTGCTTAAACCATTGTTGTTTTCACTTGATCTCATTTATGACAGAGGCACTTCATGTGTCACTTCATATGTGCCTAAACCAAGTCTTTTTGAAAAAACCTGTGAATCAGAGGTTTTTCATGGGGAGCAGAGTGGCGCAGCGGAAGCGTGCTGGGCCCATAACCCAGAGGTCGATGGATCGAAACCATCCTCTGCTAAGGCGTCTTCACTTATAAAAATGTTTTATCAGTTGTTGTCACTGAAGCCAAAGAAATGGGGGCACAAGAGCACAAGTTTGTTACCGCCCCAGTGGCCTAATGGATAAGGCACTGGCCTCCGAAGCCAGGGATTGTGGGTTCGAGTCCCATCTGGGGTGGTTTACAGCAGAGTGGCTCAGCGGAAGCGTGCTGGGCCCATAACCCAGAGGTCGATGGATTGAAACCATCCACTGCTAAGACAGTTTTACTTGTAAAAATGCTCTGTTTCTACTTGAAGATAAGCTGTCACAACTCTTTGCTAAAACCCTTTGTTGTTTTCACCTGATCTCATTTATGACAGAGGCACTTCATGTGTCACTTCATATGTGCCTAAATGCAAGTCTTTTTGAAAACACCTGTGAATCAGAGATTTTCCATGGCCAGCAGAGTGGCGCAGCGGAAGCGTGTGGGCCAGTAATCCAGAGTTCGATGGATCAAAAACTTCCTCTGCAAAGAATGCTTTACTTGTAAAAATGCTCGGTTCCTACTTGAAGATAAGCTGTCACAACTCTTTGCTAAAACCATTGTTGTTTTCACATGATCTCATTTATGACAGAGGCACTTCATTTGTCACTTCATATGTGCCTAAACCAAATCTTTTTGAAAACACCTGTGAATCAGAGATTTTCCATGGCGAGCAGAGTGGCGCAGCGGAAGCGTGCTGGGCCCATAACCCAGAGGTCGATTGATCGAAACCTTCCTCTGCTAAGGCGTCTTCACTTATAAACATGTTTTCTCAGTTGTTGTCAATGAAGCCAAAGTAATGGGGGCACATCAGCACAGGTTTTTTACAGCCCCAGTGGCCTAATGGATAAGGCACTGGCCTCCTAAGCCAGGGATTGTGGGTTCGAGTCCCATCTGGGGTGGTTTACAGCAGAGTGGCTCAGCGGAAGCGTGCTGGGCCCATAACCCAGAGGTCGATGGATCGAAACCATCCACTGCTAAGACAGTTTTACTTGTAAAAATGCTCTGTTTCTACTTGAAGATAAGCTGTCACAACTCTTTGCTAAAACCCTTTGTTGTTTTCACCTGATCTCATTTATGACAGAGGCACTTCATGTGTCACTTCATATGTGCCTAAATGCAAGTCTTTTTGAAAACACCTGTGAATCAGAGATTTTCCATGGCCAGCAGAGTGGCGCAGTGGAAGCGTGTGGGCCCGTAATCCAGAGTTCGATGGATCAAAAACTTCCTCTGCAAAGAATGCTTTACTTGTAAAAATGCTCTGTTCCTACTTGAAGATAAGCTGTCACAACTCTGTGCTTAAACCATTGTTGTTTTCACTTGATCTCATTTATGACAGAGGCACTTCATGTGTCACTTCATATGTGCCTAAACCAAGTCTTTTTGAAAAAACCTGTGAATCATAGGTTTTTCATGGGGAGCAGATTGGCGCAGCGGAAGCGTGCTGGGCCCATAACCCAGAGGTCGATGGATCGAAACCATCCTCTGCTAAGGCGTCTTCACTTATAAAAATGTTTTATCAGTTGTTGTCACTGAAGCCAAAGAAATGGGGGCACATGAGCACAAGTTTGTTACCGCCCCAGTGGCCTAATGGATAAGGCACTGGCCTCCGAAGCCAGGGATTGTGGGTTCGAGTCCCATCTGGGGTGGTTCACAGCAGAGTGGCCCAGCGGAAGCGTGCTGGGCCCATAACCCAGAGGTCGATGGATCGAAACCATCCTCTGCTAAGACAGTTTTACTTGTAAAAATGCTCTGTTTCTACTTGAATATAAGCTGTCACAACTCTGTGCTAAAACCCGTTGTTGATATCACCTAATCTCATTTATGACAGAGGCACTTCATGTGCCTAAACGCAAGTCTTTTGGTGAACACCTGTGAATCAGAGTTATTCCGTGGGGAGCAGAGTGGCACAGCGGAAGCGTCAAACCCACAACCCAGAGGTCGATGGATCGAAACCATCCTCTGCTAAGGCGTCTTCACTTATAAACATGTTTTATCAGTTGTTGTCAAGGAAGCCAAAGTAATGTGGGCACATCAGCACAGGTTTTTTACAACCCCAGTGGCCTAATGGATAAGGCACTGGCCTCCTAAGCCAGGGATTGTGGGTTTGAGTCCCATCTGGGGTGGTTTACAGCAGAGTGGCTCAGCGGAAGCGTGCTGGGCCCATAACCCAGAGGTCGATGAATCGAAACCATCCACTGCTAAGACAGTTTTACTTGTAAAAATGCTCTGTTTCTACTTGAAGATAAGCTGTCACAACTCTTTGCTAAAACCCTTTGTTGTTTTCACCTGATCTCATTTATGACAGAGGCACTTCATGTGTCACTTCATATGTGCCTAAACCAAATCTTTTTGAAAAAACCTGTGAATCAGAGACTTTCCATGGCGAGCAGAGTGGCGCAGCGGAAGCGTGCTGGGCCCATAACCCAGAGGTCGATGGATCGAAACCATCCACTGCTAAGACAGTTTTACTTGTAAAAATGCTCTGTTTCTACTTGAAGATAAGCTGTCACAACTCTGTGCTAAAACCCTTTGATGTTTTCATCTGATCTCATTTATGACAGAGGCACTTCATGTGTCACTTCATATGTGCCTAAATGCAAGTCTTTTTGAAAATACCTGTGAATCAGAGATTTTCCATGGCCAGCAGAGTGGCGCAGCGGAAGCGTGTGGGCCCGTAATCCAGAGTTCGATGGATCAAAAACTTCCTCTCCGAAGAATGCTTTACTTTTAAAAATGCTCGGTTCCTACTTGAAGATAAACTGTCACAACTCTGTGCTAAAAACATTGTTATTTTCACCTGATCTCATTTATGACAGAGGCACTTCATTTTTCACTTCATATGTGCCTAAACCAAATCTTTTTGAAAAAACCTGTGAATTAGAGACTTTCCGTGGCGAGCAGAGTGGCGCAGCGGAAGCGTGCTGGGCCCATAACCCAGAGGCCGATGGATCGAAACCATCCTTTGCTGAGAGAGTTTTACTTATAAAAATGCTCTGTTTCTACTTGAAGATAAGCTTTCACAACTCTGTGCTAAAACCCTTTGTTGTTTTCACCTGATCTCATTTATGATAGAGTCACTTCATGTGTCACTTCATATGTGCCTAAATGCAAGTCTTTTTGAAAACACCTGTGAATCTGAGATGTTTCATGGCCAGCAGAGTGGCGCAGCAGAAGCGTGCTGGGCCTGTAATTCAGAGTTCGATGGATTAAAACCTTACTCTGCTAAGAATGCTTTACTTGTCAAAATGCTCTGTTCCTACTTGAAGATAAGCTGTCACAACTCTGTGCTAAAACCATTGTTGTTTTCACCTGATCTCATTTATGACAGAGGCACTTCACGTGTCGCTTCATATGTGCCTAAACCAAGTCTTTTTGAAAAAACCCTTGAATCAGAGTTTTTTCATGGGGAGCAGAGTGGCGCAGCGGAAGCGTGCTGAGCCCATAACCCAGAGGTCGATGGATCGAAACCATCCTCTGCTAAGACAGTTTTACTTGTAAAAATGCTCTGTTCCTACTTGAAGATAAGCTGTCACAACTTTGTGCTAAAACCATTGTTGTTTTCACATGATCTCATTTATGACAGAGGCACTTCATTTGTCACTTCATATGTGCCTAAACCAAATCTTTTTGAAAAAACCTGTGAATCAGAGATTTTCCATGGCGAGCAGAGTGGCGCAGCGGAAGCGTGCTGGGCCCATAACCCAGAGGCCGATGGATCGAAGCCATCCTCTGCTGAGACAGTTTTACTTATAAAAATGCTCTGTTTCTACTTGAAGATAAGGTGTCACAACTCTGTGCTAAAACCCTTTGTTGTTTTCACTTGATCTCATTTATGACAGAGTCACTTCATGTGTCACTTCATATGTGCTTAAATGCAAGTCTTTTTGAAAACACCTGTGAATCAGAGGTTGTTCATGGGGAGCAGAGTGGCGCAGCGGAAGCGTGCTGGGCCTATAACCCAGAGGTCGATGGATTGAAACCATCCTCTGCTAAGGCGTCTTCACTTATAAACATAATTTATCAGTTGTTGTCAATGAAGCCAAAGTAATGGGGGCACATCAGCACAGGTTTTTTACAGCCCCAATGGCCTAATGGATAAGGCACTGGCCTCCTTAGCCAGGGATTGTGGGTTCGAGTCCGATCTGGGGTGGTTTACAGCAGAGTGGCTCAGCGGAAGCGTGCTGGGCCCATAACCCAGAGGTCGATGGATCGAAACCATCCACTGCTAAGACAGTTTTACTTGTAAAAATGCTCTGTTTCTACTTGAAGATAAGCTGTCACAACTCTTTGCTAAAACCCTTTGTTGTTTTCACCTGATCTCATTTATGACAGAGGCACTTCATGTGTCACTTCATATGTGCCTAAATGCAAGTCTTTTTGAAAACACCTGTGAATCAGAGATTTTCCATGGACAGCAGAGTGGCGCAGCGGAAGCGTGTGGGCCCGTAATCCAGAGTTCGATGGATCAAAAACTTCCTCTGCGAAGAATGCTTTACTTGTAAAAATGCTCGGTTCCTACTTGAAGATAAACTGTCACAACTCTGTGCTAAAAACATTGTTATTTTCACCTGATCTCATTTATGACAGAGGCACTACATGTGTCACTTCATATGTGCCTAAACCAAGTCTTTTTGAAAAAACCTGTGAATCAGAGTATTTCCTTGGGGAGCAGAGTGGTGCAGCGGAAGCGTGCTGGGCCCATAACCCAGAGGTCGATGGATCGAAACCATCCTCTGCTTAGACAGTTTTACTTGTAAAAATGCTCTGTTCCTACTTGAAGATAAGATGTCACAACTTTGTGCTAAAACCATTGTTGTTTTCACATGATCTCATTTATGACAGAGGCACTTCATTTGTCACTTCATATGTGCCTAAACCAAATCTTTTTGAAAAAACCTGTGAATCAGAGACTTTCCGTTGCGAGCAGAGTGGCGCAGCGGAAGCGTGCTGGGCCCATAACCCAGAGGCCGATGGATCGAAACCATCCTCTGCTGAGAGAGTTTTACTTATAAAAATGCTCTGTTTCTACTTGAAGATAAGCTTTCACAACTCTGTGCTAAAACCCTTTGTTGTTTTCACCTGATCTCATTTATGATAGAGTCACTTCATGTGTCACTTCATATGTGCCTAAATGCAAGTCTTTTTGAAAACACCTGTGAATCAGAGAGTTCGATGGATTAAAACCTTACTCTGCTAAGAATACTTTACTTGTCAAAATGCTCTGTTCCTACTTGAAGATAAGCTGTCACAACTCTGTGCTAAAACCATTGTTGTTTTCACCTGATCTCATTTATGACAGAGGCACTTCACGTGTCGCTTCATATGTGCCTAAACCAAGTCTTTTTGAAAAAACCTGTGAATCAGAGTTTTTTCATGGGGAGCAGAGTGGCGCAGCGGAAGCGTGCTGAGCCCATAACCCAGAGGTCGATGGATCGAAACCATCCTCTGCTGAGACACATTTACTTGTAAAAATGCTCTGTTTCTACTTGAAGATAAGCTGTCACAACTTTGTGCTAAAACCGTTTGTTGTTTTCACATGATCTCATTTATGACAGAGGCACTTCATTTGTCACTTCATATGTGCATAAACCAAATCTTTTTGAAAACACCTGTGAATCAGAGTTATTCCGTGGGGAGCAGAGTGGCGCAGCGGAAGCGTGCTGGGCCCATAACCCAGAGGTCGATGGATCTAAACCATCCTCTGCTAAGGCGTCTTCACTTATAAACATGTTTTCTCAGTTGTTGTCAATGAAGCCAAAGTAATGGGGGCACATCAGCACAGGTTTTTTACAGCCCCAGTGGCCTAATGGATAAGGCTCTGGCCTCCTAAGCCAGGGATTGTGGGTTCGAGTCCCATCTGGGGTGGTTTACAGCAGGTTGGCTCAGCGGAAGCGTGCTGGGCCCATAACCCAGAGGTCGATGGATCGAAACCATCCACTGCTAAGACAGTTTTACTTGTAAAAATGCTCTGTTTCTACTTGAAGATAAGCTGTCACAACTCTTTGCTAAAACCCTTTGTTGTTTTCACCTGATCTCATTTATGACAGAGGCACTTCATGTGTCACTTCATATGTGCCTAAATGCAAGTCTTTTTGAAAACACCTGTGAATCAGAGATTTTCCATGGCCAGCAGAGTGGCGCAGCGGAAGCGTGTGGGCCCGTAATCCAGAGTTCGATGGATCAAAAACTTCCTCTGCAAAGAATGCTTTACTTGTAAAAATGCTCGGTTCCTACTTGAAGATAAGCTGTCACAACTCTTTGCTAAAACCCTTTGTTGTTTTCACCTGATCTCATTTATGACAGAGGCACTTCATGTGTCACTTCATATGTGCCTAAATGCAAGTCTTTTTGAAAACACCTGTGAATCAGAGATTTTCCATGGCCAGCAGAGTGGCGCAGCGGAAGCGTGTGGGCCCGTAATCCAGAGTTCGATGGATCGAAACCATCCTCTGCTAAGACAGTTTTACTTGTAAAAATGCTCTTTTCCTACTTGAAGATAAGCTGTCACAACTTTGTGCTAAAACCATTGTTGTTTTCACATGATCTCATTTATGACAGAGGCACTTAATTTGTCACTTCATATGTGCCTAAACCAAATCTTTTTGAAAACACCTGTGAATCAGAGATTTTCCATGGCGAGCAGAGTGGCGCAGCGGAAGCGTGCTGGGCCCATAACCCAGAGGTCGATGGATCGAAACCATCCTCTGCTAAGGCGTCTTCACTTATAAACATGTTTTATCAGTTGTTGTCAATGAAGCCAAAGTAATGGGGGCACATCAGCACAGGTTTTTTACAGCCCCAGTGGCCTAATGGATAAGGCACTGGCCTCCTAAGCCAGGGATTGTGGGTTCGAGTCCCATCTGGGGTGGTTTACAGCAGAGTGGCTCAGCGGAAGCGTGCTGGGCCCATAACCCAGAGGTCGATGGATCGAAACCATCCACTGCTAAGACAGTTTTACTTGTAAAAATGATCTGTTTCTACTTGAAGATAAGCTGTCACAACTCTTTGCTAAAACCCTTTGTTGTTTTCACCTGATCTCATTTATGACAGAGGCACTTCATGTGTCACTTCATATGTGCCTAAATGCAAGTCTTTTTGAAAACACCTGTGAATCAGAGATTTTCCATGGCCAGCAGAGTGGCACAGCGGAAGCGTGTGGGCCCGTAATCCAGAGTTCGATGGATCAAAAACTTCCTGTGCAAAGAATGCTTTACTTGTAAAAATGCTCGGTTCCTACTTGAAGATAAGCTGTCACAACTCTGTGCTAAAAACTTTGTTATTTTCACCTGATCTCATTTATGACAGAGGCACTACATATGTCACTTCATATGTGCCTAAACCAAGTCTTTTTGAAAAAACCTGTGAATCAGAGTATTTTCTTCGGGAGCAGAGTGGCGCAGCATAAGCGTGCTGGGCCCATAACCCAGGGGTCGATGGATCGAAACCATCCTCTGCTAAGACAGTTTTACTTGTAAAAATGCTCTGTTCCTACTTGAAGATAAGCTGTCACAACTTTGTGCTAAAACCATTGTTGTTTTCACATGATCTCATTTATGACAGAGGCACTTCATTTGTCACTTCATATATGCCTAAACCAAATCTTTTTGAAAAAAACTGTGAATCAGATTTTTTTCGTGGGGAGCAGAGTGGCGCAGCGGAAGCGTGCTGGGCCCATAACCCAGAGGTCGATGGATCGAAACCATCCTCTGCTAAGACAGTTTTACTTGTAAAAATGCACTGTTCCTACTTGAAGATAAGCTGTCACAACTCTGTGCTAAAACCCTTTGTTGTTTTCACCTGATCTCATTACTGACACAGGCACTTCATGTGTCACTTCATATGTGCCTAAATGCAAGTCTTTTTGAAAACACCTGTGAATCAGAGTTTTTTCATGGGGAGCAGATTTTTTCATGGGGAGCAGAGTGGCGCAGCGGAAGCGTGCTGGGCCCATAACCCAGAGGTCGATGGATCGAAACCATCCTCTGCTAAGACAGTTTTACTTGTAAAAATGCTCTGTTTCTACTTGAAGATAAGCTGTCACAACTTTGTGCTAAAACCCTTTGTTATTTTCACATGATCTCATTTATGACAGAGGCACTTCATTTGTCACTTCATCTGTGCCTAAACCAAATCTTTTTGAAAACACCTGTGAATCACGGATTTTCCATGGCGAGTGGCGCAGCAGAAGCGTGCTGGGCCCATAACCCAGAGGTCGATGGATCGAAACCATTGTCTGCTAAGGCGTCTTCACCTATAGACATGTTTTATCAGTTGTTGTCACTGAAGCCAAAGAAATGTGAGCACATGAGCACAAGTTTTTTACAACCCCAGTGGCCTAATGGATAAGGCACTGTCCTCCTAAGCCAGGGATTTTGGGTTCGAGTCCCATCTGGAGTGGTTTACAGCAGAGTGGCGCAGCGGAAGCGTGCTAGGCCCATAACCCAGAGGTCGAGGGATCGAAACCATTCTCTGCTGAGACAGTTTTACTTGTAAAAATGCTCTGTTCCTACTTGAAGATAAGCTGTCACAACTTTGTGCTAAAACCATTGTTGTTTTCACATGATCTCATTTATGATAGAGGCACTTCATTTGTCACTTCATATATGCCTAAACCAAATCTTTTTGAAAACACTTGTGAATCAGAGATGTTCCATGGCCAGCAGAGTGGCGCAGCAGAAGCGTGCTAGGCCTGTAATCCAGAGTTCGATGGATCAAAACCTTCCTCTGCTAAGAATGCTTTACTTGTAAAAATGCTCTGTTCCTACTTGAAGATAAGCTGTCACAACTCTGTGCTAAAACCATTGTTGTTTTCACCTGATCTCATTTATGACAGAGGCACTTCATGTGTCGCTTCATATGTGCCTAAACCAAGTCTTTTTGAAAAAACCTGTGATTCAGAGTTTTTTCATGGGGAGCAGAGTGGCGCAGCGGAAGCGTGCTGGGCCCATAACCCAGAGGTCGATGGATCGAAACCATCCTCTGCTAAGACACTTTTACTTGTAAAAATGCTCTGTTTCTACTTGAAGATAAGCTGTCACAACTTTGTGCTAAAACCCTTTGTTGTTTTCATATGATCTCATTTATGACAGAGGCACTTCATTTGTCACTTCATATGTGCATAAACCAAATCTTTTTGAAAACACCTGTGAATCAGAGATTTTTAATGGCGAGCAGAGTGGCGCAGCGGAAGCGTGCTGGGCCCATAACCCAGAGGTCGATGGATCGAAACCATCCTCTGCTAAGGCGTCTTCACTTATAAACATGTTTTATCAGTTGTTGTCACTTAAGCCAAAGTAATTGGGGCACAAGAGCACAAGTTTTTTACAGCCCCAGTGGCCTAATGGATAAGGCACTGTCCTCCTATGCCAGGGATTGTGGGTTCGAGTCCCATCTGGGGTGGTTTACAGCAGAGTGGCGCAGCGGAAGCGTGCTGGGCCAATAACCCAGAGGTCGATGGATCGAAACCATCCTGTGCTAAGGCTGCTTTACTTGTAAAAATGCTCTGTTTCTACTTGAAGATAAGCTGTCACAACTTTGTACTAAAACCATTGTTGTTTTCACATGATCTCATTTATGACAGAGGCACTTCATTTGTCACTTCATATGTGCCTAAACAAAATCTTTTTGAAAACACCTGTGAATCAGAGATTTTCAATGGCGAGCAGAGTGGCGCAGCGGAAGCGTGCTGGGCCCATAACCCAGAGGTCGATGGATTGAAACCATCCTCTGCTAAAACAGTTTTACTTATAAAAATGCTCTGTTTCTACTTGAAGATAAGCTGTCACAACTCTGTGCTAAAACCCTTTGTTGTTTTCACCTGATCTCACACCTGTGAATGAGAGATGTTCCATGGCCAGCAGAGTGGCGCAGCAGAAGCGTGCTGGGCCTGTAATCCAGAGTTCGATGGATCAAAACCTTCCTCTGCTAAGAATGCTTTACTTGTAAAAATGCTCTGTTCCTACTTGAAGATAAGCTGTCACAACTCTGTGCTAAAACCATTGTTGTTTTCACCTGATCTATCTCCTTTATACAGAGTCACTTAATTATGTCACTTCAATGTGCCTAAACCAAATCTTTTTGAAACACCGTGAATCAGAGATTTGTCCATGGCGAGGCAGAGTGCGCAGCGGAAGCGTGCTGGGCCTGCATAACCAACCCATGAGGTCTATGGATCGAAACATCCTCTGCTAAGGCTTCTCACTTATAAACTGTTTTTATCATTTGTTGTCAATATAGCCAAAGGTAATGGGGGCAACATCAGCACAGGATTTTACAGCCCCAGTGGCCTAATGGATAAAGGCACTGGCCTCCAAAGCCAGGATTGTGGGTTCGAGTGCCCAGCCTGGGTGGTTTACAGTCAGAGTGGCTCAGCGGAAGCGTGCTGGCCCATAACCCAGAGGTCGAGTTGGATCGAAACCATCCACTGCAAAGACAGTTTTACTGTAGACAATTGATCTTTTCTACTTGAAGGATAACGGTCACAACTCTTTGCTAAACCCCTTGGTTGTTTTCACCTAGATCTCATATTGCAGAGGCACTTCCATGTGTCACTTCATATTCCTAAATTCAAGTCTTTTTGAAACACCTGTGAATCAAGAATCACCTTCACCATGGCCAGACCGGAGCGAGGCACAGCGGAACCGTGTGGGCCCGTAAAACCATAGTTCATGGATCAAAAACTTCATGCACTATGAGGCAACAAAGGTAATGCTATTACTTGAGATTGTCTACAAAAAAATTGCTCGTTCAACTTGAAGTAAGGCAGTCACACCTCTGTGGCTAAAAACTGGGAGGGGGCCAACCTGATCTCAGTTAGACAGAGGCTCTACAGATGTCACTTCATATGTGCCTAAACCAAGTCTTTTTGAAAAAACCTGTGAATCAGAGTATTTTCTTCGGGAGCAGAGTGGCGCAGCAAAGCTGCTGGCCTCAAAACCCTGGGTCTATGGGATCGAAACCATCCTCTGCCTAAGACAGTTTTACTGTAAAAATGCCTGTTCCTACTTGAAATAAGCGGTCACAAACTTTGTAGCTAAAAACCATGGTTGTTTTCACATGATCTCATTTATGAACAGAGCACTTCATTTGTCACTTCATATATGCCTAAACAAATCTTTTTGAAAAAAACTGTGAATCAGATTTTTTTCGTGGGGAGCAGAGTGGCGGCAGCGGAAGCGGTGCTGGGTCCCATAACCATAGGTCGAATGGATATCGAACCAACCCTCTCTAAACAGTTTTACTTGTAAAAATGCACTGTTCCTACTTGAACAATAAGCTGCACAACTCTGTGCTAAAACCCTTGTTGTTTTCACCTATCTTCATTACGACACAGGCACTTCAGTGTGCACTTCATATTGCCTAAATGCAAGTCTTTTTGAAAACAACCGTAATCAGAGTTTTTTCACTTGGGAGCAATTTTTTCATGGGGAGCAGAGTGGCGCAGCGGAAGCGTGCCTGGGGCCCATAAAGCCCAGAGGTCGATGATCGAACCATCCTCTGCTAAGACAGTTTTACTTGAAAAAAGCTCTGTTTCTACTTGAACATAAGCTGTCACAACTTTGTGCTAAAACCCTTTGTTATTTTGTCACCTGATCTCAGTTATGACAGGAGCACTTCATTTTGTCCACTTCATCTGTGCCTAAACCAAATTTGATTGTGGGTAAACACCTGTGAATCACGGATTTTTCATGGCGAGTGGCGCAGCATAAGCGTGCTGGGCCTGAACCATAGTCGATGATCGTAAACCATTGTCCCTGCTAAGGCGTCTTCACCTATAGACATGTTTAAAAATCCAGTTGTTGTCATCAGAAGCCAAAGAAATTGATGCACATGAGCCCAGAGTTTTTTACAACCCCAGTGGCCTAATTGATAAGCACTGTCCTCACTAAGTCCGGGGATTTTGGTTCGAGTCCCATCTGGAGTGGTTTACCCGCAGAGTGCGCAGCGGAAGCGTGCTAGCCCATAACCCAGAGGTCGCGGGATCGAAACCATTCTCTGCTGAGACAGTTTTAACTTGTTAAAATGCTCTGTTTCCTAACTTGGAAAGATAAGCTGTACACAACTTTTGATGCGTGAAAACCATTGTTTTTTTCACAATGATCTCATTATGGATAGAGCTCCTTATTGTCACATCATATATGCCTAAACCAATCTTTTTAAAACACTTGTGAAACTGAGATGTCCAGGCCAGCAGAGTGGGCGCAGCAAAGCGGCTAGCCTGTAATCCAGAGGGGCGGATGGGATCAAAACCTTCCTCTGCAAGAATGCTTAACTTGTAAAAATGCTCTGTTCTGACTTAAGATAAGCTGTCACAACTCTGTGCTAAAACCATTTTGTTTTCACTGAACTTCATTATGACAGAGGCAACTTCATGTGTCGCTTCATATGTCCTTAACCAAGTCTTTTTGGAAAAAACCCTGTGATTCAGGAGTTTTTTTCATTGGATCAGAGTGGCGCGCAGCGAAGCGTGCTGGGCCCATAACCCAGAGGTCATGGATCGAAACCAACCTCTGCTAAGGACACTTTTTACTTGTAAAATGCTCTCCCCCTGGCTAGGCTCATGTTTCTACTTGAAGATAAGCTGTCACAAACTTGTGCTAAAACCGCATTGTTGTTTTCATATGATCTCATTTATGACAGAGGCACTTCATTTGTCACTGCATATGTGCATAAACCAAAATCTTTTTGAAAACACCTGAGATCAGAGATTTTTAATGGCGAGCAGAGTGGCCGCATCGGAAGCGTGCTGGCCCATAACCCAGAGTTCGATGGATGAACGTAACCATCCTCTTCTAAGGCGTCTACACTTATAAACATGGTATTATCAGTTTAGTCACTTAAGACAAAGAAATTGGGCCACAAGGAGCACACGTTTTTTATTACAGCCCCAGTGCCTAAATGTGCCTAAACCAAGTCTTTTTGAAAAAACCTGTGAATCAGAGTTTTTTCATGGGGAGCAGATTGGCGCAGCGGAAGCCTGCCGGGCCCATAACTCAGAGGTCGATGGATCGAAACCATCCTCTGCTAAGAGTGCTTTACTTGTAAAAATGCTCTGTTCCTACTTGAAGATAAGCTGTCACAACTCTGTGCTAAAACCTTTTGTTGATTTCACCTGATCTCATTTATGACAAAGGCACTTCATTTGTGCCTAAACGCAAGTCTTTTTGTGAACACCTGTGAATCAGAGTTATTCCATGGGGAGCAGAGTGGCGCAGCGGAAGCGTCAAGCCCAAAACCCACAGGTCAATGGATCGAAACCATCCTCTGCTAAGGCGTCTTTACTTATAAACATGTTTTATCAGTTGTTGTCACTGAAGCCAAAGTAATGGGGGCACATGAGCACAAGTTTTTTACACGCCCAGTGGCCTAATGGATAAGGCACTGGCCTCCTAAGCTAGGGATTGTGGGTTCGAGTCCCATCTGGGATGGTTTACAGCAGAGTGGCGCAGCGGAAGCGTGCTGGGCCCATAACCCAGAGGTGGATGGATCGAAACCATCCTCTGCTAAGACAGTTTTACTTGTAAAAATGCTCTGTTTCTACTTGAAGATAAGCTGTCACAACTGTGCTAAAACCCTTTGTTGTTTTCACCTGATCTCATTTATGACAGAGGCACTTCATGTGTCACTTCATATGTGCCTAAACCAAGTCTTTTTGAAAAAACCTGTGAATCAGAGTTTTTTCGTGGGGAGTAGAGTGGCGCAGCGGAAGCGTGCTGGGCCCATAACCCAGAGGTCGATGGATCGAAACCATCCTATGCTAAGACAGTTTTACTTGTAAAAATGCTCTGTTCCTACTTGAAGATAAGCTGTCACAACTTTGTGCTAAAACCATTGTTGTTTTCACATGATCTCATTTATGACAGAGGCACTTCATTTGTCACTTCATATATGCCTAAACCAAATCTTTTTGAAAACACCTGTGAATTAAAGATCTTCCATGACCAGCAGAGTGGCGCAGCAAAAGCGTGCTGTGCCTGTAATCCAGAGTTCGATGGATCAAAACCTTTCTCTGCTAAGAATTCTTTACTTGTAAAAATGCTCTGTTCCTACTTGAAGATAAGCTGTCACAACTCTTTGCTAAAACCATTGTTGTTTTCACCTGATCAAATTTATGACAGAGGCACTTCATGTGTCGCTTCATATGTGCCTAAACCAAGTCTTTTTGAAAAAACCTGTGATTCAGAGTTTTTTCATGGGGAGCAGAGTGGCGCAGCGGAAGCGTCCTGGCCCCATAACCCAGAGGTCGATGGATTGAAATCATCCTCCGCTAAGGCTGCTTTACTTGTAAAAATGCTCTGTTCCTACTTGAAGATAAGCTGTCACAACTCTGTGCTAAAACCAGTGTTGTTTTCACCTGATCTCATTTATGACAGAGGCACTTCATGTGTCACTTCATATGTGCCTAAACCAACTCTTTTTGAAAAAACCTGTGAATCAGAGTTTTTTCATGGGGAGCAGAAAGGCGCAGCGAAAGCGCGCTGGGCCCATAACCCAGAGGTCGATGGATCGAAACCATCCTCTGCTAAGGCGTCTTCACTTATAAACATGTTTTATCAGTTGTTGTCACTGAAGCCAAAGTAATGGGGGCACATGAGCACAAGTTTTTTACAGCCCCAGTGGCCTAATGGATAAGGCACTGCCCTCCTAAGCCAGGGATTGTGGGTTCGAGTCCCATTTGGGGTGGTTTTCAGCAGAGTGGCGCAGCGGAAGCGTGCTGGGCCCATAACCCAGAGGTCGATGGATTGAAACCATCCTCTGCTAAGACAGTTTTACTTGAAAAAATGCTCTGTTTCTACTTGAAGATAAGCTGTAACAACTCTGTGCTAAAACCCTTTGTTGTTTTCACCTGATCTCAGTTATGACAGAGGCACCTCATGTGTGCCTAAACGCAAGTCTTTTTGAAAACACCTGTGAATCAGAGTTTTTCCATTGGGAGCAGAGTAGCGCAGCGGAAGCGTGCTGGGCCCATAACCCAGAGGTCGATGGATCGAAACCATCCTCTGCTAAGGCGTCTTCACTTATAAACATGTTTTATCAGTTGTTGTCACTGAAGCCAAAGTAATGGGGGCACATGAGCACAAGTTTTTTACAACCCCAATGGCCTAATGGATAAGGCACTGTCCTCCTAAGCCAGGGATTGTGTGTTCGAGTCCCTGCTGGGGTGGTTTACAGCAGAGTGGCGCAGCGGAAGCGTGCTGGCCCTATAACCCAGAGGTCAATGGATCGAAAACCATCCTCTGCTAAGACAGTTTTACTTGTAAAAATGCTCTGTTTCTACTTGAAGATAAGCTGTCACCACTGTGCTAAAACCATTGTTGTTTTCACCTGATCTCATTTATGACAGAGGCACTTCATGTGTCACTTCATATGTGCCTAAACCAAGTCTTTTTGAAAAAACCTGTGAATCAGAGTTTTTTCGTGGGGAGCAGAGTGGCGCAGCGGAAGCGTGCCGGGCCCATAACCGAGAGGCTGATGGATCGAAACCATCCTCTGCTAAGACAGTTTTACTTGTAAAAATGCTCTGTTCCTACTTGAAGATAAGCTGTCACAACTTTGTTCTAAAACCATTGTTGTTTTCACCTGATCTCATTTATGACAGAGGCACTTCATTTGTCACTTCATATATGCCTAAACCAAATCTTTTTGAAAACACCTGTGAATCAGAGATGTTCCATGGCCAGCAGAGTGGCGCAGCAGAAGCGTGCTGGGCCTGTAATCCAGAGTTTGATGGATCAAAACCTTCCTCTGCTAAGAATGCTTTACTTGTAAAAATGCTCTGTTCCTACTTGAAGATAAGCTGTCACAACTCTGTGCTAAAACCATTGTTGTTTTCACTTTATCTCATTTATGACAGAGGCACTTTATGTGTCGCTTCATATGTGCCTAAACCAAGTCTTTTTGAAAAAACCTTTGAATCAGAGTTTTTTCGTGGGGAGCAGAGTGGCGCAGCGGTAGTGCGCTGGGCCCATAACCCAGAGGTCAATGGATCGAAACCATCCCCTGCTAAGACAGTTTTACTTGTAAAAATGCTCTGTTCCTACTTGAAGTTAAGCTGTCACAACTTTGTGCTAAAACCATTGTTGTTTTCACATGATCTCATTTATGACAGAGGCACTTCATTTGTCACTTCATATGTGCCTAAACAAAATCTTTTTGAAAACACGTGTGAATCAGAGATTTTCAATGGCGAGCAGAGTGGCGCAGCGGAAGCGTGCTGGGCCCATAACCCAGAGGTCGATGGATTGAAACCATCCTCTGCTAAGACAGTTTTACTTGTAAAAATGCTCTGTTCCTACTTGAAGATAAGCTGTCACAACTTTGTGCTAAAACCATTGTTGTTTTCACATGATCTCATTTATGACAGAGGCACTTCATGTGTCACTTCATATGTGCCTAAACCAAGTCTTTTTGAAAACACCTGTGAATCAGAGATTTTCCATGGCGGGCAGAGTGGCTTAGCGGAAGCGTCCTGGCCCCATAACCCAGAGGTCGATGGATCGAAATCATCCTCCGCTAAGGCTGCTTTACTTGTAAAAATGCTCTGTTCCTACTTGAAGATAAGCTGTCACAACTCTGTGCTAAAACCAGTGTTGTTTTCACCTGATCTCATTTATGACAGAGGCACTTCATGTGTCACTTCATATGTGCCTAAACCAACTCTTTTTGAAAAAACCTGTGAATCAGAGTTTTTTCATGGGGAGCAGAAAGGCGCAGCGAAAGCGCGCTGGGCCCATAACCCAGAGGTCGATGGATCGAAACCATCCTCTGCTAAGGCGTCTTCACTTATAAACATGTTTTATCAGTTGTTGTCACTGAAGCCAAAGTAATGGGGGCACATGAGCACAAGTTTTTTACAACCCCAATGGCCTAATGGATAAGGCATTGTCCTCCTAAGCCAGGGATTGTGTGTTCGAGTCCCTGCTGGGGTGGTTTACAGCAGAGTGGCGCAGCGGAAGCGTGCTGGCCCTATAACCCAGAGGTCAATGGATCGAAAACCATCCTCTGCTAAGACAGTTTTACTTGTAAAAATGCCCTTTTCTACTTGAAGATAAGCTGTCACCACTGTGCTAAAACCATTGTTGTTTTCACCTGATCTCATTTATGACAGAGGCACTTCATGTGTCACTTCATATGTGCCTAAATGCAAGTCTTTTTGAAAACACCTGTGAATCAGAGATTTTCCATGGCCAGCAGAGTGGCGCAGCGGAAGCGTGCTGGGCCTGTAATCCAGAGTTCGATGGATTAAAACCTTCCTCTGCTAAGAATGCTTTACTTGTAAAAATGCTCTGTTCCTTCTTGAAGATAAGTTTTCACAAGTCTGTGCTAAAACCATTGTTGTTTTCACCTGATCTCATTTATGACAAAGGCACTTCATTTGTGCCTAAACGCAAGTCTTTTTGTGAACACCTGTGAATCAGAGTTATTCCATGGGGAGCAGAGTGGCGCAGCGGAAGCGTCAAGCCCAAAACCCACAGGTCAATGGATCGAAACCATCCTCTGCTAAGGCGTCTTTACTTATAAACATGTTTTATCAGTTGTTGTCACTGAAGCCAAAGTAATGGGGGTATATGAGAACAAGTTTTTTACAGCCCCTGTGGCCCAATGGATAAGGCACTGGCCTCCTAAGCCAGGGATTGTGGGTTCGAGTCCCATCTGGGGTGGTTTACGGCAGAGTGGCGCAGCGGAAGCGTGCTGGGCCCATAACTCAGAGGTCGATGGATCGAAACCATCCTCTGCTGAGACAGTTTTACTTGTAATAATGCTCTCTTTCTACTTGAAGATAAGCTGTCACAACTCTGTGCTAAAACCCTTTGTTGTTTTCACCTGATCTCATTTATGACAGAGGCACTTCATATGTGCCTAAACGCAAGTCTTTTTGAAAACATCTGTGAATCAGAGTTTTTCCATTGGGAGCAGAGTGGCGCAGAGGAAGCGTGCTGGGCCCGTGCCCCAGAGGTCGATGGATTGAAACAATCATCTGCTAAGACAGTTTTACTTATAAAAATGCTCTGTTTCCACTTGAAGATAAGCTGACACAACTCTGTGCTAAAACCCTTTGTTGTTTTCACCTGATCTCATTTATGACAGAGGCACTTCATGTGTGCATAAACGCAAGTCTTTTTGAAAACATCTGTGAACCAGAGTTTTTCCATTGGGAGCAGAGTAGCGCAGCGGAAGCGTGCTGGGCCCATAACCCAGAAGTCGATGGATCGAAACCATCCTCTGCTAAGACAGTTTTACTTGTAAAAGTGCTCTGTTTCTACTTGAAGATAAGCTGTCACAACTCTGTGCTATAACCCTTTGTTGTTTTCACCTGATCTCATTTATGACAGAGGCACCTCATGTGTCACTTCATATATGCCTAAATGCAAGTCTTTTTGAAAATACCTGTGAATCAGAGATTTTCCATGGCCAGCAGAGTGGCGCAGCGGAAGCGTGCTGGGCCCGTAATCCAGAGTTCGATGGTTCAAAACCTTCCTCTGCTAAGAATGCTTTACTTGTAAAAATGCTCTGTTCCTACTTGGAGATAAGCTGTCACAAGTCTGTGCTAAAACCATTGTTGTTTTCACCTGGTCTCATTTATGACAGAGGCACTTCATGTGTCACTTCATATGCGCCTAAACCAAGTCTTTTTGAAAAAACCTGTGAATCAGAGTTTTTTCATGGGGAGCAGAGTGGCGCAGCGGAAGCGTGCTGGGCCCATAACCCAGAGGTCTATGGATCGAAACCATCCTCTGCTAAGGCGTCTTCACTTATAAACATTTTTTATCAGTTGTTTTTACTGAAGCCAAAGTAACGGGGGCACATGAGCACAAGCTTTTTACAACCCCAGTGGCCTTATGGATAAGGCACTGGCCTCCTAAGCCAGGGATTGTGGGTTCGAGTCCCATCTGGGGTGGTTTACAGCAGAGAGGCGCTGCGGAAGCGTGCTGGGCCCATAACCCAGAGGTCGATGGATCGAAACCATCCTCTGCTAAGACAGTTTTACTTGTAAAAATGCTCTGTTTCTACTTGAAGATAAGTTGTCACAACTCAGTGCTAAAACCCTTTGTTGTTCTCACCTGATCTCATTTATGACAGAGGCACTTCATGTGTGCCTAAACGCAACTCTTTTTGAAAAAACCTGTGAATCAGAGTTTTTTCATGGGGAGCAGAAAGGCGCAGCGAAAGCGCGCTGGGCCCATAACCCAGAGGTCGATGGATCGAAACCATCCTCTGCTAAGGCGTCTTCACTTATCAACATGTTTTATCAGTTGTTGTCACTTAAGCCAAAGTAATGGGGGCACAAGAGCACAAGTTTATTACAGCCCCAATGGCCTAATGGATAAGGCACTGGCCTCCTAAGCCAGGGATTGTGGGTTCGAGTCCCATCTGGGGTGGTTTACAGCAGAGAGGCGCTGCGGAAGCGTGCTGGGCCCATAACCCAGAGGTCGATGGATCGAAACCATCCTCTGCTAAGGCTGCTTTACTTGTAAAAATGCTCTGTTCCTACTTGAAGATAAGCTGTCACAACTTTGTGCTAAAACCATTGTTGTTTTCACATGATCTCATTTATGACAGAGGCACTTCATTTGTCACTTCATATGTGCCTAAACAAAATCTTTTTGAAAACACCTGTGAATCAAAGATTTTCAACGGCGAGCAGAGTGGCGCAGCGGAAGCGTGCTGGGCCCATAACCCAGAGGTCGATGGATTAAAACCATCCTCTGCTAAGACAGTTTTACTTGTAAAAATGCTCTGTTCCTACTTGAAGATAAGCTGTCAAAACTTTGTGCTAAAACCATTGTTGTTTTCACATGATCTCATTTATGACAGAGGCACTTTATGTGTCACTTCATATGTGCCTAAACCAAGTCTTTTTGAAAACACCTGTGAATCAGAGATTTTCCATGGCGGGCAGAGTGGCTTAGCGGAAGCGTCCTGGCCCCATAACCCAGAGGTCGATGGATCGAAATCATCCTCCGCTAAGGCTGCTTTACTTGTAAAAATGCTCTGTTCCTACTTGAAGATAAGCTGTCACAACTCTGTGCTAAAACCATTGTTGTTTTCACCTGATCTCATTTATGACAGAGGCACTTCATGTGTCACTTCATATGTGCCTAAACCAACTCTTTTTGAAAAAACCTGTGAATCAGAGTTTTTTCATGGGGAGCAGAAAGGCGCAGCGAAAGCGCGCTGGGCCCATAACCCAGAGGTCGATGGATTGAAACCATCCTCTGCTAAGACAGTTTTACTTGAAAAAATGCTCTGTTTCTACTTGAAGATAAGCTGTCACAACTCTGTGCTAAAACCCTTTGTTGTTTTCACCTGATCTCATTTATGACAGAGGCACCTCATGTGTGCCTAAACGCAAGTCTTTTTGAAAACACCTGTGAATCAGAGTTTTTCCATTGGGAGCAGAGTAGCGCAGCGGAAGCGTGCTGGGCCCATAACCCAGAGGTCGATGGATCGAAACCATCCTCTGCTAAGGCGTCTTCACTTATAAACATGTTTTATCAGTTGTTGTCACTGAAGCCAAAGTAATGGGGGCACATGAGCACAAGTTTTTTACAACCCCAATGGCCTAATGGATAAGGCACTGTCCTCCTAAGCCAGGGATTGTGTGTTCGAGTCCCTGCTAGGGTGGTTTACAGCAGAGTGGCGCAGCGGAAGCGTGCTGGCCCTATAACCCAGAGGTCAATGGATCGAAAACCATCCTCTGCTAAGACAGTTTTACTTGTAAAAATGCTCTGTTTCTACTTGAAGATAAGCTGTCACCACTGTGCTAAAACCATTGTTGTTTTCACCTGATCTCATTTATGACAGAGGCACTTCATGTGTCACTTCATATGTGCCTAAATGCAAGTCTTTTTGAAAACACCTGTGAATCAGAGATTTTCCATGGCCAGCAGAGTGGCGCAGCGGAAGCGTGCTGGGCCCGTAATCCAGAGTTCGATGGATTAAAACCTTCCTCTGCTAAGAATGCTTTACTTGTAAAAATGCTCTGTTCCTTCTTGAAGATAAGTTTTCACAAGTCTGTGCTAAAACCATTGTTGTTTTCACCTGATCTCATTTATGACATAGGCACTTCATGTGTCACTTCATATGTGCCTAAACCAAGTCTTTTTGAAAAAACCTGTGAATCAGAGGTTTTTCATGGGGAGCAGATTGGCGCAGCGGAAGCGTGCTGGGCCCATAACTCAGAGGTCGATGGATCAAAACCATCCTCTGCTAAGAGTGCTTTACTTGTAAAAATGCTCTGTTCCTACTTGAAGATAAGCTGTCACAACTCTGTGCTAAAACCTTTTGTTGATTTCACCTGATCTCATTTATGACAAAGGCACTTCATTTGTGCCTAAACGCAAGTCTTTTTGTGAACACCTGTGAATCAGAGTTATTCCATGGGGAGCAGAGTGGCGCAGCGGAAGCGTCAAGCCCAAAACCCACAGGTCAATGGATCGAAACCATCCTCTGCTAAGGCGTCTTTACTTATAAACATGTTTTATCAGTTGTTGTCACTGAAGCCAAAGTAATGGGGGCACATGAGCACAAGTTTTTTACACGCCCAGTGGCCTAATGGATAAGGCACTGGCCTCCTAAGCTAGGGATTGTGGGTTCGAGTCCCATCTGGGGTGGTTTACAGCAGAGTGGCGCAGCGGAAGCGTGCTGGGCCCATAACCCAGAGGTCGATGGATCGAAACCATCCTCTGCTAAGACAGTTTTACTTGTAAAAATGCTCTGTTTCTACTTGAAGATAAGCTGTCACAACTGTGCTAAACCCCTTTGTTGTTTTCACCTGATCTCATTTATGACAGAGGCACTTCATGTGTCACTTCATATGTGCCTAAACCAAGTCTTTTTGAAAAAACCTGTGAATCAGAGTTTTCTCGTGGGGAGCAGAGTGGCGCAGCGGAAGCGTGCTGGGCCCATAACCCAGAGGACGATGGATCGAAACCATCCTATGCTAAGACAGTTTTACTTGTAAAAATGCTCTGTTCCTACTTGAAGATAAGCTGTCACAACTTTGTGCTAAAACCATTGTTGTTTTCACATGATCTCATTTATGACAGAGGCACTTCATTTGTCACTTCATATATGCCTAAACCAAATCTTTTTGAAAACACCTGTGAATCAGAGATGTTCCATGACCAGCAGAGTGGCGCAGCAAAAGCGTGCTGTGCCTGTAATCCAGAGTTCGATGGATCAAAACCTTTCTCTGCTAAGAATTCTTTACTTGTAAAAATGCTCTGTTCCTACTTGAAGATAAGCTGTCACAACTCTGTGCTAAAACCATTGTTGTTTTCACCTGATCAAATTTATGACAGAGGCACTTCATGTGTCGCTTCATATGTGCCTAAACCAAGTCTTTTTGAAAAAACCTGTGATTCAGAGTTTTTTCATGGGGAGCAGAGTGGCGCAGCGGAAGCGTGCTGGGCCCATAACCCAGAGGCTGATGGATCGAAACCATCCTCTGCTAAGACAGTTTTACTTGTAAAAATGCTCTGTTTCTACTTGAAGATAAGCTGTCACAACTGTGCTAAAACCCTTTGTTGCTTTCACCTGATCTCATTTATGACAGAGGCACTTCATGTGTCACTTCATATGTGCCTAAACCAAGTCTTTTTGAAAAAACCTGTGAATCAGAGTTTTTTCGTGGGGAGCAGAGTGGCCCAGCGGAAGCGTGCCGGGCCCATAACCCAGAGGCTGATGGATCGAAACCATCCTCTGCTAAGACAGTTTTACTTGTAAAAATGCTCTGTTCCTACTTGAAGATAAGCTGTCATAACTTTGTTCTAAAACCATTGTTGTTTTCACATGATCTCATTTATGACAGAGGCACTTCATATATGCCTAAACCAAATCTTTTTGAAAACACCTGTGAATCAGAGATGTTCCATGGCCAGCAGAGTGGCGCAGCAGAAGCGTGCTGGGCCTGTAATCCAGAGTTTGATGGATCAAAACCTTCCTCTGCTAAGAATGCTTTACTTGTAAAAATGCTCTGTTCCTACTTGAAGATAAGCTGTCACAACTCTGTGCTAAAACCATTGTTGTTTTCACATTATCTCATTTATGACAGAGGCACTTTATGTGTCTCTTCATATGTGCCTAAACCAAGTCTTTTTGAAAAAACCTTTGAATCAGAATTTTTTCGTGGGGAGCAGAGTGGCGCAGCGGAAGTGCGCTGGGCCCATAACCCAGAGGTCAATGGATCGAAACCATCCCCTGCTAAGACAGTTTTACTTGTAAAAATGCTCTGTTCCTACTTGAAGATAAGCTGTCACAACTTTGTGCTAAAACCATTGTTGTTTTCACATGATCTCATTTATGACAGAGGCACTTCATTTGTCACTTCATATATGCCTAAACCAAATCTTTTTGAAAACACCTGTGAATCAGAGATGTTCCATGGCCAGCAGAGTGGTGCAGCAGAAGCGTGCTGGGCCTGTAATCCAGAGTTCGATGGATCAAAACCTTCCTCTGCTAAGAATGCTTTACTTGTAAAAATGCTCTGTTCCTACTTGAAGATAAGCTGTCACAACTCTGTGCTAAAACCATTGTTGTTTTCACTTTATCTCATTTATGACAGAGGCACTTTATGTGTCGCTTCATATGTGCCTAAACCAAGTCTTTTTGAAAAAACCTGTGATTCAGAGTTTTTTCATGGGGAGCAGAGTGGCGCAGCGGAAGCGTGCTGGGCCCATAACCCAGGGGTCGATGGGTCGAAACCATCCTCTGCTAAGACACTTTTACTTGTAAAAATGCTCTGTTTCTACTTGAAGATAAGCTGTCACAACTTTGTGCTAAAACCCTTTGTTGTTTTCACATGATCTCATTTATGACAGAGGCACTTCATTTGTCACTTCATATGTGCCTAAACCAAATCTTTTTGAAAACACCTGTGAATCAGAGATTTTTCATGGCGAGCAGAGTGGCGCAGCGGAAGCGTGCTGGGCCCATAACCCAGAGGTCGATGGATCGAAACCATCCTCTGCTAAGGCGTCTTCACTTATCAACATGTTTTATCAGTTGTTGTCACTTAAGCCAAAGTAATGGGGGCACAAGAGCACAAGTTTTTTACATCCCCAATGGCCTAATGGATAAGGCACTGGCCTCCTAAGCCAGGGATTGTGGGTTCGAGTCCCATCTGGAGTGGTTTACAGCAGAGAGGCGCAGCGGAAGCGTGCTGGGCCCATAACCCAGAGGTCGATGGATCGAAACCATCCTCTGCTAAGGCTGCTTTACTTGTAAAAATGCTCTGTTGCTACTTGAAGATAAGCTGTCACAACTTTGTGCTAAAACCATTGTTGTTTTCACATGATCTCATTTATGACAGAGGCACTTCATGTGTCACTTCATATGTGCCTAAACAAAATCTTTTTGAAAACACCTGTGAATCAGAGATTTTCAATGGCGAGCAGAGTGGCGCAGCGGAAGCGTGCTGGGCCCATAACCCAGAGGTCGATGGATTGAAACCATCCTCTGCTAAGACAGTTTTACTTGTAAAAATGCTCTGTTCCTACTTGAAGATAAGCTGTCACAACTTTGTGCTAAAACCATTGTTGTTTTCACATGATCTCATTTATGACAGAGGCACTTCATGTGTCACTTCATATGTGCCTAAACCAAGTCTTTTTGAAAACACCTGTGAATCAGAGATTTTCCATGGCGGGCAGAGTGGCTTAGCGGAAGCGTCCTGGCCCCATAACCCAGAGGTCGATGGATCGAAATCATCCTCCGCTAAGGCTGCTTTACTTGTAAAAATGCTCTGTTCCTACTTGAAGATAAGCTGTCACAACTCTGTGCTAAAACCAGTGTTGTTTTCACCTGATCTCATTTATGACAGAGGCACTTCATGTGTCACTTCATATGTGCCTAAACCAACTCTTTTTGAAAAAACCTGTGAATCAGAGTTTTTTCATGGGGAGCAGAAAGGCGCGGCGAAAGCGCGCTGGGCCCATAACCCAGAGGTCGATGGATCGAAACCATCCTCTTCTAAGGCGTCTTCACTTATAAACATGTTTTATCAGTTGTTGTCACTGAAGCCAAAGTAATGGGGGCACATGAGCACAAGTTTTTTACAGCCCCAGTGGCCTAATGGATAAGGCACTGGCCTCCTAAGCCAGGGATTGTGGGTTCGAGTCCCATCTGGGGTGGTTTTCAGCAGAGTGGCGCAGCGGAAGCGTGCTGGGCCCATAACCCAGAGGTCGATGGATTGAAACCATCCTCTGCTAAGACAGTTTTACTTGAAAAAATGCTCTGTTTCTACTTGAAGATAAGCTGTCACAACTCTGTGCTAAAACCCTTTGTTGTTTTCACCTGATCTCATTTATGACAGAGGCACCTCATGTGTGCCTAAACGCAAGTCTTTTTGAAAACACCTGTGAATCAGAGTTTTTCCATTGGGAGCAGAGTAGCGCAGCGGAAGCATGCTGGGCCCATAACCCAGAGGTCGATGGATCGAAACCATCCTCTGTTAAGGCGTCTTCACTTATAAACATGTTTTATCAGTTGTTGTCACTGAAGCCAAAGTAATGGGGGCACATGAGCACAAGTTTTTTACAACCCCAATGGCCTTATGGATAAGGCACTGTCCTCCTAAGCCAGGGATTGTGTGTTCGAGTCCCTGCTGGGGTGGTTTACAGCAGAGTGGCGCAGCGGAAGCGTGCTGGCCCTATAACCCAGAGGTCAATGGATCGAAAACCATCCTCTGCTAAGACAGTTTTACTTATAAAAATGCTCTGTTTCTACTTGAAGATAAGCTGTCACCACTGTGCTAAAACCATTGTTGTTTTCACCTGATCTCATTTATGACAGAGGCACTTCATGTGTCACTTCATATGTGCCTAAATGCAAGTCTTTTTGAAAACACCTGTGAATCAGAGATTTTCCATGGCCAGCAGAGTGGCGCAGCGGAAGCGTGCTGGGCCTGTAATCCAGAGTTCGATGGATTAAAACCTTCCTCTGCTAAGAATGCTTTACTTGTAAAAATGCTCTGTTCCTTCTTGAAGATAAGTTTTCACAAGTCTGTGCTAAAACCATTGTTGTTTTCACCTCATCTCATTTATGACATAGGCACTTCATGTGTCACTTCATATGTGCCTAAACCAAGTCTTTTTGAAAAAACCTGTGAATCAGAGTTTTTTCATGGGGAGCAGATTTGGCGCAGCGGAAGCGTGCTGGGCCCATAACTCAGAGGTCGATGGATCAAAACTATCCTCTGCTAAGAGTGCTTTACTTGTAAAAATGCTCTGTTCCTACTTGAAGATAAGCTGTCACAACTCTGTGCTAAAACCTTTTGTTGATTTCACCTGATCTCATTTATGACAAAGGCTCTTCATTTGTGCCTAAACGCAAGTCTTTTTGTGAACACCTGTGAATCAGAGTTATTCCATGGGGAGCAGAGTGGCGCAGCAGAAGCGTCAAGCCCAAAACCCACAGGTCAATGGATCGAAACCATCCTCTGCTAAGGCGTCTTTACTTATAAACATGTTTTATCAGTTGTTGTCACTGAAGCCAAAGTAATGGGGGCATATGAGAACAAGTTTTTTACAGCCCCAGTGGCCCAATGGATAAGGCACTGGCCTCCTAAGCCAGGGATTGTGGGTTCGAGTCCCATCTGGGGTGGTTTACGGCAGAGTGGCGCAGCGGAAGCGTGCTGGGCCCTTTAACCCAGAGGTCGATGGATCGAAACCATCCTCTGCTGAGACAGTTTTACTTGTAATAATGCTCTCTTTCTACTTGAAGATAAGCTGTCACAACTCTGTGCTAAAACCCTTTGTTGTTTTCACCTGATCTCATTTATGACAGAGGCACTTCATATGTGCCTAAACGCAAGTCTTTTTGAAAACATCTGTGAATCAGAGTTTTTAAATTGGGAGCAGAGTGGCGCAGAGGAAGCGTGCTGGGCCCGTGCCCCAGAGGTCGATGGATTGAAACAATCATCTGCTAAGACAGTTTTACTTGTAAAAGTGCTCTGTTTCTACTTGAAGATAAGCTGTCACAACTCTGTGCTATAACCCTTTGTTGTTTTCACCTGATCTCATTTATGACAGAGGCACCTCATGTGTCACTTCATATATGCCTAAATGCAAGTCTTTTTGAAAATACCTGTGAATCAGAGATTTTCCATGGCCAGCAGAGTGGCGCAGCGGAAGCGTGCTGGGCCCGTAATCCAGAGTTCGATGGATCAAAACCTTCCTCTGCTAAGAATACTTTACTTGTAAAAATGCTCTGTTCCTACTTGGAGATAAGCTGTCACAAGTCTGTGCTAAAACCATTGTTGTTTTCACCTGATCTCATTTATGACAGAGGCACTTCATGTGTCACTTCATATGTGCCTAAACCAAGTCTTTTTGAAAAAACCTGTGAATCAGAGTTTTTTCATGGGGAGCAGAGTGGCGCAGCGGAAGCGTGCTGGGCCCATAACCCAGAGGTCTATGGATCGAAACCATCCTCTGCTAAGGCGTCTTCACTTATAAACATTTTTTATCAGTTGTTTTTACTGAAGCCAAAGTAACGGGGGCACATGAGCACAAGCTTCTTACAACCCCAGTGGCCTTATGGATAAGGCACTGGCCTCCTAAGCCAGGGATTGTGGGTTCGAGTCCCATCTGGGGTGGTTTACAGCAGAGAGGCGCAGCGGAAGCGTGCTGGGCCCATAACCCAGAGGTCGATGGATCGAAACCATCCTCTGCTAAGGCTGCTTTACTTGTAAAAATGCTCTGTTCCTACTTGAAGATAAGCTGTCACAACTTTGTGCTAAAACCATTGTTGTTTTCACATGATCTCATTTATGACAGAGGCACTTCATTTGTCACTTCATATGTGCCTAAACCAAATCTTTTTGAAAACACCTGTGAATCAGAGATGTTCCATGGCCAGCAGAGTGGCGCAGCAGAAGCGTGCTGGGCCTGTAATCCAGAGTTCGATGGATCAAAACCTTCCTCTGCTAAGAATGCTTTACTTGTAAAAATGCTCTGTTCCTACTTGAAGATAAGCTGTCACAACTCTGTGCTAAAACCATTGTTGTTTTCACTTTATCTCATTTATGACAGAGGCACTTTATATGTCGCTTCATATGTGCCTAAACCAAGTCTTTTTGAAAAAACCTGTGAATCAGAGTCTTTTCATGGGGAGCAGAGTGGCGCAGCGGAAGCGTGCTGGGCCCATAACCCAGAGCTCGATGGATCGAAACCATCCTCTGCTAAGACAGTTTTACTTGTAAAAATGCTCTGTTTCTACTTGAAGATAAGTTGTCACAACTCAGTGCTAAAACCCTTTGTTGTTCTCACCTGATCTCATTTATGACAGAGGCACTTCATGTGTGCCTAAACGCAAGTCTTTTTGAAAACACCTGTGAATCACAGTTTTACTTGTAAAACTGCTCTGTTTCTACTTGAAGATAAGCTGTCACAACTCTGTGCTAAAACCCTTTGTTGTTTTCACCTGATCTCATTTATGACAGAGGCACTTCATGTGTGCCTAAACGCAAGTCTTTTTGAAAACACCTGTGAAGCACAGTTTTACTTGTAAAACTGCTCTGTTTCTACTTGAATGTAAGCTGTCACAACTCTGTGCTAAAACTCTTTGTTGTTTTCACCTGATCTCATTTATGACAAAGGCACTACATATGTTTCTAAACGCAAGTCTTTTTGAAAACACCTTTGAATCAGAGATTTTCCATGGCGAGCAGAGTGGCGCAGCGGAAGCGTGCTGGGCCCATAACCCAGAGATCGATGGTTTGAAACCATCCTCTGCTAAGGCGTCTTCCCTTATAAACATCTTTTATCAGTTGTTGTCACTGAAGCCAAAGTAATGGGAGCACATGAGCACAAACTTTATACAGCCCCAGTGGCCTAATGGGTAAGGCACTGGCCTCCTAAGCCAGGGATTGTGTGTTCGAGTCCCATCTCGGTTTGTTTACAGCTGAGTTGTGCAGCGGAAGCGTGCTGGTCCCATAACCCAGAGCTCGATGGATCGAAACCATCCTCTGCTAAGACGGTTTTACTTGTAAAAATGCTCTGTTTCTACTTGAAGATAAGCTGTCACAACTCAGTGCTAAAACCCTTTGTTGTTCTCACCTGATCTCATTTATGACAGAGGCACTTCATGTGTGCCTAAACGCAAGTCTTTTTGAAAACACCTGTGAATCACAGTTTTTTTGTAAAACTGCTCTGTTTCTACTTGAAGATAAGCTGTCACAACTCAGTGCTAAAACCCTTTGTTGTTTTCACCTGATCTCATTTATGACAGAGGCACTTCATGTGTGCCTAAACGCAAGTCTTTTTGAAAACACCTGTGAATCAGAGTTTTTCCATGGCGAGCAGAATGGCGCTGCGAAAGCGTGCTGGGCTCATAACCCAGAGGTCGATGGATCGAAACCATCCTCTGCTAAGGCGTCTTTACTTATAAACATTTTTTATCAGTTGTTTTTACTGAAGCCAAAGTAACGGGGGCACATGAGCACAAGCTTCTTACAACCCCAGTGGCCTTATGGATAAGGCACTGGCCTCCTAAGCCAGGGATTGTGGGTTCGAGTCCCATCTGGGGTGGTTTACAGCAGAGAGGCGCAGCGGAAGCGTGCTGGGCCCATAACCCAGAGGTCGATGGATCGAAACCATCCTCTGCTAAGGCTGCTTTACTTGTAAAAATGCTCTGTTCCTACTTGAAGATAAGCTGTCACAACTTTGTGCTAAAACCATTGTTGTTTTCACATGATCTCATTTATGACAGAGGCACTTCATTTGTCACTTCATATGTGCCTAAACCAAATCTTTTTGAAAACACCTGTGAATCAGAGATGTTCCATGGCCAGCAGAGTGGCGCAGCAGAAGCGTGCTGGGCCGGTAATCCAGAGTTCGATGGATCAAAACCTTCCTCTGCTAAGAATGCTTTACTTGTAAAAATGCTCTGTTCCTACTTGAAGATAAGCTGTCACAACTCTGTGCTAAAACCATTGTTGTTTTCACTTTATCTCATTTATGACAGAGGCACTTTATATGTCGCTTCATATGTGCCTAAACCAAGTCTTTTTGAAAAAACCTGTGAATCAGAGTCTTTTCATGGGGAGCAGAGTGGCGCAGCGGAAGCGTGCTGGGCCCATAACCCAGAGCTCGATGGATCGGAACCATCCTCTGCTAAGACAGTTTTACTTGTAAAAATGCTCTGTTTCTACTTGAAGATAAGTTGTCACAACTCAGTGCTAAAACCCTTTGTTGTTCTCACCTGATCTCATTTATGACAGAGGCACTTCATGTGTGCCTAAACGCAAGTCTTTTTGAAAACACCTGTGAATCACAGTTTTACTTGTAAAACTGCTCTGTTTCTACTTGAAGATAAGCTGTCACAACTCTGTGCTAAAACCCTTTGTTGTTTTCACCTGATCTCATTTATGACAGAGGCACTTCATGTGTGCCTAAACGCAAGTCTTTTTGAAAACACCTGTGAAGCACAGTTTTACTTGTAAAACTGCTCTGTTTCTACTTGAATGTAAGCTGTCACAACTCTGTGCTAAAACTCTTTGTTGTTTTCACCTGATCTCATTTATGACAAAGGCACTACATATGTTTCTAAACGCAAGTCTTTTTGAAAACACCTTTGAATCAGAGATTTTCCATGGCGAGCAGAGTGGCGCAGCGGAAGCGTGCTGGGCCCATTACCCAGAGGTCGATGGTTTGAAACCATCCTCTGCTAAGGCGTCTTCCCTTATAAACATCTTTTATCAGTTGTTGTCACTGAAGCCAAAGTAATGGGAGCACATGAGCACAAACTTTATACAGCCCCAGTGGCCTAATGGGTAAGGCACTGGCCTCCTAAGCCAGGGATTGTGTGTTCGAGTCCCATCTCTGTTTGTATACAGCTGAGTTGTGCAGCGGAAGCGTGCTGGTCCCATAACCCAGAGCTCGATGGATCGAAACCATCCTCTGCTAAGACGGTTTTACTTGTAAAAATGCTCTGTTTCTACTTGAAGATAAGCTGTCACAACTCAGTGCTAAAACCCTTTGTTGTTCTCACCTGATCTCATTTATGACAGAGGCACTTCATGTGTGCCTAAACGCAAGTCTTTTTGAAAACACCTGTGAATCACAGTTTTTTTGTAAAACTGCTCTGTTTCTACTTGAAGATAAGCTGTCACAACTCAGTGCTAAAACCCTTTGTTGTTTTCACCTGATCTCATTTATGACAGAGGCACTTCATGTGTGCCTAAACGCAAGTCTTTTTGAAAACACCTGTGAATCAGAGTTTTTCCATGGCGAGCAGAATGGCGCTGCGAAAGCGTGCTGGGCTCATAACCCAGAGGTCGATGGATCGAAACCATTCTCAGCTAAGGCGTCTTCACTTGTTAATATTTTTTATCAGTTGTTGTCACTGAAGCCAAAGTAATGGGGGCACATGAGTACAGATTTTTTACAGCCCCAGTGGCCTAATGGATAAGGCACTGGCCTCCTAAGCCAGGGAGTTCAGTGGGTTCAAGTCCCTTCCGGGGTGGTTTACAGCAGATTGGCGCAGCAGAAGCATGTTGGGCCCATTACCCAGAGGTCGTTGGGTCAAACCATCCTCTGCTAAGACCACTTTACTTGTAAAAATGCTGTTTCTACTTGAAGAAAAGCTATCACAACTCTGTGATAAATCCCTTTGCTTTTTTTTCACCTGATCTCGTTTATGACAGAGGCACTTCATGTGTCACTTCATGTGTGCCTAAACACAAGTCCTTTTGAAAACACCTGTGAATTGCGGATGTCCCATGGCGAACAGAGTATCAAGCAGTGCAAATTGTTGCGTGCCAAAACACAAGTCCTTTTGAAAACACTTGTGAATGGGGGTTGTTCCATGGCGAGCTTTAATTAATTAAGAGAATTCATTATTTCACATCAACATAATGGGTTGTTCTGCAGTAGAATGTGCTAACCGATCAAGGGGCAGTGGCGTGTGCTTGCGATTGATTCTGCGAGAGTGAGGGCGGGGCCTTAATTTCACACCTTTACTTCCTGCTCACTACTGCACAAACTCAAGTCCCAAGATGTCAGCTCCATATCGGGACACTGGCGGCTTCACTTCTCACCAATGGAAGAGAGCGAAGGGGCGTCGTCCATCTTTTTTTACAGTCTATGGTCAGTAATCATTACGGACAATGTCAGTAAAGATTACGGCGACATTTACTTTGTGTAAAAAGGTCCGGAAAAATTGCCTCAGGTAATACTAATCCCATGCGAATAGACCCGCTGTAAATATGAACGTAAATATTTCGTCATTTCCTGTTTAAAAGTTGTTTTCCGCGTTTTTTTTTTACTATGGAGACGCTTGAAAAAGCATTCAGTTGCGTTCTACACACTGGGACAAGTCTGTGGCAAAACTCAAGTGTTTTCCACAAACCATTCAGATCAGAAAGAAGATCCAAAACACTTGTTAGGCAAAAAACATCTTTTAGCATTAGGTAAGTGCCTATTACCAACACAATCCAATCTGAAGTTAAATAATACATAATTCGACTGGACATAACTGCTATATACATATATAAATATAGGTTGTTTACGCACAAGATATCATGAAGCAGCGTAATACACACATGACGACAGGAGGGTGACGGTGATGCGCATATCGAGTTAATCTCCCACATCTGCTAGTTTTACTGAGACATATTATCCTGTGCGAATTAGCCATTATTATTACAGATGTCCTGTGGTAAAATTACATTACTTCTTCTACCCTTGTAAAGTTAATCCTGTCCAAATAGGACTAATGTGGACGTGGGGAAATCTTAGCCCTAAGGCCAAGACAAGGAAAGGAATACAAACTGACAATGGAAAAAGAAGAAATGTTTGAAAAACTGACTGATAGACTGGTAATAAAAGGAGTGAAATGTGAGGTAAAAAAAAATTGCAAAATAGAGACTAGTCTATGTTGTTTCCTTCATGCACCTGCCCGTCTATCTTGATGATAAAGACATTTTAGAAAAATTGGAAGGATGGGGAGTTAACCCCGTTTCAAAGATTAAAAGAAGATGCTACACTGAGGACGGAACAAGGTTCCTAAATGTGAGATTCCCCAAGGAAGTGGCATCGTTGTCATATAGCATACAGCGGAAGCGCCGAAGCATTTTAGGGTGATGCACATTCACCAGGTGAAGACTTAGATATAAGAAAATTAAAGAAAAGTACAAAAGTGAAGATGTGAAGACCAGTTGGGAAGGTTTTATGACTGAAATAAGGAAAATTTGGAATGGAGAGATCTTATATAATAATGATGATGATAGGAAGGTGTTACGTGCCACGTGCACTAACATACAGAGCGACGCCTATTAAAAGGTGACGCCCGGAGTTCCATCTCCTGCTCCCGCAAATCACACAACGAAACAATTGGAGTCAAAGCAAATGAAGGTTTATTTTAGGGGTAAGATTTCATTCGTTTTGCAAGGGAAAGTACAATGAAATGTGAGAGGGTTCAGTCGGCCGCAAAAACAACAAACAAAACAGGTCTTCTAACTAAGTTTTAGATTGTCTTAAAGTAAACAAAAGAAAGTACATTTCTTACCTCCCTGCTAACCAATAAACAAGAGAAAAATGTTAAAAAGAAAGAAAAGGGCCTCAGACCTCTCAATTAGTCTCAGTGAACACAATTACCGGCCTATACCGCTAACAATCTGAAACGCCGCACACAAGCGGCTTACTCTAAGGGAAGCAAAAAAACGGCCAACTCCACTATGTTGGTCGAAAACCCGATCGATCACACACCGTTCACAATACAATGAACCAGGAGGGGGAACTCGATGAACAAGCCTTCCACACAGCTTATATTCACACGCTGAGTCCAACAGCCCCACCCTTCTAAGCAGCTGCACCTGTTACACTCAAATGAGCATAAAGCGACAGGGAGAGAGAGAGAGAGCAGCAAAAACAAAAAGAAAACATGCTCAAACTCATTTGTTCTAGACAGAATTAAACACTTACGTTCTGACACCTAACACAGGGCAGAGGTGTATGGTTTTAATAAAGGAAAACAGTGATGTAATATGTAAAACAATATACAATGATAAAGAAGGGAAATGTATGGCAGTAGAAATAGATTTTTGAGGGCAAAGTATTAGTTGTGGTTAATGTTCATGCGCCAACGGAATTTTTACATTTTAATTCTGTTTTTAGCAAATTAAAAATGGGTGAGGGAATGGTTTTTAAAAGTGAAAAAGGAAGAAAAGAGTTGAAGCTATTAATGGAAGAAAACAACATGATCGATATACAAAGATGTACAAGGAACGTTGAGGGTTTTATCGTTAGTATTAAATATGAAGAATCGAGTCAAAGCGATCATAAATCAATTTGTATGCAAATAGACTGGAGTTCTGTGAAAAGAGGGCCGGGAGTATGGGTTTTAAATACAGAGATTTTAAAAAATGAAGATGATATTTTAAGTGTTAAAGAAATTATTGAAACGGAAAAGGAGAACGAAATGTACATTGGAGATAAAAGAATATGGTGGGAAAGTTAGTAAAAAAAAAAGTTTATAATAAAGTACTGCAAGTTAATACAGAAAAGTAAGAGAAACAAGGAGAGAGAAATAAGAGAAAAATTGAAAAAGGAATTAAATGAGAATGGAAAAGATATACAATATTGAAAGAAATGGAAGAGAAAAAACATGAAGGAGCAAGACTAAGAAATAAAGCAAAATACTCGGTGGAGGAAGAAAAATTTCCAAAGTTTTTCTTTAATCTAGAAAATAGAAGAGGCAAAGCGGAAATGATAAAAGAAATAAGAGGAAATAATGGAGTAGTTGTGGAAACAAACAAGGAAATACTAAAATAAATAAAAGCATACTATGAGAATGTGTTTAGTGCAGAGAACTGAAACAAATAAAAACAACAGTTGGAGAATCAGACCAAAAAAAGAGTGTGATGAAGAGATAAGAGAAGAAGAGATCAAAAGAGCAATAAATTAATTAAACAAAAAGAAAAATCCAGGTATAGATGGTCTGGGGAGTGAATTTTATAGTTTTAAAATATTTTGTTAACTAGCATTTTAAAAGAAGTACACACCCACCAAAAGGATTATTAGGAACACCATACTAATACTGTGTTTGACCCCCTTTCGCCTTCAGAACAGCCTTAATTCTACGTGGCATTGATTCAACAAGGTGCTGAAAGCATTCTTTAGAAATGTTGGCCCATATTGATAGGATAGCATCTTGCAGTTGATGGAGATTTGTGGGATGCACATCCAGGGCACGAGGCTCCCGTTCCACCACACCCCAAAGATGCTCTATTGGGTTGAGATCTGGAGACTGTGGGGGCCATTTTAGTACAGTGAACTCATTGTCATGTTCAAGAAACCAATTTGAAATGATTTGAGCTTTGTGAAACGGTGCATTATCCTGCTGGAAGTAGCCATCAGAGGATGGGTACATGGTGGCCATAAAGGGATGGACATGGTCAGAAACAATGCTCAGGTAGGCCGTGGCATTTAAACGATGCCCAATTGGCACTAAGGGGCCTAAAGTGTGCCAAGAAAACATCCCCCACACCATTACACCACCACCACCAGCCTGCACAGTGGTAACAAGGCATGATGGATCCATGTTCTCATTCTGTTTACGCCAAATTCTGACCCTACCATCTGAATGTCTCAACAGAAATCGAGACTCATCAGACCAGGCAACATTTTTCCAGTCTTTAACTGTCCAATTTTGGTGAGCTCTTGCAAATTGTAGCCTCTTTTTCCTATTTGTAGGAAGATTGAGTGAGTGGTTGGAGATGAGTGGTACCCGGTGGGGTGTTCTGCTGTTGTAGCCCATCTGCCGCAAGGTTGTGTGTGTTGTGGCTTCACAAATGCTTAGCTGCATACCTCGGTTGTAACGAGTGGATATTTCAGTCAAAGTTGCTCTTCTATCAGCTTGAATCAGTCGGCCCATTCTCCTCTGACCTCTAGCATCAACAAGGCATTTTCGCCCACAGGACTGCCGCATACTGGATGTTTTTCCCTTTTCACACCATTCTTTGTAAACCCTAGAAATGGTTGTGCGTGAAAATCCCAGTAACTGAGCAGATTGTGAAATACTCAGACCGGCCAATCTGGCACCAACAACCATGCCACGCTCAAAATTACTTAAATCACCTTTCTTTCCCATTCTGACATTCAGTTTGGAGTTCAGGAGAATGTCTTGACCAGGACCACACCCCTAAATGCATTGAAGCAACTGCCATTTGATTGGTTGATTAGATAATTGCCTTAATGAGAAATTGAACAGGTGTTCCTAATAATCCTTTAGGTGAGTGTATGTAGATATTTTTAAAAAAGGAGAATAGAATCAAAGAATGGGAATGGGTTTAATGAAGTTGATATACAAGCAAAAAGGAGAGAAGATAGATTTGAAGAACTACAGACCAATTATGATGTAGAATACTGACTTAAAGATTTTGTCTAAAATTTTAGCCAACAGATTGAAGGAATTAATGCAGAGTATAATTAAAAATAACCAAGTGTTCAGAGTGATAGGCCTCGCAGCAGAGACGTGAGGACAAGATGTAATACTGGCCACTGGTGCCAACAATCACTCGGGCCTGCCCACACCTGCAGAGACCACCTGTGGATGAGGACATCCATGCAGACATGGCAGGAGATAATTGTTCCTCAACCTGACCATGATGTGACTCCCGGGCTTCCAGATGAAAAATGGGTGGAGCTGGAAGAAGTTGGGAGATGGGAGCGCAGCCACCGTATCGACAAGCTCAGCTTGTGGAGGAAGACGCCACAGTGAAATTGTGTTCTCTGGGTTACGCACTGAACGACACCCAGGCCACAGCCCGAGATCCTGAAGCTCTATCCTCATCCACAGCTTCTGGTGTTGAGAACAGCTCCAGTTGCTCATGTCGTGGTCAGGCCAAGGCAGGAGAATGGGAACAGGAATGGGTGGCTGAGCTGAGGGAACTACGATTTAAAAAGAAAAATGGATAGGGCAAAAAGAATGTACTCCACTGATTATTATTATACACATACAAATAACACATTCACCTTACAGTTTCAAAAAACATTTGTATTCACAATTAATAAATACTCATTTTCAGCGCTACTGCTAACAGTACAATTCTGAGATTCTAGCCTACAGTTACTGTAAAGTGCTCTATGTTGTAGTGTATTTAAATCAGAAGTGCATCCAAAGACACAATTGTAAAAATCTGTCTTTCAGTATCACTTGCTACAGTAAATTACTTTAATTTTATTTACAGAGAGTGTTTGAATTGGATTCCATGCAAAGTCCAAATAAATTTTGGAGATGAAGCAGGGTGCAATCTTACGAAGGAGAGGCAGAAACGTATTTGGCCAATGTGCAATAGTGGAACTCCCTGGTCAGCGTGGAGGCAATCTCACCCTTTTAGCAGACATTAGCAATGATGGGGTTCTCCAAGCACATGCAACCCTAGGGCCATACAATACTGAACATCTTCTCACATGTCTGGATGGTCTAAGGAGTGTTTTGTTAGAACGAGAGCAGCAGTGGAAGATCAGCAACCAGTGCCTTCTTTGGGGGTCATGGCGGCGGCGCGCATAGACACAGCGGCTCTAGGCTTTCCCTTTCGGTGCTTTCTTAACATAGTTTTGTTAATTTGTTTGTTTTTTAGTTGTGAACCTGTGGTAAGTCGCAGGCACCAGTTCTACAGTCGACACAATTTACGAGTGACTTTGTGCACCTTCACAACATACCGGATGAGATTGCTAGATCACCGGCTCTCCGTGTATTGTTGTTAAGGCGGAGGAGATACCGGAAGAAAAAGCGAGGATGTCGGCCTGGAGTATTTCGCAAGGCTAAAGAGGCAACCACATAAACCACCACTACCCAGCTTGTTACTCACAAATGCCAGATCCATCGTGAACAAATTAGATGAACTGAATCTCTGGATTTCTTCTGACAAACTGGTGATAACGGAGATATGGCTGCACTCATTAATTCCAGATGCAGCCATGGAGCTAACAGGCCGTACACTATTTCGCTGGGACAGAAATGAGGACTCCGGTAAGACGAAAGGAGGGGGGTTATGCATTTACGTCCACAATAGCTGGTGCACCAACACACAAACCATTGACACACACTGTTCCCCTGATTTGGAGTACCTGACGATTAAATGCCGGACGTTTTATCTCCCGTGGGAGTTCTCTGTGGTGATGGTCACTGTCGTTTACATACAACCAGATGCTAACGCTAACACTGCTTTAGGCACTCTACATGGCTCTATTAGTGCACAATAGAACAAATATCCTGATGCTGCCCACATAATAACAGCATCAGGGGATTTTAACCATGTAGATCTAAAACAGGTCCTCCCCAAGCTCACACAACACATTAAGTGTGCCACAAGGGGAGTTAACATACTCGACAAAGGCTATTCTAATATTTAGACAACACCATTACCTTAGGATAGTCAGACCACCTATCCATACTACTCACCCCAGCATATACCCCCCTCAGAAGAAAAGTTCAAGTAACCTCAAAGACTGTTAAGACGTGGCCTGAGGGGGCCTCATTACAGCAGCAGGATTGTTTCGATAGAACCAACTGGGACATCTTCGAGGACGAGGACCTGGAGGCTTATACCACCACGGTACTTTCCTACATCAACACATGTGTTGACAATGTTACAGTTAGCAAACAGTTTCTGATGTACCCTAACCAAAAGCCCTGGTGCACGGGAGTGGTTAGCAATCTCCTCAAAGAGCGCAACAATGTCTTCAGGTCCGGCGACAGAGCACTGTACAGCTCTGCAAGAGCCAGCCTGAAGAGAGGCATCAGAGATGCCAAAGCAGCTCACAAGATGAGGATTGAGGATCACTTTAACATCAACAACCCACGGAGGCATCCAGCATCTCACCAATTACAGAAGCAACAACACTACCGCAGACGGTGACACCGCTCTGGCAGAGAAACTAAATTGTTACTTCGCCCGCTTTGAGCTAGGGAGCACGGCCACCGACTCGTCTCCTTCCCCTGACGGCAACAATAGTCACACACTCACTGTGCAAGAGCATGAGGTGAGGCGGGTGCTCAGTAGAGTAAACCCGCAGAAAGCTGCACGTCCAGATGGGGTCATAGGCAGGGTACTAAAGGACTGTGCGGCAAAGCTCTCAGAGGTCTTCACTAGACTCTTCAACCTGTCCCTGTCCAAGTCCATTGTTCCACCCTGTCTCAAATCTACTACAGTAATTCCCCTGCCCAAGAAACCCACCATAAGCAGCTTAAATGACTACCGCCCTGTGGCACTTTCACCAGTGATCACTAAGTGCTTTGAGCGGTTGGTCCAGCAGCACATCATAGCTAACCTCACAACCACCTATGACCCATACCAGTTTGCCTACAGAGCGAACAGGTCTACAGAAGATGCTATTATCACTGCTCTCCACAATGCACTATCCCAACTTGAACACCGGGAGGGTGAGGATGCTCTTTATAGATTTTAGCTCTGCTTTCAATACAATAATTCCTGGGAGACTTGTCACCAAACTTATCGATTTAGGACTTCCCTGATCCATCTGCCAATGGATTATAGACTTCTTGACCAACTGACCTCAAACGGTAAGAATAGGCCCACACATCTCCACCCAACTCACAATCAGCACAAGCTCCCCCCAGGGCTGTGTGTTGAGTCCCCTGCTCTAGTTTCTCTACACATACGACTGCACCACCATGCACTCTACTAAGACCATAATTAAGTATACGGAGAACACAACCGCAGTTGGTCTCATCTCAGGGGGAGACAAGTCAGCCTATTGGGAGGAGGTCCGCAAACTGGTTGAGTGGTACAAGGACAATAACCCCATCTTGAACACATCCAAGACAAAGGAATTAATCATTGACTTCCGTAGGAAAAAGGCCTACACGGAACCACTCCAGAGTAATGGGGAAAGTGGGGAAAGGGTTCCTGTCTTCAAGTTCCTAGGCACATACATCACAGAGGACTCCTCTCGGTGTCAGCTTTCACCGAAGTCAAGTCAAGTCAAGTCAAGTGTATTTATATAGTGCTTTTCACAATATAAATTGCATCAAAGCAGCTTCACAATATCAATCAAATAACATAATGGTTGTGTGGCGAACAGGACGGCCGAGGGACGTGAGAGAACGGCGCGAGGCCGGTGGTGCGATTGCTAATGAGCAACACATGTGAGGCACACCGGTCTCGCATCTCTCACGGAGGAGCGGAAGCATAAAGGAGGAGCGACGACATTGATGATGGAGAGAGGAACAGGCCTGTATTTTAGTTGTGTTTTGTTTTTGTATTTTACTTTGGCCAGCAGTCGTTCGCGAGGGGCTGCTGGCAGTTATATTTATTTTCTGTGGCCAGCAGTCGTCCGCGAGGGGCTGCTGGCGGTATTTTCATTTGTTTGTTTTATTTACATAAATTATATTTTGATGGTTCGCCGGTTCCCGCCTCCTTCTTCCCTGAACATTGCTACACTGGTGCCGAAACCCGGGAAGAGGGAGGAGCGAGCTGTCAGAGAGTCCTCGCCGGTGTGGGGAATCCGCGGTGCCATCGAGCATGGTGCGCGAGTCGCCGCCGCTCGCCGTGGGCCGGAGCCTGCTGCCATCCGCCGAGCGAGGGGAGGAGCAGGGAGCGGGGGACTCGCGGCCACGGACGCTCGAGGCGGTGCGCTGGAGTGAGTTGCCGGTGGGACGGTCAAGCTCGCTGCCGGCCGCCTGGGTATTGGAGGGGCGGCTGCCATCCGGGAGGGAGAGGAGGAGTCGCCGCCGCTCGCCGTGGGCCGGAGCCTGCTGCCGTCCACCAGTGAAGGGGAGGAGCAGGGAGTGGGGGACTCCTGCCATCTGCCCAAGGCACCCGAGGAGCCGTCGCCGTCCACCGGGCGGCGGAGGAGCGTCGAGCCGTCCACCGAGGGCTACCCAGCGTCACCGCCAGGCACCACGGAGGAGATCGCCTAGCTGGTGGGGGACCAGATGGCAGCGCGTTGTGGGAACTGGACCAATTTTTTTTTTTCCTCTCTCCCCTCTCTCGATCTGTCGCTCCTCATGCTTCCGTCTCCGTTTCCCTCGGTTTGTCTGTCCATACTCCCCAGGGATCGCCGCCGCCGGGGGGGGGAGTAGGCACAGGCTCGTGGGTACCCCCCGGCCTGTGAGGGGCGATGGGGGTATGTGGCGAACAGGACGGCCGAGGGACGTGAGAGAACGGCGCGAGGCCGGTGGTGCGATTGCTAATGAGCAACACATGTGAGGCACACTGGTCTCGCATCTCTCACGGAGGAGCGGAAGCATAAAGGAGGAGCGACGACGTTGATGATGGAGAGAGGAACAGGCCTGTATTTTAGTTGTGTTTTGTTTTTGTATTTTACTTTAGCCAGCAGTCGTCCGCGAGGGGCTGCTGGCAGTCATATTTATTTTCTGTGGCCAGCAGTCGTCCGCGAGGGGCTGCTGGCAGTATTTTCGTTTGTTTGTTTTATTTACATAAATTATATTTTGATGGTTCGCCGGTTCCCGCCTCCTTCTTCCCTGAACATTGCTACAGTTTGTTTCTTAGTGAAAAAACATCCACGTTTGGTAGGGCTGATCAATGGTATTAATGCTTGGTTAATTAATTTGAATATCCCCAACTGAGCAAGCCAAAGGCAACAGTGGCAAGGAACCGAAAAACTCCATCAAGTGACCTACTGGTGTCCTAAAACTCCATCAGGTGACCTAATGGAGAAAAAAAAACCTTGGGAGAACCCAGGCTCAGTCGGGGGCCAGTTCTCCTCTGGCGTTTATGAACTAGAGGCCGGATTTACAGTAACTGTAATTTGATACAGAATTTTGTTTTATTTTATCACTTCGGGGTGGGTACGCGAACCGGATTCACAACGTTTTATCTGTAGAGTGGGAAAGGTTAGTTGGCACTTCAGCACTGTCATCGGGTCCAGGCAAAGCTCCTAGTCAGATCTGGATACGGCCTGGATCCGGTAGGCTGCGGGAAAACCTCGGGATAAACAAAGACACTAAAATTAGCGTAGATGCCATTCTTCTTATGATGATGTAACGAGTACATCAGGATTTAAGGGAAGTGTTCCCAGTTCCGGCTGACCTAATCTATGCAGCCTAACATTGAATTATAGAAGTCTATAATATATTATGTGTATGCTAGGTCAAAGAGATGTGTTTTTAGTCTAGCTTTGAACTGACAGAGTGTGTCTGCTTCCCGGACAATGGTAGGAAGACTGTTCCAAAGTTTTGGTGCTAAATAGGAAAAGGCTCTACCGCCAGCAGTCGATTTTGATATTCTAGGTATTATCAACTGGCCCGAATTTTGAGATCGCAATAGACGTGAAGGACTATAATGCGTTAAGAGCTCGCTCAAGTACTGCGGAGCTAAACCATTTAGTGCTTTGTAAGTAATCAACAATATTGTAAAATTTATACGATGTTTAATAGGCAGCCAATGCAGTGTTGACAGAACCGGGCTAATATGGTCATATTTCCTGGTTCTAGTAAGAACTCGAGCTGCAGCGTTTTGGACCAGCTGTAGTTTATTTATTAAGCGTGCAGGGCAACCACCCAGTAGAGCATTACAATAATCTAGTCTTACAAGAATCTTAATGTCATGAAAGCATGAACTGATTGTTCCGCATTTGTTAATGAGAGCATATGTCGTAATTTAGATATATTTTTAAGATGGAAAAATGCGGTTTTACAGATACTAGACACGTGACTTTCAAATGAAAGATTGCTATCAAAGAGCACACCCAGGTTCCTAACCGACGACGAAGACTTAACAGAGCAGCCATCAAGTGTTAGACAGTATTCTAGGTTATTACGTGTGGAAGTTTTTTGTCCAATAATTAGAATCTCTGTTTTTTCAGAGTTTAGTAGTAGGAAATTACTAGTCATCCAATTTTTTAAATCAGCTATGCATTCCGTTAATTTTTTGAATTGGTAAGTTTCGTTAGGTTTTGAAGAGATATACAGCTGAGTATCATCGGCATAACAATGAAAGCTAATTCCATGTTTCCTAATGATAGCATGTACAGAGTGAACAGCAGCGGTCCTAGTACTGAGCCTTGTGGTACGCCATACTGAACTTGTGATCGATAAGACATCTCTTCATTTACTGCTACAAACTGATAACGGTCAGATAAGTATGATTTAAACCATTCTAGTGCAATTCCACTAATGCCAACATAGTTTTCTAGTCTATTTAAAAGAATGTTGTGGTCAATTGTGTCAAATGCAGCACTAAGATCAAGTAACACTAATAGGGAGATACAACCACGGTCGGATGATAAAAGTAAATCATTTGTAACTCTAATGAGAGCTGTCTCAGTACTATGGTGCGGTCTAAATCCTGACTGAAAATCCTCGCAGATATCATTTCTTTCAAGAAAGGAACACAGTTGTGAGGATACTGCTTTTTCTAATATCTTTGACAGAAAAGGCAGATTTGAGATCGGCCTGTAATTGACTAATTCTGAAGGATCAAGTTGCGTTTTTTTAACAAGCGGTTTTATCATAGCCAGCTTAAAGGTTTTTGGTACGTATCCTAGAGACAAAGACGAATTAATGATATTTAGAAGAGGATCTATGATCTCTGGAAGCATCTCTTTCAATAGCTTAGTCGGTATCGGGTCTAACATACAAGTTGTCGATTTAGATGAATTAACGAGTTTGCAGAATTCTTCCTCTCCTATAGCAACAAATGAATAAAAATTTTCCTCAGGGAGACTACAATGTACTCCCTGATGCGATACTGTAATATGACAGTGGTTCAACAACAACCATTAATAAATGCATTCCTTCCACCATACAGGCCTTTCCTCAACCCAATATAAGAGTTTTCCTCTGCGTGGAGGTGGCAAGTCTGTGACCGAAACCCAAGGGACAACTTTGCCTGCGACGTAGATGAAGTCCTCTGACCGAACACCTCTAAGACATGATCCTGAGAATAATTCTGTTTGGTTTTTGTAGTATCATGGTTTTCAGTATTTTCATTATACTTAGATGTGTTTTATTTAGTTTTGTGCAAAATAATTACTATATACAATAAAAAAAAAGTTTTGTAACTACATGCCCTAGACACTGCGTTCTCCATTTTTTTAATGTAGTGTTTATTGAATGATCTGTAGTGCTTGCATTATTGACTCATGTGTGTATGATCTGAAAGCATTGTTTGATTTCGAGTACAGTTGAAATGTTTTTAAAGCAATTGTTTGATTTTGCCAGAAGAGTCACTGGTTTTGTGAATCTAGTTTGAAGATTTGGTTTTGTGTTTAAGGTTTTGAGAAATGTGTTTTAGCAATTCAGAAAAACTGTAATGAGTTAAGCAGCAGGCAGAAAACAGCGTTAATAAACAGGCAAAGTTCGCAACCAGGGTAAACGGTACAAACGAGGCAGAAAAATCCAAAACACAAGGCAAACAGGAAAAAATGCAATAAATTCCAGGGTCAAAAAACAGGTTTAATGCTCAGAATAATACCCAAAAGGAATAATCAACTTTTCAACTGAAGTGTGTACAAGCTGTGCTAAATATAGCAAGACTGATGAGCATAAGCAGTTGAGGAGAGCTGCGACCCGGAAGTCAAAACTCAGGAGACGACGGACTCCCTCCTGTGGAGAACGGTGCTATTTCAGTCAGAGCTTCAGGCTGGACAATCTGGGTTTTACAATGTCCTCAAAATGTTTGCACAAATATGTATACACGTTGTTCGTGAAAGTTTTTTTTTTCTTGGAACGTAGACATTCGTCTAATGTATTTTTTTAATCTACTTTTTTGATCATTAAGGAAAAAAGAAGAGAAATGAAGTTAAACTCACAATACACATGTATAAGGAACTAAATAATATGTGTAAGTTTTGGTAACTCTATTTTGATGGTCCCTTTTGAACATTTAACTTTGCAACTACATGTTGACTAACTATCATTAGAGTATTAGTAGAATATCTGCTTAATATCTGCTAACTCTTTATTGTGATGCTCCTCTAACAGATATTCTCCTGACTATAAGCATATTTGCGTCTACATGTCAACTTATTCTAATCCTAACCCGATTTGACCGACTTTGTTGAACCTATTGCATTACTGTATAATCAGGACTTCGAACTTCTCCTTCTGTAACATTCTTTGTTTTTATTATTTACAACTCCACTATTCAATCCAATTGTCAAACCTCAGAAAATAATGTAGTATTTGACTTAAATTCCTGCGACAGCAAGTGTGATTTGCTGCAACATGGCTTCTGAATCACAAGAACATGTAAATGCTGACTTCAGTGGCCTTCATATAACAGCTTGCTGATGAATATGTTATTGTAATGTCTTAAGAAAGAGCTTTAACACAGAACAAGAGTACTGACAGTAACAGCACCTACGCAGAACTAATATTTACTCATATGGCACTTCCTGAACCACCAGCTTTAACCCCGTAAATGCTGGTGCTGAAGAAAACAGCAAATCACAACTATTACAAATAGACTGCCGCGCTACATTATTGTTATTAATACATGAAATGTATAACACTGCTAAATAAATGATCTGATCATGTATTAATACACATATAGAAACATTCAATAACAAAGCAAACAAATAAAAACTCAAGCGATAAATTGTACAATATAGCCCTGTTACGGTTTGGCTATATGTTCATGATATTTGCTCTTCTTTTGTGGTCGATGATGTTCATCACATGTATCATGAACTTAGTCTTACAACACCAAACACTAAAGGAGACAGTGCAGGTCTTTTCAAGCACATGTACACACAAAACATACAAAATGCCATGCGCTGTGTAAACCAGCTGTGTTCTGCATAAGCTGAAAGCATTCAGTGACTTCAGACAGTTACTGGAATCAAGTTTTATGTTTCTCGGTCACGTGACCCAGCGAAGTGTTGTGAAGGACATTCTGGTCCAGGAAGAGTTGTGCAACAGCATGAGATTAAAACTTTTGCCAGATGTGATGCATTATGTGCTGTAAATCTGAATCTGAGACAGTTGAGTACATTGTGAGACAATTTCTGATAACTGAATGTACTGTATACAACAGAATGAACGTATGATCGTAGGCCCAATACTTTTTTTCCTGTTCATCATCTGCCTCGAGATTTTAAATACAAAATTGAAAACACTTACTTTATTTATATTATAAGTATTATTTTATGAACATATTTTTTGTTTAAATTGGCCACATACAAAAAGATGGACTAAGAAGTCTAAATTTAAACACTGTAAAAATGAAAAGACACTATTTGGTTTAATCTGATGACATCACATAAATATCAGCAATTGCACCACATGGCATATGTGTGCTCAGTTTGGGCCTTTGAATAAATCAATTGTTTTTTAAATGTGAGCTCCATTTTCTTAAAAAACAACAACAACAAAAAAAACACTTCCATCTTTGAAAAAAATATAATTTTGTTATTTGATCCAGAATGTGTGGAAACATTAGCCTTTTCTTTCTTTCTTTCTTTCTTTCTTTCTTTCTTTCTTTTTCCCCTTTTCGTGAGGTTTGAAGGAAAAAATGGTTCATGCATAGACAGTAAAAGAAAGGATTCATGAACGGTTACAGAACCCGGAAACTGAGCGAATTATGTTTAGAGGGGGAACCAAGTTAGACGCTGGCGTTATATTTGTTAAAAAATTTATTAAGATTACCTTCTTAATTCGTGAGTTACTGAATCTATGTTCAAATTAACTAAAATAAATAGGATAAACGATAGCCATTTAGTTGCTTTAGTCCATTTTCTCCGTATTCTCCGTCACTGACCCCCCCTCTGCAAATGGACTAGTCCAGCCTTTATTAAGCTGCTGCTCACGAGTGCGAGGAAGTGTGCTCGCCATTATTCTTTTGTTTGGGTTACTCTTCGGAAACAGTTGTCTTTCCTCAAGTATTTCGGTAAGTTTAGCTTAAAAAGTGGTATTTTTGGTAAGCCTTGTTCGTGTTTCGTTTTTATTGTCGTGTGGGTGACCTAGGGAGCCATTTTTAAAACAGATTGAGTTTTCAAGGTAGGCCTACCTACGCAGTTTGGATAAGTATGGAATTTGATTGGAGTTTTGTCCAATAGTTGTGTTTCTATATTATTGATCCTAATTTAGTGTTTTCTTAAATCTAAAACGTAAGTTTCTAAAAAATTAATGTATCGTACGAGCAGTTTTTTCCTTACACAACTATTGATTGTTTAGTGATTGTCGAACACAACTGAATTAACTAACGGAAAACCCTTTCACTATGTGGAACTGTGTCTTTATTATAGGCGAATCTCTTTTGAACGAATGTGCGTGTGCCACTCAAACTAGCAGCAATTAAATGAGCCGCAAACGATCATCTGCTCTACAGTTTGGTTGCATCATTCTCTGGTTGCATCAGACCATGACCGCAGTCTCGCGGGAGGGGGCGGGGCTACAGAGGGGCGGGGCTTAATTCGCAGTTCACTCACTGGATGAGAAGCGCGTCTTTAAAATAAGAAAACATCCTCCATTAATGCAATATAACTGTTTGTTTCAAATCCTTGTTAATGTACATAGACTTCATCCTAGTCTAAGATGATGCATTGGAATTTTAGAAACCGTGCTAATAGTAGTTGGATGCCAGATTATATTTTATATATTTGAGATTCAATAGTGTATTTTTTTTATTATAGAGCTCAGTTTTCCCACGATTCTGAAAATCGAACATTAGACAACAAACTAAATATGTAATTTAGTTGTGGTTCTGACAAAATGTTCTATTTAATGTTATAAATTAGTGTGATATCGGTCTAAAGTGTTGGTTTTAAATTTAATAAAGCTAGTGTGAATAAATACGTTTTGTCCAGAGTTTTTGAACTAATCCCAACAAGTACATTTTTAATTTGCATATGCAATCTTGTTTGAAGTGTAATATTGACTGCGGCTGCCTCAACATCAGTCTAAATCCTGACTATTAACTTTTCTCAATGCTTTATTATATTTGGTGTTTGCAACACATTCCAGAAATATTCCGGTGTATCGCAATTTCAAAGCTTTAATAGACCGCAGAATCATTGTCGTGTAGGAATGAGATCATGATCTTTTAATGATTAATCGTGCATACAATTGAGCCTATAGCTTATGTATTTGTTTGTCATATCTGTAAATTATTGTGAACTTGAAATGTTCTGTCTTTTAAGGTATCTTTTATGAGTACTCAAAAGCAGCAGAAGCCAACGCTAACAGGCCAGCGTTTCAAGACACGCAAGAGAGGTTTGTCTTATTTAAAAGTTGTCACTTGTACTTGATAAAGAAATTGAAATCTAATTCTTCTCATGTGTTAATGTTGACTTTAATACCCCCCCCATAGCAGAAGTCTCTCTTAGGAACGCTTTGACAGCGCCACATGCCAACTTGCCCTGACAATTCAATTATGAAATGCCCTTATTCTGAAAAAGCAATTATTCCTATGTACTTGATTCTTGCTCAAGCGGAGATTGCGATTCTCTCAATTATGAACCGACAACTAAACAATGTTCTGAAAACGTTAATTGCTGCAGTATTTAAAATGTTAATTTTTTTTTTATGATTCAGTGACTTGCTCATAAATGCTTCACTTGTTTCATTACTTGATTAATCAGTGTTTTTGAACATCTCTTGAATGATAAATGCCTCACTTGTTGCCACCTACTGGTGAAAACGATGTAATCTATACAATCGTTATTTGAAGCATTGTTACTTTCAAAAGGTGATCTGCTCGATTTTGATCGCTTCCGTAGAGTTTATATCTGAACTATAAACTTATTCCAGTACTACTGTAATTACCTTCATATTTTTTTCTGTGGCGGAAACAAGCTTCCATGGATTTGAATATTCCGGTGTGATTTGTCAAAGGTTTAAAACACTAGCGACTTTAATTGTTTAGGAAGGCGATCACATTCATAAATGTAATCGTGCCGCTTTAGCCTCTGTGGACTTTACTCTAAACCTCAGTTACTGAGATCAAAGACTGAGATGTGACGACCACTCCAGGCATGTCATTGGACGCTACCCCTCACTCTCTTTTGTTTTAACAGATGAAAAGGAGAGATTTGACCCTACCCAGTTTCAGGAACACATTGTACAAGGACTAAATCAAACTGGCCCTGATTTGGAGGCTGTTGCCAAGTTCCTAGATTCCTCTGGTGCCAAGCTTGACTATCGGCGCTATGCAGAAACCCTGTTTGATATCCTGGTGGCTGGTGGAATGCTGGGTAAGAGGACTTGAGTCTTTTGAACCACTTTGTTTCAGCAGTGAATTGTAGTCTTTAACTAGAGCGTGTCCATCTGTCGTTGTGCTGCTCAGCTCCGGGAGGTGCCATATCTGACGACATGACTCGGACTAACTTCTGTCTCTTCACCGCACAAGAAGACGTGACGACCATGAGAGCGTACGCTCAGGTATCTAAAGTCTCTGTTAGGAATGTGGGTCAAGATGTATAATGGTGTCTTAGGCCCTGTTTACAGCTGGTGTTGAGGCGTTTTAGTTGATCGGGTCACAAGTGGACGACACTAAATACAGCTGCAAACGAGTCTGAAACGCTTTGAGCTCGTCCACTTCCAGAGGCAGTGGAAAACGCATTAGACTGGATTGCTTTAGTACTGTAAGCGTTCATGTGTTCGAAACGCCACAAAAGACCGTCTACTCTCCACCTATTGACCTAATGCCTGAACATAATGGGAAGTGTGCTAACCAGATATTTAAACTGTCGGCTGAAGAACAAAGTATGAAAGACGTACCAAACACAATGTTCTCTCACCATTCCTGATTCATAACACACTGCATTCAGGGTTTTTTTTTTTATTATATATATATATATATATGGACTCCATGCGTGTTCATGTAAATTGCACAAGCTGATTTTGTTCATTAGATAAAAGATCTGTTAAAAAAAAAATAGTTTACCCACCCATAGATCCTCCGCTTGAAGAAATCAGGACAGAAGTGTTTTGAAAATGGACAGAAGAGACGGAATAAAACACCAGGTGTAAACGGGAATGTGTCTCTTATCTGTGAACCGATCGACCAAAACACGTTAATACCAGGAGTTAACAGGGCCTAAATATCTTAGACATTCTCAAGTTGACTTCCTATTTGTTTTTTAGGTTTTTAACAAGTTAATCCGGCGTTACAAGTACCTGGAGAAGGGTTTTGAAGAGGAGATCAAAAAGGTAACTTAGATCAAAAATATCAGCCTATAACATATGAGCTTGTAGAGACCAAAGACTCAAATTTGTCTCCCTTTTTCCTCCCAGTTGCTCCTGTTTTTAAAAGGGTTCACTGAGTCTGAGCGCAACAAGCTCGCCATGCTAACTGGCATTTTACTGGCTAACGGGAGCATATCCGCCTCAATCCTGGGCAGCCTCTTCAATGACAACTTGGTCAAAGAAGGTACGTCCGACACACGCTCAGGTTTTCTCTGATTTGCTTGTTTTTATACTAAACGTGGTGTTTCCTTTAATAGGAGTGTCTCCGGCCTTCGCTGTGAAGCTGTTCAAAGCGTGGATCACTGAGAAGGACATTAACTCTGTGGCTTGCAGTCTGCGTAAGGTCGGCATGGACGACCGGCTGATGGTGAGTCTGAGTGGATCACAATCAGACTTTATTAGCAAGTACAACTACAATACAATTTTATTTCTATAGCACATTTAAAACCACTTCCGTTGAAAAAGTGCCAGCATCTATAATACAACAAAGCAATTACAATCACACAAATTAACCTGCTCACTCAATCAGCTCTAAAAGCCATACTAAAAAGATATGACTTGTGTACATGTACAACAAACACGTGCACGTAATTTGTCCTAGTGCACAGGGTCGGGTTGCACCAGCTGTTCGGAAGTTCTTAAACTGGAACGTAAAGTCCACACTACTAGAGGCTTAGTAACTACTAGCTAGTTTAATTAACCTGTTACTGTGCCTTGTGTTGCAGGAGCTGTTTCCGGTGAACAAGCGCAGCTATGAGTATTTCTCAAAGTACTTCACTGACGCTGGGCTGCAGGAGCTGTCTGATTTCTCCCGTAACCGGCAGTCGTTAGGAGCTCGCAAGGAGCTGCAGAAGGAGCTGCAGGAGCAGATGGCTCTGGGCGTCTCTGACACTGAGGTCCGTGACGACGCTTCTACTCCAGCCGCTGGCTCAAGACTCCAGCGCTTGAAGAGGAACCTGATCTCTGGTCTGTTTCTTCCAGATTATCGCCAGCTGCAAGGAGGAGATGAAGCGGAGCAGCATCTCTGAGCAGAAGATGATCGGGATCATGTGGACCAGCGTCATGAGCTTGATGGAGTGGAATAAGAAAGAGGAGCTGGTCGCAGAACAGTCCATCAAACACTTGAAGGTTAGAAGAGCGGTCTTTAGACTCCCGCTACATCTCCTTTTCTGGATTTACTTGACATCTGTCTCACACTGTTCTTGTCTCGAATATTTAATAAAACACCATAAGCTGAGTGAGATGAGACCAAGACATCAAACATGACGACATTCTCATTTATGTAGTTCCTAAGAAATCAGTTATTTATATTTCCTCCTGTTCATTTTTTTTTTTTATTGCCATTTTAAAGGTTTTACATCCACAAGGTCTTTTGATCAACTTTAATTGAAATCATGAAACTTGTACAATTTAAAAATTAAATTACATGTTTTAGGGCCATATGATTTTTTTTTTTTTTATCATTTATTTATTTTTAATTAATTTATACCAAATTCTATGTTTTTGATTAAGTCTTCTGGATTACATTTAATGGTATAATAAAAAAGCATGTCTAATTGAATTCATACATAATTCTTTTTTTTTTTCATTCTGAAATTTAGTGCATTTTAATTCTGGTAATAAGGTTACCAGGTCCTCATATAGAGGCTGAAAACACAGAGCGTCGTGTGTGTGGTGCATGAAACCCGTTCTTACAGACATGCAGGATTCATAGTCTTTTTATGGTTTAATATTCACAGAGTAGTCTATATCGCGATTGATTCAAGTGTACTGATCTGCTTTTTTAATCTGTTCCACGCAATACAGTAAATTCGGTTTTGATATCTATCGGTACAAAACGTATGTTGTAGAAAGGCGTAAAAACCTGCGTTTCATGATTGCATATGCTTGTTCCATACCAATGAACCTGCACATACTGACCGTGTTCTTACTGTTCCTCAGCAACACAGCCCTCTTCTGAAGGCCTTCACCACTCAGGGCCTCTCTGAGCTCACGCTCCTGGTGAGGGTCCAGGAGTACTGTTACGACAACATCCACTTCATGAACGCCTTCCAGAAGATCGTTCTGCTGCTCTATAAAGGTAGTTCCTCTAACCCTCACTCTAGTGCTCCTGAAGAGCTTTATGAGACCGCTCCTCAACCTCTGATGCTTCTCCTTCAGTGAATGTTGTGAGTGAAGAGGCGATCCTGAAGTGGTACACCGAAGCCCATCTAGCCAAAGGGAAAGGCTACTTCCTGGAGCAGATGAAGAAGTTTGTGGAGTGGCTGAAGAGTGCAGAGGAGGGTGAGTGGCCGTCCCAGTTACACCTGATGCTTCTACCGTTTCTAGCACAAAGCTCCCTCTGTATTTGCATGTTTCTTTGTTGCTCATGTTTGATGCAAGTCTCTCCTTTTTCAGAATCTGAGTCTGAGGAGGAAACGGACTGAGCCTGAAGCCAGGTCGCCTCATTCTGGAATAATCTTCTGCCAGAATTATTTCTTGTATTTTGAAGCTGAAGGGTCCAGATCATTTAAGGGCTTAACTTGCAGAACTGTTTTTAGTCTTGATTTGTTCTGTGCTACTCAGTTTTTATATGAGATCTTTTTAAGATGTTAGTTGGACTTGTTCTGGATGTGTACTTGATGTGTGACTTTTCTTTTTTCTTTTTTTTCAATTTGATTCTAGAAAAATAAAGAATATAGTCCAAGTCCTGCTTCACTAGTTCTTTAAAGTTTCCAACTAGTTCTGGAAGACAGAATGGCAAACCCCCATTTCTTGGGTCACGGGTCATGTGACTGGACTGGCTGGGTTGTGTATGTCTGTCATAGTAAATGAGAAGTTAAATTCTGTGACTTTGTCCAGTTTGAACATCTCAGGGTTAGTTTACAACGAGGGAGTAAAAATGGAGGATTTTTTTTTTTTTTTTTTTTTTTTGCTGACGTCAAAATGATTTCCATTCATACGGCTCTGTGAAAACAAAGCAGTTTTCTTCTGCCAGGCTAATAGTCCGTCACTTTTTAAAGAACTGTCAGACTGAACATGGATGCACATGACTGTTTTCATTCTCATTTTTGTACATGCATAGAAACAACTTGTTTTCAAAAACGTGTACTCTGAAACTAGGGTCTGTTCTTCGTGCATCGCTGAGTTCATCTGAGAAATGACCAATGCCAGATCTTCTAATGGGATTATCTCTGGCTAGCTTGGTTCTTCAAATTTGACAATCTCTGGATTAAGTTGTCAGATTACTGTTGATTGGAAAGGGCCGATGTATAGATATCAGAAATTGACTGGCGGCAAGACCGTAATGTAATGACACCACATAAAAGAACATAAGAGACGTAACGAAACTTGACTGTTTCCTTAAAGGTCTAAATTCAATGCAACAAATGAATGCTGGCTCAGACTAACTGTACATCAGTGAGACCAATACAATGATTGGGTAATTATTCCCTCATGGAAAAATCTCTCAATAGTAAAACTGTCTTTATTGTCATATACTGCCTAGCATTAAAATATCTGCTCAGTAATATTTTAATTGTCCCTGTCGACTACAGCAATCCACTGCCATTATAAAGCTTGGAAGAGCCAGGACATTTTTTAATATAACTCTTGATTGTATTCGTCTGAAAGAAGAAAGTCATGGACACCAAGGATGACTTGAGGGAGAGTAAATCATGCGCTAATTTTCCTTTTTGGGTGAACTATCCATTTAAGGTACTCTAAGTCTGTCTCAGCAACTGCTACTTAAAGTATCACCTCCCCTAAAACTTGATTCTGTTTACATGAAATAAGCAGTCAACATGTCAGATCAACAGTGAAACCCTGATAACCGTAATCCACGTACGAAGAACCTGTTTTCAAGCTCCCAAAATGCTGCTGTTATGTAAATGAATGACCAAAGCATATGTTTCATTTTTTTTGGTAGAAAACGATGTGTAAACAGCCCCCTTAGAGGGTGTTTTTTTATTGGTGTTTTTTTTCTTCTTTAAATGAAGATACTGCCCTTTTAAAGCTAAAAAAAGTGTTTTATTTATTAATTCCATATGAGGCACCACATTTTACAAGATATTTGGGTCCAGAGATGTCCCTGATGTCCGACTCGTCATGTCTTCATCTTATTCTGGTCCAGTGAGCTTATCCTCATCACTAGCGTCCTCCTCCTCTTCATTGTCTCCGCCTTTTTCTAAAATACAATGTTTCAAGAAATTATTCCCCGACCAATAAAATGATAAAGCAATCTAATGACGATTTGACAAGTCAGAAAAGGGTAAAATTTAATTATCTTCTAAATGTACAAAAAAAAATTACAAAGCTATTAATGTTTATGATTTTAATTTCTATAAAACAAAACTATTCTTATAACTTGTGAAAAAACACCCATTTGAATCAATTCTGTGGGATGATCATCTTAAAATGTATTAGTGCATGTTGAATTCTTAAACTAAATACAGTAATTATTAGATTATGGCATTTTCAGAAAACAAATGTTGAATGGTTGTTGGCACATTGCTCTGTGGTTATTACTTGTATATGCTGTTTCTGCATACTGTTGCTGGTTGATCCAAGTCATAGCCTAGTTTTTTATGATATTTGAGTCTCTAAATACCAATAATCCTAACCACTAATCTTCATCTCTCAGTTCTGACTATTGTTCACATAGTGTAATTTAGTTTGAAGCTATCATAGATTTCTGATCATTTCAGTTTAGGCAGCATATTTCAGCACAGATTTATATAGAAGGAAAAAAGGACCATTTAATTGCAAGAGTCAGAGAAAAGAGGACAGAAATGTACTATTTGTCCTGTTCTGGCTGATGATTTCCATCTCCTGTGCATGTCCTGTTTAACGTTCCAGACTGATCAGGCTTTGAGATGTTTTGGAACCCGATATACTGCGACGCTGTTTACAACTTTGTACTTACTGGATTCCTCACCATTCATCCTGTCGTCTTCATTATAGTCCACAAACTGTGATGTATGTGACTGTCCAGTGTCCTGTGTTCTGTTTCCCGCTGCATCGTCGCTGTTTCTGGGGGCCTGGTTACCATCTTCAAATTTAAAAATTAAGAAATAAAATGAAATGAGATCCAATTTTTGGTTAATACATGGTTAAGACTCTGAATGAATAAGCATCAGTTGCGTATGTCAGGATATTGGCCAGTAAATGCCAAAGAGTTTATTATGAATAACATAATTAATAAATGTTCAAATAATTTACTAATTAATTCATTTGATTTAATTAACCAATTTTAAGTAACAAAAAAACAACATTAATATATTGGGTAGGAAGACTATACATTATTTGCCCTGACTCTCGTGATAACTGGAGCACAACAGATACACACACACTTTATAGAAGATGTACAAGTTTTACAGCATGTTTTTTATTATTCCTAATTTTCTAAAACGGTGCGTAGCTTATATGACCAAAGAACAGTTGGAATATACAGCACAAGTCACAGGATTCTTTCATTTGACCATACGCAGCCATTTAACTCTTTCCCTGTCGGTACTTTTTTTAAAGTTACCTGCCACCAGCAGCATTTTTTATCATTAACCCAACATATTTTGTTGTATGAATATCTGAACATATAATCAAAAGAAAGAACAGAACTTCTGCTTTTAAACAAAAACATAAACAATTTTATTCTAGCTTCATGCGTTCTTTTTTGATCAGCTCTTGTAAGTGTTTGTATTTTGAGCAAAGAACTGAAAATCGCATTTTGTCAAAGACTACATCCGAAACACAGACGGAGCCGATCGAGAATAACTTCATTTTACACTCACTTGACACTTGGTTCTCTGATTGATCTTGCCCTAAATAATACACAGAATATAATACATAATGCATTACATTTGTAGAGTATCAATTAAAATACAGAACAAATCACCTTCACCTCCAGATCTACTTGAGTTTTCTGTAATAGGAGACATTTATGTTATTATTGTTGAACAAATGGGAAACTGAAAACCATGTCACATTCATATCTTACCATCTTTGATATCTTACCATTTTGTTTTCTTCGTTGAATTAAAAAAATGCCAACCGCCACTGCTATGATCACCAGAATAGCACAGCTGACAGCAACAGGTAGAATGATATTCTGATCTGATTGTGATTCATCTAATTATGCAAAAGAACACAACAATCCTCATTATCTTCCTGGTGAACTCAGTGCTTGAGCATCAGTGTATTGAGCCTGTGCTGGACCTGTGTCGCAGTGTTCCAGAGAGAAGCTGCTGCTCTTTCGGCTCACTTCATTCCTCACAGTACACGTGTAGACGGAATCCGGCGTGTCCCTGCTGACGTGAAGCTCTGGCCCGAACCCTTGTGCTGAACCCGATCCAGTCCATTCATAAGAGACAGGAGACTGAGATGACACTGAACAGAGCAGTGCTCTTGAACTAGTGTTCAGTTTACAGGTCACGGTCGGCTCCGGTACAGCATCTGAGGAAACAGGGAATGGTGGATTTACCAAGTCATGGTATATACTTTAGAACAAAACTCATCTCATGGCTGTGGGAAACTGTTTCCGCCACGGAATAAAGAAATGTAATAATTGAAACTTTTATCTCACAATTCTGACTGTTTTTTTGAAGAACTCGCAATTCTGAGACTTTATAACTTATATCTGACTGTATAACATGCAATTAAGGCTTTATATCTCACAATTCTGACTTTATATCAAGCAATTCTAACTTTATATCTCGCAATTCTGACTTTATATCAAGCAGTTCTAACTTTATATCAAGAAATTCAGACTTTATATCAAGCAATTCTAACTTTATATCAAGAAATTCAGACTTCATATCAAGCAATTCTGACTTTATATCTCACAATTCTGACTTTATATCTCACAATTCAGACTTTATATCTCACAATTCTGACTTTATATCTCACAATTCTGACTTTATTTCAAGCAATTCTGACTTTATATCTCACAATTCTGACTTTATATCTCGCAATTCAGACTTTATATCTCGCAATTCAGACTTTATTTCAAGCAATTCTGACTTTATATCTCACAATTCTGACTTTATATCTCGCAATTCAGACTTTATATCTCGCAATTCAGACTTTATATCAAGCAATTCAGACTTTATATCAAGCATTTCATACTTTATATCAAGCAATTCAGACTTTATATCAAGCATTTCATACTTTATATCTCGCAATTCAGACTTTATATCAAGCAATTCAGACTTTAAATCAAGCAATTCAGACTTTATATCAAGCATTTCATACTTTATATGACGCAATTCAGACTTTATATCTCGCAATTCAGATTTTATATCAAGCAATTCAGACTTTAAATCAAGCAATTCAGACTTTATATCAAGCAATTCAGACTTTTCATCAAGCAATTCTGACTTTATATCTCGCAATTCTGACTTTGTATCTCGTAATTCAGACTTTATATCTCACAATTCAGACTTTATATCAAGCAATTCTGACTTTATATCTCACAATTCAGACTTTATATCAAGCAATTCAGACTTTATATCAAGCAATTCAGACTTTATATCTCGCAATTCAGACTTTATATCAAGCAATTCAGACTTTATATCAAGCAATTCAGACTTTATATCGAGCAATTCAGACTTTATATCGAGTAATTCAGACTTTATATCGAGCAATTCAGACTTTATATCAAGCAATTCTGACTTTGTATCTCGTAATTCAGACTTTGTATCTCACAATTCAGACTTTATATCAAGCAATGCTGACTTTAAATCAAGCAATTCAGACTTTATATCAAGCAATTCAGACTTTATATCAAGCAATTCAGACTTTATATCAAGCAATTCAGACTTTATATCTCCCAATTCAGACTTTATATCAAGCAATTCAGACTTAATATCTCACAATTCAGACTTTATATCAAGCAATTCAGACTTTATATCAAGCAATTCAGACTTTATATCAAGCAAATCAGACTTTCCATCAAGCAATTCTGACTTTATAACTCTCAATTCAGACTTTATATCTCACAATTCAGACTTTATATCTCACAATTCAGACTTTATATCTCACAATTCAGACTTTATATCAAGCAATTCAGACTTTATATCTCACAATTCAGACTTTATCTCACAATTCAGACTTTATATCAAGCAATTCAGACTTTATATCAAGCAATTCAGACTTTATATCAAGCAATTCAGACTTTATATCAAGCAATTCAGACTTTATATCTCACAATTCAGACTTTATATCAAGCAATTCTGACTTTGTATCTTGCAATTCAGACTTTATATCAAGCAATTCTGACTTAATATCTCGTAATTCAGACTTTATATCTCACAATTCAGACTTTATATCAAGCAATTCATACTTTATATCTCGCAATTCAGACTTTACATCTCGTAATTCAGACTTTATATCATGCAATTCAGACTTTATATCAAGCAATTCAGACTTTATATCAAGCAATTCAGACTTTATATCAAGCAATTCAGACTTTATATCAAGCAATTCAGACTTTATATCAAGCAATTCAACTTTATATCAAGCAATTCAGACTTTCCATCAAGCAATTCTGACTTTATAACTCTCAATTCAGACTTTATATCAAGCAATTCAGACTTTATATCAAGCAATTCAGACTTTATATCAAGCAATTCAACTTTATATCAAGCAATTCAGAATTTCCATCAAGCAATTCTGACTTTATAACTCTCAATTCAGACTTTATATCAAGTAATTCAGACTTTATATCAAGCAATTCAGACTTTATATCAAGCAATTCAGACTTTATATCAAGCAATTCAGACTTTATATCTCACACCTCAGACTTTATATCAAGCAATTCAGACTTTATATCTCACACCTCAGACTTTGTATCTTGCAATTCAGACTTTATATCAAGCAAATCAGACTTTATATCAAGCAAATCAGACTTTATATCAAGCAAATCAGACTTTATATCAAGCAAATCAGACTTTATATCAAGCAAATCAGACTTTATATCAAGCAAATCAGACTTTATATCAAGCAATTCAGACTTTATATCAAGCAATTCAGACTTTATCTCACACCTCAGACTTTATATCTCACAATTCAGACTTTATATCAAGCAATTCTGACTTTGTATCTTGCAATTCAGACTTTATATCAAGCAATTCAGACTTTATATCAAGCAAATCAGACTTTATATCAAGCAAATCAGACTTTCCATCAAGCAAATCAGACTTTATATCAAGCAATTCTGACTTTACAACTCTCAATTCAGACTTTATATCAAGCAATTCTTTATATCTCACAATTCTGACTTTATTACTCGCAATTCAGAATTGTTCAGAAAAGTCAGAATTGTAAACTCGCAATTGTGAGAAAAACAAGTCAGAATTGTGAGATAAAAAGTCACAATTAACAACAAGCTTCCAAAAATGGCTACAAGACATTGACATATTTGAAAAATATTCTTACAGATAGATTTGTCTTGTTTAATATAAGAGGATAAACATTAAAATTCACAAAAATGCCTTTTGAATGATTAAAAATCCATAAAAAATAATATTAAAATGAAAAAATGCATCATTATTTTGTAGCTTAATTTTACTTCAAATACAGTGATTTTCCATCTGTGTCACATTAACAGTTTCCAGGACTTTTTCTATAAAATAAAAATAAATGACATGAAATAATTACTTCCTGGAAAGTCCATGCATACTTTATTCTTACAACTTTGTTCAAACTTCACAGTTGAATCATCCATTTCATTCATCAACAGGATATGTCAGCAACTATCTTGAAAAACCACTATAGTTTTATAAGTATGTTGTGTTTCGTGTGCTGGTGACCTCATATCTTAGCTTAACCAACAAGATTTTCTGGGTCATCCAGCTTCTGTCTCAGCACAGGTATGATGATACGCCAGCCAAGCCAACATTAAATCAGTGTAAACAACAACACTGCGTCTTATTTCATTCTCACTTACCAATCACTTGAACTTCCTTTTCAGAATTCTGCAGCTTCCCACTGATCTGTATTACAGACCTATATATACCATTGTCACGGCTGGTCATGTTATGAACCGTGAGCTGTCCAGTAGAGACCTCAATCTCTGACCTTTCCTTGAACTGACTGTAATCTTGAAATTCAGTCAGGTCATGTTCAGCCACCTTGTTTCCATTGTGTGTCCACAAAACGTCTTCAGGCTTTCCTTGAATATTAGGTTTTAAAGTCATACTCATCCCATTCTCGACATAGACGATGGACATTACAGCATCTGAATAATATTTACAAAAGGTAAAGATCATGGTGCAAGGTTAAACATCTAAAAAATAAAAGCACATAAAAGCTGAGTTTTATATTGAAAATCCCAATAAATGTAGCATATTAGCTTAGAGGTCCTAAACAAATTCTTGTCTTCTACTTGAACATTGTCTTTAACATTAGGCTTCTTCTGTCTCAACAAGGAAAAGCTATGATTTATGGATACTGTGTAATTCGTTGTTTGCTCAATCTGTATGTCTGATGCGCTTGAAGAGCTTATGTATCCCATTACGACTATGCCAGTTTATTGAAAACATCAACAAATAACAATTTTCAATAATATGTACAACAAATAACCATGACAAGTAATAAAAAAAACATCACTTACGGAATAATCTTGATAGTATTAAACAGATGCAAAGACCCGAAACTTCCCAAAGCGCCCTCATCGCCTTGTTTTACTTTCGATCAGCTGTTCAGGTGAACCGGTCCGTCAAGCGCTCGCGAAATGTGTGGCTTTAATGTGCCATATTGCTCGAGACTGAAACTGTAATTAAAATATGAATGGGTATATGTGTATGTAGGTACCCTGTGGCCTATTAACCGGTTACTGTGTTAAGCTGCCATACCGGAACACCCTCAATGAAAAATGTCACTCACCTTTAGATGACTCTCTGTTTTGTACATTAAGCTCCACCCCTTACAGTGTATTGTTACAGTGGATATTGTTTCTATGCGAACTGGTCCGGAAGACATTGAAGGCAAGGCATCGTATCTGCCGCATTGAAGGTATTCAACATGGGCTAGGTCTAAGTAGGCTACTGTAGCCTAAATTATGGAGGCAAATTGAAAAGTGAGAAGCTCCACTTGAAACAAAGTGATCACAAGAGTTTGAGACCACATAAGTTATGTTGTCAACGTTTTCACGAAACGTGAACTTTTAGTTACTATCAACACAACAATTAATTAGGCAACTTTACATAAAATTGTACTGTTATGCTTACCTTATTTGTAATCTCCGGTTATTGCAGTTAAATTAACATATTAGTATAAGAATATATGGTCACACTTTAGATTAGGGTCCAATTCTCACTATTAACTTACTATTAACTACCAATTTGCCTCAATAAACTCCTAATTGCTGTTTATAAATGGTAAATTGTTAGGTTTAGATATTGGGTGAATTAAGGGATGTAGAATATGGTCATGCAGAATAAGACACTAACATGTGCTTTATAAGAACTAAATAACAGCCAATATCCTAATATGCATAATATTAATAATACTAGTTGCTTAATAAGTTAATATAGTGAGAATTGGACCCTAAACTAAAGAGTCCCTGAATGTATTATTCATCCAGTATGTTCTTAAAGCAAAAGCTTGATTTTGTATATAATCTTGACAATGATCTTTCCACCGTCTCTTTTACTCTTTGCTCATGACAGACAGGTGCTGGTCAGCTATACACTGAGTGTGTACACATTCATCAGCGTCCTCACTCCTACTCAAAGTAGGACACAACTACTACTCTAGTACACAAACTAAGGCACGAAACATGCTTTCTCAAACAAACCCAGGACAATTATGTACCATTAAGAAGATTAGAAAAATCAGATGTAAAAAATGCTGATAAAATAGCTGAATACAATTATATATTTCTGTGTATGAATTTATGTTTTAATAATATATAACATTAAGACATAGTAGTATTAACAGCTATGGGTTAGGGTTAGGTGTCTAACCAGACTCATGCAGTGTCATGTACAGTACTGGGCAGATTACTTGCCACTTACTGATTCCAAATTACATGCAAATTCTAGTCAGTCAACTGTAGATGACATATTTTAGGTATGTGTTCTGCCTACTTTTTTAATACTTTTTACCTAACTCTTTTATCACTTTTGAGTAGGATATTGTACCATTTAGTTAAATGGATAACTTGATCTTCCAGTAAAAATGACAGACTTACACCAGACATTCTGATGATGTATGTCGGATTTCTCCAAACATTTAGTCTGTTTAAACCCGCCCTCTTTTCTTACAATCAAATGCAAACTTGTCAATCAACAGCTAATGGATAGAAACAAGTCCACACCCAACATTTAATTTCCATTTTGATAATTCGCTTCACTAAAATGTGCATCACAATATGGAAGAAAAGATCTGTTGCTTCTTTTGTTACGTTACATTACATGAGCAAACATTCATAAACAGGAAAACTGCAAGAACATTACACAGCCAAAGTTGGATTGCAAATTTATTTACATGGTGTGCAAATGCAAAGGAAAGTTTCCATGGTGATTCTGATAAAGGTCTAGGCCCTATATCAGTCACAATCTCAAATATATTTGCATTATAGGAGAATTTCTTGAATTATGAACAGGCAATTATGACATTACAAAGGCCATTCATTTGTGCAGCAGATTTAGACAAGTTATATTTCTAAACCAAAGTCTCAAACGGTTAAAAAAAAGTACAAACGAATTGTGTACATTTTGAAACAGAGAAAAAAAAATTCACAAACCTAAAACTTATTTTTTGTTGTAATCCACATAAACATGCCGAATGTGTGTATGGCATGATTTTGTGCAGTCAAAAGCCTTTCAAAGTCATAGCATATTGAAATAGACCTTAGTCAGGGTTAGGGATGGGAATTGAAAACCAGTTCCACTCGAGAACCGGTTCTAAGTTTTATGAACCATCGATGTTAACGAGTCCTCTTATCGATGCACCTGCTCCGAGTCCCAGACATGTTAAATATCACAGGCGTCTTACAAATAACAGGCATATTCTAAGAAAACACTGAATTATGTTTAACTATTCCATCCCTGTTTTTATAGAGAAGAGTTTTAATTCTATATTAGGAGGGAGAGTTTCTGACCTGTATGCTTGTGTTTACAGAAGATTTGTTTATTTATTTAGTAAATCTTATTTATTATTCAGTTTGCTTACTCAAGTGTAAGCTTTAAAACAAATAAAACCACTTGGGGTTTTTTTTGCCAAAAAAGCATATGCCTACTTTTTTCCACACAGTGCAATCAGGAATCGATAAGAGAATCGTTAAAGAATAGGATCGATAAGTAGAATTGTCAGTGGCATTGATATTGATAAAATCTTATCAATTCCCATCCCTGGTCAGGGTAGCACCATATTTAGCGTTTGACTGTTTCACGTTTAACAACTGCTGACAAAAAATCTTTACAAAATACTTTCAGTTGACAAAAACTCTATAATTTTTTTTTGAAAGTTGTGTTTTGAAAATTACATGTGCTCGATACATTCATAGAGTGCATGCGACCGCCTTGTTTTTATCCTTTTATCTATGTTCTATGTTATAGAAACAGCCAGTCACCTGAGACGTGTAATTAGGACTACACATGCCCATTGGCTTGTCCAGCCTGAAATATAAGCCTTTTTACACTATTTGAACATACGAAACAACATTTATGGGACAGTTAAGTAAAAATTTTATTGCCGGTGGGAGTGAGGACTGAGGTGGAGGCGGTGGGAGTGAGGAATGAGGTGGAGCCGGTGGGAGTGAGGACTGAGGTGGAGCCGGTGAGAGTGAGGACTGAGGTGGAGCCGGTGAGGGAGGACTGCGGTGGAGCCGGTGAGTGAGGACTGAGGTGGAGCCGGTGAGAGGGAGGACTGAGGTGGAGCCGGTGGGAGTGAGGACTGAGGTGGAGCCAGTGAGGTGGAGCCGGTGGGAGTGAGGACTGAGGTGGAGCCGGTGAGAGGGAGGACTGATGTGGAGCCGGTGAGAGGGAGGACTGATGTGGAGCCGGTGGGAGTGAGGACTGAGGTGGAGCCGGTGGGAGTGAGGTGGGGCCGGTGGGAGTGAGGACTGATGTGGAGCCGGTGGGAGTGAGGACTGAGGTGGAGCCGGTGGGAGTGAGGTGGAGCCGGTGGGAGTGAGGACTGAGGTGGAGCCGGTGGGAGTGAGGACTGAGGTGGAGCCGGTGGGAGTGAGGACTGAGGTGGAGCCGGTGGGACTGAGGTGGAGCCGGTAGGAGTGAGGACTGAGGCAGAGCCACAGGTAAAGAGGAGCCCGATGGAGATGAAGGGGTGGAGGAACAAGGCGCAACTGAGGTAGAGTTATAGCAACGACTGACCATGGTAAAACAGGAGGTACGAGGGAGTCCGATGAAGTCGGATGGACGACGATCCCAGGTGGTGCCGAGGGAGAGAGGAGCGATGGTGGAGCCGACTGGTCGATGGGCCAAGGTTGAGTAATGGGCCCAAAGAAGAGCCAGGGGATCATCACACGAAGGCATGCTGCAGACTGGGAGGCTCAAGGCGTTGCAGTCTTGTTACACAGAGTCAACGGAGGAGGAGCTGAACAGGACCAGCAGATCTGACACAGAGGGATTGGACAGCTTACTTGGAGAAGGAGGGAATGGGAGGCTGGGTGGAACCAGTGACAACGAATGAAACTTGGGGCTGGGCGGAACCAGCAACGACAAAGATTTAGAGCTGTACAGAACCAGTGGCAATCCACCCCTTCATCTCACCAGTCACCAGTCTGGTGAAAAGTTGGAGCTAGACGGAACCAGAAGAGCAGGAACGGCCTCATTATCCAGCTCCACTAATACTCCCACTGACATGGCTGTTTAAAGCAGCTCACACACCTGGTCAGACTGGATGGTAGGCTTTGTTCCAGGGACAGATAACAGGTTCCATTGCGGGCATTGGCTCTGGCACAGGGTCCATGCTGGGCATCAGCTCTGGCTCTGTGTCTGTGGTGGGTGTTGGCTTGATGAAGGGCTGGACAATCTCAGAAGTGTGAATGGAGTGAACTGTTGATGCAATGGGATAAGATCCTCCCACTCACAAATAGTATTGGGTGATCCACATTGATGAAGTACCCAGTCCACATACTCAATAAATGTCCCTTGAGGATCATCTACGAGCAGGCAAGCCTTTGTTTGGCCGTTTAGTCCTGCCCGAAAAACACACAGAGGCTGCTGTCATCAGAGCTAACGAGATGGACCAGACCCAAAAGCTCTCTGTGTGATCCTAGAGGAAGCGATACCCCTGTGAGAGGAGGAGGATCTGCCCTGCTTCTAGATTCATTTTATGATAAATAATAAATATAATAAATAAATCCTTTCTTCAGTCTGGTGTTCTGTCACAGCTGGGCAGAGTACGAGGTGAAGTGGATCTAAAATGCAGCGTACTTAATATAACAAAACAAAAGTGTAATTCAAAAACAACTAATCCAAAACAGGAAGGCAACGCACCAGTGTGCACAAGCACAGACAACATCAGACAAAGGGTGGCAGAGTTGAAGGCATTAAATACACTAAGAACTAATGAGGAAAAGGTGTGTGTAATCAATGAACCAATGAGTTATCGTGATGTAACGGGAACAAAAAGAAAACAACGATCTACAAATTAAAAGTCCATGAAAAAGAAACAGGTAGCACAGATTGTGACAGTAACAGTACTCTGTGTGTCACAGGGCTGTATGATTAATACTGTAACTGTTTTAGACAGGTCACCTGGCAGAAGTCACCTTCGGCACAGTGTTAAGGGGGTGGTTTTCAGCCCACAGTCCGGCTTTCTTTTTCTTCTGATAAGAAAGCCTTTTGTGCTTCCTTGTCAACAACAATATTATAACCAATACAAGAATACAAATCAGAGGAATAGTGACTCCCAGTGTTGTTAGTAACCAGTCTGTCAATTTTTCAGGATCACCTAAAAAAACAAATCAAATGTTAGATTGTTGTTTTTTGGAAAAGACAAAGATTTGCTGTTTTGTATATACATTAGAATTATGGTTGAATATGCTGTAAGTGTTTTTTCTTCTTCTTTTCTTTTGAATAGGGTTAGAGAGAAGCCAATCCATTTAGACAAACAGACCACCACCAAGTAACCAAATATTTCCACTTTTTACATATTTGGGTTTGCCATGGGGTCAAGGTTTGGTTGGTTAGCATACAGATATTATGTGGCCAAACAGTCTGTTTTCACAATGATGGCCATTTAAAAGTTGCCTTATATTCAGTTTCAGTTATGCTTTTTTCCCCCTTACAAGCAAATTATAATTACAAATATTCTATTATATTATAACAGCTATTTTACTGGTGCAGTATGCCCCTTAAAAGCACAATATGGACGTATTTAATCTAACTATAACCTACCCCTAAAATTAGAAGGAGATTAAATGTTGATGTAAATGGTGTACAAGCCTGAACCTAACATCATATTGGTTGATTGGGATGTTGTTCCAGGAACATGTCCAACTTGGTGAAAACATGGTCACCATGCGGTTGAAGGGATATGAGCAGGCTAATTTAGTGACTCAATCCTAGTGGAAATTATCAAAATGGCTCAAATTGTTTAGTAGACATGTTAGTTTGTAGATAGTTACCTTCAGTGTGGACATGGACAGAGAGCTCTCCAGATTTATCTGAAACCAATTTCCTCCAGTTGTCAGCCGTAGGAAGCCACTCCTCTACCTGACAGTAGTATTGCCCCGCATCAGTGGGGTGGATCTGCAGCACAGTCAGTTTGTAGTGTGTGTCAAGTGGTCGTCCAAACACCAGATGTTTATCACCGATTGGACTGTGTAAGGTACCATCACGCCTGGCAGTGAATATAGCGACTGGTCCTTCCTCCTGAACCTTGAACCAAGTGACCTCAAAGGTAGACTTATCACTGGACTGAGAGTCAATGTCACAGTCAACGGTGAACCCAGCCTGATGATCGGTGATGTTGAGCATTCGGTTCTCCTTCTTAACATGCAGTTTACTTTCTGTTTAAATCAAACACAACATGAAAGTTTAAAAAAACAAAATAATTTTTTGTCTGAATTTCTTAATTTATCCAAAAATACATAATTTACATAAATCCATACATGTGATGATTTGAATAAATCTCTTCTATGATGTTTTAATTTCTGCCTACATGGTAACGGCTGTCCTGAATCCAACTCACTTTCATGGCAATTCCTAACAATTTTATGTTTTGGTGAATTGGTGGCTACTTCATATGAATTTGTATGATCTCATTCATACATTTTTATACAGTATGCTTATGTCCCACTGACAGTTCCATACAAATTCAGTGAAAAGGCAATTGCAATTAAGTAAATGTATTGTTTTTTACCTTTCTCTTTGACAACAAGCTCTGTGGAACCAGACATTTTCTGTAGGGAATACCAGTCACCAAGAGGATCCTGAAGCCACTCTTCCACCTCACAGCGATACTGTCCACTGTCAGATGTTCTGACCTGATGGACAGTCAGCTGGAAGGTCTGTTTCTGTCTTACTTCCATGCGGATTCTCTGGTCCATCTCTAGTCCAGCTGCAGGGCCAAACTTGACAACAGCATCTAGGTCCATATTTAAGAGCACCTGGGACCCAATCATCCATGCAATCGTGAAACGAGAAGTATTTGTGGTTGTCGTCAGGACTGAGCATTCAATCTTAGCATCAGTGTTGACAGTGGTTTCCAGGCGAGACTTGAGTTTGGACAGGCTCATCTTGCTGACTGTTGGTAAACATTACAAAATGAGGAGAATAGAGAAAAAACAAGATATTCAACCAACTGCTTAATCTACAGTCACGCTGGGGACTCTCACATAGAAATTTGCCCTGCTTAGTAAATCTGGCTATTTGCACTTTTAATGCAAAATTAAACATTTGGTAGAATGCGGTTATTGTGTACAATGTCACATGTATGCTCTGTTTTGTTTAGTTTTTGTGTTCCTGTTTGCCTTAGTTCCCTAGTTAGTCTCCTAGGTTCTTAATAATTTAACACCTATTCCGTTTTTACCTTGTTTACTCTCCCTGTGTATTCAAGCCCCTAGTTTCCTCAGTTCTTTGTTTGGTCTTGAATAAGATAACATGGTTGTGTTTGCTATTCTACAGCTATCTCCTAAGTTTTAGTTTGTGTATTTTAATAAAGTATTGTTTTTCTCTTACTCCTTTGTCATGTGCATTCTCAACACCCACATCTGACACATACATTTTTGCTAGATTTGCATTTGCTGCAATTGAGGTTGGTGGCAATGCTTTATTTGACCTAAATCATAGTAAGTAGGCTACATGTTGTTAATTAATATTACTCAGTACTTGTTTTTGTAATTACACTATAACAAGAGCATGTTCAAATAAAATAGGACAAGGTTGGGATATGGATAGGGTCAGGGGAAGGGTTGGGGTATAGAGTATAAAGAGTATAAAGAAAAGAGTATCTCCAAACGTTTGACATAGAATATATCTTCTTAAAGCGGTAATTAACCGCAGGCAAAGTGGGCTTCTTATAAAACTTGGCTGCCCTGAAAGGCTGTAGAAAGGCGAAAAAAAGTTTAAATCTGTGCTACCTGACTAGAGAAACCCTGTTGTCTAGAGAAAAAGAGCTGTTCTTTTCTCTTTTGTCAAATAGGTAGGAAAACACCTAGCCTGGGAAAACCCAGACGAACTTCCGGCAAATTTAGATTTGCTCTGCAAGTCAGTCTGGCCAAGAGCCCATTCAAGCCCATTTCCAATCTTTCCAAATCGAGGCACTAATCACAAACGTTGAGGCATGCTTTACATAATGACGATCGATCTGATTGGTTTTAGGTCTATCCAATTGCGCCCAGAGGCATTTGAAAGACGTCCTTTGGTGATGTCACTTTGGAAATGGGCTGTGAATGAACCTTCCCCAGACCCCCAGTTACAACTGAGAAGGGTCTGGTGTCAACCAGGCTAGAAAACACCCATAATGCACAGAGCATGTTGCAGTCTGCTCCTATTGGATAGACTTGACCTGAGTCAAATACAGCCTTGCTTTAGTAGGAGATACTTCTTAGTCAAAATGGTGTCGAAATGTATTGTTCCCTAGTGCAAGAACTGAAAGAGTAAATGTTTAGCGGGAGTGAGTTATTTTCTGTGTCCAGTGAAGGATCCAGCATGTTGAATCTGAAAAACCTCAGTGTAGTCAACATTTCAAACTGGATGACTATGAACACAGTGTTTTAGGGCAAACGAAGGGGAAAAAACTGAAAGAAACTTCATTTTGCTGCATCCGGTGGACATTTGCTGTCCAATAAACAGGAATTTGTTGGCCCACGTAACATGTTTAAGAAAGAGTACTCAGTTTACTGAGAAAGAGTAAACATTGTTAATTTGCATATACTACTGACATTGAAACAATACAAAGTGGCATGAAAATCGGCGAATATACACTTTAATACATTTTTTTTTTAATAAACGGCTGTATTTACCAGGTTTTTTTAAAGTCACTGCCAATGGGTTGGAGTTCTTCATGGCTTTCTGTACATACTTTTGATAGGCATTGACTTGGCACTGGTACTGTCCTTCTTGTTGCTTGCCGGCTTGTGGGACTATGAGCAAAAAATGTGTGGCTGACGGCTGTGTCTGAATGGACAGCTGATAGTTTCTCCGATCTGCTCCCCAGGCGATTTCTCCAGTGTGGCGTATGGATAAAATATTAGTTTGTACAGTTGAATTGGGGGGCCGAAACATCCAGCGTACAGCCAGAGACACTTGTTTAGGCCCTTTAACTATACATAGTAGTTCTACTGAAGAATTTATAGGCACATTTGTTGTACGACTTTTCAAGGTCACCTGCATTAGAGATTCTGAAAAGAAATGTCTGCAGTGATTATTCATACTCTGGTATCAGTAACATGCAAATATAAGTAATGACAAAGAATTTATGTCAGCATATCTAGACAATTTCTCTGATCCTGTGAATATATAGTAAACTTACCAACAGAATTAACTAAAATGGCTTTTTGCTGAGACTGGGTGTTGGCTTTCGTCATCTCTCCATTGCTCTGTACGGTCCATTCAGACACAACGCACCTGTATTCGCCTCTGTCAGATGTTGCAGATGCACCGATCTCCAGGGAAAAGTTTCCAGCTGGAGAATGGAGGGTTTGAACATGTCTGCTCTGATACTTTGTCCCAATATCTCTCATCACTCCCTCATGGGTCAGACTAATGACATCACTGAAGGAATCCCCTGAGTCTTTCTTGTGTTGCCATGACACTGATAAAGGACCTTTGGATCCCAACACCGAGCAGGTGACCTGCAGCGGGTCTCCCTCAGTCACAGCATCCTCCAACACCATGACCAGCTTCAGATCACTCTCTGACCACACAGGCAAATAAACAGGCAATGTCAGTGTCAAGTGATGTCAAACCATATAATTTAATAATTTATTTTTATCTGTGTATTTATTTATTTATTATAAATAATAATTATATTTCTCATTACATGGTAGATATCCAGGGATTTATTTACAAAAAGAAAATGTCCAAAATTTAATATTGGAAATGACCAGAACACCAAAGCAACTGAATTGCAACACAATAAAGTCCACTTGACTGTAGAGGAGAAACACAGTAGCATTATTTACCTTTGGCCGTGATGTTCACAGTCTCTGGACTGGACAGTTGTTTTTGTATTTTTCTGAAGGTGCCATCATCATTCATGTCTTCCTGCCATACTTCACACTGGTATTGGCCCTGGTCTTCAGCCCTCGCCGAACGGATGGTCAGCAAGTAGTCCGTGCGACTGCTTTTCACTGCTCTCATCTCTGCTGCATTCTCTCTCTCTTTATAACTGTCAAACACGGTGAGCATCCCAGAAGATCCAATCTGAGCCACGCTCTTCTGGTTCTTCAGCCAAGTCACCGAAAATAAATGACCAGGAAGACTCTGTGCCTTCACGCTGCAGTGGATGTCTAGTGCATCTCCCACCTGTAGGGGCCCCTTTGAGGCCTTCATGTAGACACTGAACGAACCTGCATCAGGGGCCACTTATGAAACACAAGAAAAAGCATGAGATGTACAAGGTTCTCTTACACAGTTACACAATTTCATAACTCTTGGGTCACTGGGTGTAAAGTCTTGGTCCTGAAGCAAAACCAGTTGAGAAACTCTGGGTTAAATTACAAAACATAAATCTTACCAATTTGTTTGACTTCCACGTTACATGGTGCGCTGGTTTTGTGGGCAATCTGTGTCCAGGAACGGTCTGGGTCTTGGATCCACTCAATGGCTTTGCAGTAGATGTTCCCCTGGTCTGACTGCTGCACTTGCGACATCTTCAGTCTGAAGGTTGTGTCCTCCACCTTATCCATGCTGATAAGACCTGCGCGGTAGCGATCTTCAAATCCAGCTCCTGGCTTTACAGTCAGATCTTTGTCCAGAGTGATGATTGGTCGGGGGTTCTCATCCGCTTCCCTGTGGAGAAACCAGCTGACCGACAGATGGGTGTGCTGATAAGTCTCGCTGGAGACCTGGCACTCAAGCTGAAGAGGATCACCTTCAGACAAGCTCTGAGAGGAAGAGCCGGAGTACGATGCCTTCAGGTTGTCCTCAATCACTGTGGATTTTTGCATTGAAAACATTAGTAACGAGTGGTTGACCATTATGTGTTTTCAATACCAATATATAGAGAGTGACTGATGGTTGATATAATAGTGATTCAGATAAATGTATGTACAACTTCAGCTTATAGCGGATCATCTTGTGTTGGGATGAATTGGAAATGTCAATGGATGCTAGATTAACTTCTCTAGATATAGATCTGCCAATGAAATATCAATAATCTTACAATAGCCAAATCATCTGATTAATCATCAAAACACTCAAGATAAAGAAATATCTTACCATTAAGTGTTGTTTTTGCTTCATAACTTCCAAAATATTTGGGATCTGTGTTTGGGGTTTGACAGATGATATCACCCTCATCCCCTTCCAGCAAATTTTTGATCCTCAAGATAACTGAAGATCCTGACAACCTCTCAATCTCAATATCTTTTCCCCTTACTCTATTGGAGAATATTGCATAGGCAAAGTCTGGCTCGTTAGTACTGATGATATTTAAATCCACGTTTGATTTCGTGACCTTAAATTCAAAATCCTGCACAGATGGGCCTTTAAACCCACTAACATTACAGGATATGGAGATGGGGTATCCTTTCACTCTATACAGAGGACCTTCCTGGATCTGGACCAGACGCTGACCGTAGCACAGATCTGTGTGGAGAGATGCATTAGACAGGCACATTTTTAGGAAGACTTGTTAAGTAGCATACATTAAATAAACTGAAATGTGGAGTGACATTAAATGTGACGAGTAGTATGTCCAAAAACTCCCCGAATCCTGGATTATGCCTGTTGGTGTTTTTGTTGTGTTTCCTTTCTTCTTCTTTTTTTACCCAGCCGTTGTCAATCTCAGTGACAGTTGAAAGTAACAATACACCCCTCCACCACCCTCTGACATAAGTCAAGTCACATTTATTTTTTTTATGCTTTAAACAATACAGATTGTTTCAAAGCAGCTTTGCAGAGATAACAAGAAAAATGATTCAATAATGCAAACAGAGTTCATTTCTCCCCACATTGAAGCTCGAGGTGGTGGGCTGGAGTGAGTTGCCGGCTGCCTGGGTTCTGGAGAGGCGGCTGCCATCCGAGAGGGAGCGGAGGAGTCAGAGGGCCATCTACCGTTGGCTATCCAGTTCCACCGCCAGGCTTGGCAGAGGAGTTCATCCAGTTTATGGAGGACTGGATGGCAGTATGTTTTGGGAACCGGACCAATAATCTTTTTCCCAGCTCTCCTCTCTTTCGTCTGTCTCTCCTCATGCTTCCAACTCCTTTTCTCTCGCCTCATCTGTCCTTACCCCGCTGTGACTGGCCCTCCTTCTTCCCTGAATAAAAGTACAGACTTCGGTACCAACTTCGGTTTGAGCGGAATCGAAAACACCTCTGATTGCCCACTGTGTACACATGCTCATTGGATATGTCTGTGATTGGCTACTATGATCAATGTATGTGAGCGATCGAGAACACACGGAAGTGTTTGAAATTGTTTTGAAAGCGGGAGCGGGAGCTTTTGAAAGCACAAGCAGGCGTTTATCAGAGGACCGGTCCGCTAATAGACGCAAACTTTCAAACGCTCCCATGTGTATCGGTGTAAACGCTCGCTGAAGAGCATCATTGAAGTATATTTACAACATGGTTTTGAAGTGTTGTAAATTTTTCTCTATTTGCATCTGACATAAGTCAACCTGGGTCTCGTCTACAATCAACGTCCCCGAACGTCTACATTAGTTTATACTCTGGCGAGTCTACAGTTGACTTCAGCTGAGATCCCTAACTCTAACTTGCTCCCCTAACTAACCTGCTGCACACAGAGCATCAATCACAGACAGACTTCAGACAATGCCTTTAAATATGCTATAATCATGGCCGGAGGATCTCGAGCATTTCTCAGAGAATCCCCCAAGAAGAAGCACGGCCGGAGGATCTCAGACAAATTTCAGAGAGAATCCCACCAGTAAACACGAATACAACAGATTTTATGGTTTTAAGTTCAGACATCTGTCTAGTTTAATTTCCCATATTTGTTATTTTTACACTCACATAACCAAAGTCATGAGTTTTCACCAAAGGGGAAATTGTTAGGCCTAAGAGGGGAAGTGAAGTTTATATGTTAGAATTGTTAGAATCATGGTTAGTTTAAAATATAGTTTACCATCTTATCTTATTAAAAATCCATCACAGAAGCACTGATCATTGTAGCCAATCACAGACATATTTGATGAGCCTGTGAGAACAATGAGCAATCAGGTGTTTATGATTCCGCTCAACAGCGCTAAAAGCATAACATTTTTAAAATGCTAGTACCGACTTGGTATCGAAGTCGGTACTTTTGACAACACTACTTTTGCAAAGGAGAAAATTTTTCGCAACTTGGAGGGGACAAAGCAAAACATAATTTGAGCATCAACCACACAAACCACTATCCAAATACTTTTTCATATACTGTTTACTTTCATTGTATAACAGTTCTATCTAATAACGTATTAGACAGGACTGTTAAACAGATCGTAAACTAATGAAGACAGAATGGGAGCACTGTGAGTCCAGGTTCTGACGTTCTCACAACATCAAGCGCGGCTTAAGTCACTTCAGAGTTTCTACTGGCCGTGAGGATGCAACCAGGAAAACGGCCCTGGGGGAACCACTAGTTCTCGGGGAACAACCCTGGTGGCTAGTTCCTCTAACTAAGTTCCTATAACTACCTGGTGCAAAAGCCCCTATTGATGATAAGTGTTTGCATCTGACCTGTGTGACGTGAGGCGGCTAGCAGAAGGTGGTTTAGCCAGTCTGTCTGCTTACTGAACAACCCAGCCGTTGAGTTAGAGTGTGGGCTTTTTGCATCGGCTTCAGGAGAGCAGTGCTCAGCACTGACGAATCGATGCATTTCTTTGGTGAAATACATTTTTGTAAATTTTAACATTAATTAATCTAAGTTTTTACTGTGTTATAAATTATTTTATTTTATGAAGTGCAACATACAGGGTTGAGATATCAGTCAGCAAAAAGTGTTAGTCAGCAGCGGCCATTTTGCATGATGATTTTTTTAAATTATTATACTGAATCTAATTATTTTGGACATTAAAATATTTTGTCAGAACTCTGTACTTTGTTTATGTACAGGTTCTAGGGAGTCGGTCACAACATCAGAAACGGCTGAGGTTTGCAGTTGCTCCGCCGGACATCAGCCCAGCACAGGCTCAGAATCCGGTCTCACTGGCCTGAAAACCTGCAGCATTTCGGTAGAAAAGGGATAACTATGGAAGCTTGTTTCCGCCATGAAATAATTTATTTTTTAAAGATAATTGTGACTTTTTATCTCACAATTCTGGCTTTTTTAAACTTCTTTATAACTGAGTTATAAAGTTTAATTCTGAGGGGGAAAGTCATCTAACAATTCTGAAATTTTCTCACAACTGTGAGTTTATATATCACAATTATGACTTTCTAACATGCAAATGGTAGTTTAAATTGCGCATTTGTCAGAATTGAGAGATGTAAACGCAATTGCAAGAAAAAAGTTGCAATTTCCCTTTTTATTTTTTATTCATCATTACTCTCCCTCATGTTGTTCAAACCCCATAAGACTTTCGTTCATCTTCAGAACACAAATGAAGATATTTTTGATTAAATCTGAGAGCTGGATCCACTCCTCCATAGGCTTCTAAGGGATTGAAACTTGCCGGCCCAGAAAAGTTATTAAAGACATCGTTAAAATAGTCCGAGTGACTACAGTAGCTCAACCTTAAGTTTATCAAGCGACGAGAATACTTTTTGTGCGCAAAAATAAACAATAACAATACAAAATAACGACTTTATTCAACTATTAATTTTCTTCTCTGTGGGCCTCGAGTATGTTCACGTAGTGTAACAGCGCAAAGCTTCTGTGTTGTACATCACACGCATCACACACACACATCACACACATGACCAGCGTCGGCCAATAGTGAGCCTACGTGTGACGTACAACACAGAAGCGCTGCGCTGTTACACCACGTGAACTCACTCGAGGCCCACAGAGAAGGAAAATTATAGTTGAATAAGGTTGTTATTTTTCTTTATTTTTGCGCACAAAAAGTATTCTCGTCACTTGATAAACTTAAGGTTGAGCCACTGTAGTCAATCGGACTATTTTAACGATGTCTTTAATAACTTTTCTGGGCCGGCAAGTTTCAATCCCTTAGAAGCCTATGGAGGAGTGATCCAGCTCTCAGATTTAAAGGTGCTCTAAGCGATGTCACGCGTTTTTTAGTCCAAAACATTTTTTGACACATACAGCAAACATCTCCTCACTATCCGCTGGCTGCCTGTCCCCTGAACACACTGTAAACAGACGCGGTCTCTGCAGACACCCCAGGCTCCACAAACGGCAACAAAAACAAACTGGGCTAACCCGCACCACGAAACACAACAAACTGTTCCAGCCAATAACAGCCAAGAAGGATTTGGGGGTGGGCTTGGGGGATGAGGAGGAGGGAAGGTCTAGCTAGCCTCCGTTTTGATTGACAATACTTTATACGTCAACAAGAAGTGACGTCACCCGACATCGCTTAGAGCACCTTTAATCAAAAATATCTTCATTTGTGTTCTGAAGATGAACGAAAGTCTTACGGGGTTGGAACAACATGAGGGAGAGTAATTACTGACAGAATTTACATTTTGGGGTGAACTAACCCTTTAACATGATAATAAACAGCTGACTGACTTTTCCATTTGTTGACATGATGGTATAGATTCAGATGGTAAATATCATATATTAAGTTGGGTGTCCACCTTTGAGATAATCACCAAATTTATAATGAAAGCATCATATTTGAAAATATGGTATTAATCATATCATAGCCTATAATAAAATATCACATTTATGTGTTACTACTGTAAATCTAGGCTATATAAAAATATAATGGGATCTCCTTCAGTGCTTTCAGAATCTTAACTTTTTTAAATAATTATGTTTCTGTTTTTTTATTATTATATAGTTTATATAACTTTTTAATGACTATGTGTAGGCTATTGAACAAAAATAATTATTTGATCAAAATAAACAGAAAATAGTACAAACTTTGCAAAAGTTATTGTTTTGAACAAGCAAAGACATTATTAAAAACATTTAGATAAAGTATTTTACTGTACAGTACTGTGTCATTTACCCAGTGTGTCTGTGGGGTAAAAGATCCTCCCTGAAACCTCATACATTTAAAACCTCATACAAGACTTTTAAACAAGACAGACCACTTTTATGATTTATTTCCATACAAAATATGTTGCTCCACCAATGTTCAATACAAACATATACTTTTTCCCGCAATTATCCACTATGAGAGTAGTGAAAAGAATATTTATCTTAAGGTGTGCCTTTAGCCCCGTTGTACCATAACTTACCCTACACCTGCCGTAGAAGTTAACATAAAATGACTTAAATAAAAGGATCAATTCAGGCTTTATATTTGTAAGTTTTAATGAAATGTTGTTTAGTCTTACCCCCCTGCAGGAGTCCTGTGAGACACAGCAACAGATGCAGGTGCCAAAAGTCCACCATCCTTAATCTGATCGATCCTTTCGCTTTCTCCCTCATCTCCTCAGTGCTGTTCCCACAGGTCAGGCCCGGTTCTGCGCGAGCAGCAGCTCAAACCCTCAGTTAGGTGACACTAATAATATATCGGCGAAACAGGTTTGGGAAACGCTTCCGTGCGTATTTGTGTTTGCGCTCTGGACTGGAGATCCTCATATGTACAACGTGTTTTTACAGCGTTGAGCAATGCAGCCAATCACAGACAGAGTTGTTGATCTTTAGAACTCAACGGCCAATCAGAGGTGTTTTAGAGACTGTAAAGGGAGCGGTCTTGGCTCGCGTTCGAGGCTATCCGTTGAATAAAACTTGTTTTACAGGCTGTAAAGTTTCGGAAGTGACATGATCCACATGCTGGATTCACCCTAGGCGGGACAGAAATATGACATGTTGAAATAGTAACGCATTAAAGCAATGTAGGCAGACTTATAAAGTAATAGAAAATATTCGTATAGAAAATAATTTTTTAAATTCTGTAGGCTACCAATTACTTGACTTGTAAATTATCTTAAATGTCTCACTGTACACTGCTATGGTGGAGCAGTTGGTTATACGCTCTTAAAAATGAAGGTTTTTGGCATCAATGGTCAAAGAACATTTAGCATGGAATCGTTTCATTGCTCAAAATGTTATAGCAGAAAATGGTTCTTTAGATTGTTATTTTTATGACTGAACATCTGCACTACAGCCTCAGTGTTGTGATCCTGCAAGCGGGCTGATACGGGTTTCAACAAGAGCACCTAAACATGACCTCTCTGACGCAAGAGACGGAGACTTTTCACAACAGTTGAAATCTTACTAATCATCTTAGTGTTACAATTTATACTCCACCAGTAGCATATTTTGATGACCAGTTAACTATATTGTTTACAGGCAGACCAGTAATTTCAAGATGTTCATAATTTGTTTTACATTAAATATTAAACCTGAAGCCAATGAAAAATTATTCAAACAATCATTCACACGGATATCCTAGTTCACCCAAAAATGAAAATTTTATTGAAGATCTCTAGAAATCAGCCAAGAAAAGTTAATATTTAGAATGTTTTTAATTAAATGAAACAATCACAAACACTTTGGTTTGTTAAATTGTTGAAAGAAAAAAAATAAAGTATAGGGCATTATTATTAACATTGCAACCAACAAAAACCATCTAAACCAGTGGTCCTTTTTTACTCCGAAGTCCTTCTCCATATCGACACTGCAAGAGCCCTAAAAGATGCTCGACATTTCCTGCGCTGTACTTCAGAGACATACGTACAAAGAGAAAAGTGTTTGTTTTTAAACCTTTTTCTAAACAATAACATGTTTCCTAGTGTTATCACTCTTCTACAGCCTGTTATCTTTTAAACAAAATAAATTCAAGATAGATTTAAACCTTCAGAATTATTTTTGCAAACATTGTAAATCAAAGCTATACTTTATAACTTTTTAAAAGAACTCACTGCTTTTTACTATTTAAAACAATATATACACAGATTCAAAGCTCCTGAATTAATCACCGTTGACAACTTTACAACTTTAAAGTACTGTCTCTTAAATGAGCTCAACTCATCCTGCCAAACAGATCCACAGAGACGCAAACAGATCCACAGAGCCGCCAAACAGATCCACACAGAGACGCCAAACAGATCCACACAGAGACGCCAAACAGATCCACACAGAGACGCCAAACAGATCCACACAGAGACGCCAAACAGATCCACACAGAGACGCCAAACAGATCCACACAGAGACGCCAAACAGAACCACACAGAGACGCCAAACAGATCCACACAGAGACGCCAAACAGATCCACACAGAGACGCCAAACAGATCCACACAGAGACGCCAAACAGATCCACAGAGACGCCAAACAGATCCACACACAGACGCCAAACAGATCCACACAGAGACGCCAAACAGATCCACAGAGACGCCAAACAGATCCACAGAGACGCCAAACAAATCCACAGAGACGCCAAACAGATCCACAAAGAGACGCCAAACAGATCCACACAAACAGATCCACAAAGAGACGCCAAACAGATCCACAGAGACGCCAAACAGATCCACAAAGAGACGCCAAACAGATCCACCGAGACGCCAAACAGATCCACACACAGATCCACAAAGAGACGCCAAACAGATCCACAGAGACGCCAAACAGAACCACACAGAGACGCCAAACAGAACCACACAGAGACGCCAAACAGATCCACACAGAGACGCCAAACAGAACCACACAAACAGATCCACACAGAGACGCCAAACAGATCCACACAAACAGATCCACACAGAGACGCCAAACAGAACCACACAAACAGATCCACACAGAGATGCCAAACAGAACCACACAGAAACGCCAAACAGATCCACACAGAGATGCCAAACAGAACCACACAGAAACGCCAAACAGAACCACACAAACAGATCCACGCAGAGACGCCAAACGATCCCTGAACCCGCCGCTTATACAGCAAATATACAGATCCATTCAGAATGACTAAACAGCAAAATGCAAAATAAAAATATTCGGAATGTGTTAAAACGCATCGACATCAAGTGAACCAAACTCTCCTAAAACCCACTTCTTCAGTGAGCATCCGTTATTAAAACACTCGCAGGACGTTCATTTTACAGATAGGCCACATTGAAACGTGTTCATGCAGAAATATGATGTTAGCGATCAGTGAGGCGAGAGCGCACAGTTTTTGCGCATCAATAATAACATTTATTTAAATTACATGTCCACTTTTCTCATATGCTTCTGTCAATCACAGGTACAGTGCACAAACTGGTGCTAAATACATGTTTGCATGGCAAAAACTACAGTTTTCTGCACTGATTACTCAAATGTGGTTAAATAAAATGTGGTTTGATCTTCCGCTATAAGTCACAATTATTGACAAACACGATCTGCCTAAACTAACAGTTGAATATGATATGGAGTGATCATTGACAGGGCAGGCTGGATACAGTCATTGGAAACACAGATATATCATTTCAAAGTGTTCACTAATGTATTCTTGCCACTGTACTGAATTGATGTAAAACATTGAGTCAGTTTTTATTCAGATGGCACATTTTGATGCAGAAGTTGGACTGTCTCCTCTACATCTTGATCAAACACAGGCTTCCCATCCGTTCATCAATCTCTTCATTATCTTGAGTTATTTCTGATGCTCCTCAGTGCTTTCCTTCTCACCATTTTGGTTCCCAAAAAACCTTTTAGTGAATCGTTCTAAAAAGAACAATTTTTGAGATGATTTGGCCGCTCATTCCACCTAGTGTCAGTTCAAACATCCAAAAGTCAATTTTTTATTAACTTTGAGAAAGGTTTGTGTAAGATAAATAATCATTCTGTTAAATTTAATGTAATGGTTTTTTATCTGCGTCATTGACTCCATAAAGAACCATTTTGTTCCACAAAAGTTTATTTATTTATAGTGGAAAAAGGTTTTTTAGATTATTAATATGTTCAAAAAATGGTTCTTTTTAGAACGATTCACTAAAAGGTTTTTTGGGAACCAAAAGGGTTCTTCTATGACCCCTATTTTGGATCCTTTATTATTAAGAGTGTACTCCCTCCACACGGCTCTACTTCACCAATGTTTGTCTGTTCATGTTTCACAGCTGCCGAAACTACACCTCCCTCATTGCTGATCTCACCATCTATTCTTTCCCCAGATACTGTACGGCTCTACGTGCTCGAATCCAGATCTGTCCTTCACGGCATGTTGTTTCTTGTCCTCTGGCACAGGCATGTCACAGTGCATGAAGTCTGAATCAGAGTTATTTACACCACAATCTTGTAACTTTTGACGTGTTGACTCGTTTCCGGTGGATCATTTTTCTCCTTCATGTCTTGTTCTGGTTCACTGCTCACGTCTCTGTCCACTACCACCACTATCTTCTGCTTGAGTTTGCACTTCAGTTTCTCCTTTATTTTGCACAACCTTTGTATTATTATCAACCAGTTTAAAACTTTGGCCTTTATCAGTGATCTTTGATTTATTTGGCACTTCTTCATCTTGTTTCCTCATGAGCTGCCGCTGAGACGCACGGTTTATGGCACTGTCTGAATCCGCTTGTTTGTCTGTGTTAATGCAGCTTTGCTCCTCAGATATCTTTGGGTCAGGATTTTTTTCTTTCCCGAGTTCCTGATTTGTTATAACCGTTTCGTCCTCATCCGGCTCCGGTCCAGAACGTTTTCTTTCTTCTTCTTTCTGGTCTTGGTCAGTTTGATCTGAAGACGAGTCACTGCTGTTTATAGGGTTCTTCTCCGGGTTAGCTGGTGAATCTGTAACTAAATTGAACAAGATAAGAACATCGACTCATTCAAACACTAATAAATGACCATATCAATCTTCTGAATCTGAACGGGATGTGTAGAGAATAAGCAGACAGTTAAAGTCAGATCGGATGAGATGTTTATTTCAGAATCAAGTTCTGTTTCTCCAGACAAAAATATAATCTGTATTTTACCTGTGTCTTTATCTTTCGTCTCTTCTTTCTCTCCTGGCGGCTGATTATCCTCACTATTATCTTCAGTTTTCCGCTCTTCTCTCTCGTTCTGATGCTCAGGAAACTTCTCTTCATTTCTGCTCTCCTGATTCTCCTCTTCTTCTGGTCTCGGTTTATGTCTTTCCTTCTCGGTTTCATCAGGTTTGCTGAACGTGTTTTCTTTTGCTTCAACTGCATGTCTGCTGTTCTTCACATTTTTGTCCAGTTCTCCTTCATTTCCATTTGCGGCGTCCTCTTGGTTTGTTTCTGACACAGCAGATTGTGGACTCTGTGTAAGAGTTTTTGTTTGCACTTCTTCATCTCGTCTACTCAACTCATCGTCGTGGCCCAGCCGCTGAGACGCACTGTTGTTTATTGTACTGTCTGAATCCGTTTGTTTGCAGCTTTGGGTCTCTGGGTCATGATTTTTTTCTTCTGTCATTTGTTCCTGGCCACCTTCCTGTTCCTGTCCGGGACGTTTTCTTTCCTCTTCTTCTTCTTCTTCCTGGTCTTGGTCAGTTTGATCTGAAGACGAGTCACTGCTGTTTATAGGGTTCTTCTCCGGGTTAGCTGGTGAATCTGTAACTAAATTGAACAAGATAAGAACATCCACTCATTCAAACACTAATAAATGACCATATCAATCTTCTGAATCTGAACTGGATGTGTAAAGAATAAGCACACAGTTTAAGAGAAAGGCAGAAACGAACCCGCTGGAGAACTGGGAGCTTCCCCGTCCATCACCTGATCCTCGGCTGGATGATCGCAAGCTTCGGCTGAAAGAAGCAGAAACACAGATGTGTATTTCAGAATCCAGTGATTTGTCTACAGGTTTTGTTTCTCCAGACAAACACGTCATCTGCATTTTACCAGTGTTTGCTCTGTGTAACCCGTCCTGGTTTTCCTCTTCACTCGCTCCTGGTCTCATGTCATCCTCAGCATCAGCCGCATCTTTGGTTGTGTGATTTCTCACGCTCTCGTTCTGCTGCTCAGCTGATCGGTCACCTTCGTCACTTTGGCTCTTCTGCTCATTTTTGTGTCCTTGTTCTGCTTCATTTTCTGTATCCATATTGTTTCTTTCTGTCACAGCAGATTGTGGACTCACAGTCTCTGATTTCAAAATAAAAAAAAATTAAAAAAAGATTTAATAATTGTGTCCTTATAATGATAAGTTAATGCTTCTGATATTGAGTCTGCTTTAAACCCTAAGTTTTTCAGTGGAATACAAAAGGAGTATTTTTTAAATCTCGACACAGCTCTGATTTATTCAACAGTTCATAGTGACTAATATCAAAACAGACAAAACACAATAAAATCACCATGAAAGCACCATAAAGTAGTGCACATATCTCATGTGTTATATTCCAAATCTCTTAAAGCTGTATGATAATCTTGTGTGACAAAATATATGTAATTTAAGAGTTGTGGTGAGAAAACTTTCAGTGAATAACACTTTGGTCTGTTTGTTATAAGCTATTACTTATGGATAGGAACATAGTGCACAAGCTACATGGATGAAACTTATACTTGTAATTAAATTATGCTTTCTAATGTAGTTTGTAGAGCTTGAAAAGATCTGTGTGAAGATGCTTGAAATTCTCCTTTTGTGTTTCACTGATATCCATCATATTACTGACATGAAGATGATACAAATATATTTATATCTTTTTAACAGAAAAATACTAATTAATTGTGTAAACAAAGCCTTAAAGCTCCTTCAATGTAAATGTAAATACATTAAAAAGTTTTAAAAACAAATGGTCTTTTATATCCAGATGAGATGTTTATTTCAGAATCAAGTTCTGTTTCTCCAGACAAATATAATCTGTATTTTACCTGTGTCTTTATCTTTCGTCTCTTCTTTCTCTCCTGACGGCTGATTATCCTCACTATTATCTTCAGTTTTCCGCTCTTCTCTCTCGTTCTGATGCTCAGGAAACTTCTCTTCATTTCTGCTCTCCTGATTCTCCTCTTCTTCTGGTCTCGGTTTATGTCTTTCCTTCTCGGTTTCATCAGGTTTGCTGAACGTGTTTTCTTCTGCTTCAACTGCATGTCTGCTGTTCTTCACATTTTTGTCCAGTTCTCCTTCATTTCCATTTGCGGCGTCCTCTTGGTTTGTTTCTGACACAGCAGATTGTGGACTCTGTGTAAGAGTTTGTTCCTGCCATTTTTTTGTTTCCTTCAAAAGATTTTGTCCTTCATCAGTTTCACCTGAACTCTCTGCTCCATTGTCCTGATCCCATTTTTTACCAATAATAGATTGGTTTTGAGTGGGAAGTCTGGCGTGACTAGGGAGTGTGGCTTCAGACGAACCTGAAACAAAGCATTCAAAGACATTAACAGCAGATTCAAGTGTCATTCATTCTCAATGAGAGCTGAGAGTGAGTTTAGTGCTATCCAGCAACAGCTCCCACTGCATGTCTAGTGATGATAATGGTAGATCTTTTGGTAGTGGTACCTGGCATAACGTCCTTTTGCTCATTTCTCAACAGGTTATGGCCTTCACCTACATTGATAGAAAACATTTTTATTATACAAAAAAGGCTGCTTGATTGCGGCAAAAAAAAAATCATAATCACGATTATTTTGATCAATATTGTAATCACAATTTAATACGATTATGGGTGGGCCATATGACCAAAACTAATTTATTTAATGATAGCAATATATATATAACATTTCCAAAGTATATAATAGAATGGAAATAATTATCATATAAAAAAAATAATCACAATTATCAATACCAATTTCAATACCACAGCAGAATACTAGGATAACTCGTTTTTTTTTTTTAAATCATGCAAGTCTATAACAATTGGGCCAACAGCCTAATACAGGAATTGAATTATCAAATGTAAAATAAAACACAGCATAGCCTTCACTGTAAGAATTGAACTTGCTTTGATTATTATTAAAGTAACAAGTCCTTCAGAGTGCTTTTCTCTGTCTTTTGTTGTTTGATCAACATTAAGGACACAGAAAGCAGTAGTTTATTAGGCTCATGTCACTGTAAAGACCGAATGCACAGATCCAATACACAGATTCACATTATATTTCTCCCAGCGGTTTACGTTCACTAGCCGAGCCGACTGTGTACTCGTTACGTCTGGCATTTTGACGTTTTTCTTTGACCTGGAGCTCAAAGTTGACTTGTACTTGTTCTGCTGTTTCCGAGCGCGGGCACAGAAAGTTTTCCACGCTTTTGATAACTTTCTTAAAATCAAGCATGGCCCAATTTTGCATGATTTGACTTATTTGCGCATTAAGTTTGAAATTATTATTTTTTTAAATTAATTTTTAAAAAGCGCAGCGCTGGAAAGGAAAGAGGCAAAATAATCGTTTTATCTCGATTATTGTATTTTCATAATTGTTGGAAGCCAAAATCAAAATTGAAATTCAATTGCGATAAATCGCACAACCCGAGCTCATGCTATATTAACTCTCCATTCGAGTGAATTTAGTGCAGTGTTTATAAGTAACAAGAACTGTCATTCGTTGAAAAGTCCTGCCTATCCTCAAATACACAAGACAGGCTACCAAGGCAGGACATTATATGCAGATTACAGGCAAATATCTTTTAGTGCAGGGGTAGGCAAGTTCAGTCCTCAAGAGCCGCTGCCCTGTTGAGTTTAGCTGAATAGTGAATTAAACATTGAAAGCATAAGAGTTAAAAATTAAAGCATTTCCAAACTGTACAAACCCTGATCTTACCATGTTCAGGGTCCATTTTCTTCAAGCCAGACTGCCTTGCTGCTCGTCCATGTACAAGACAAAAAAGAAAATTGTCTTAATCTTTTTAATATAAAAAAGTTTTTTGAGTATTTTTATGGCACTTACACTTTTCTTTACGCCTGTATAAGAATATTCCCAGAATAAGCAGAATGATGAGAAGTATTGCTACTATAATGACTGGAACAAACACCGCAGTCCCTGCTCTGCCTGCACACAAAAGACAGAGTAAACGTAAAGCGTTAATACGTCAAAGTCTCAATGCATCTCAAACAGTTGTGCTGAATGCTTGTCATCACACCTGTGTGGCAGTCTGTCAGAGTAAAGTCTGTGCTCTTGCTGTTGGCTTGGTTCTTCACAGTGCAGGTATAGACCGAGTCACGGTTTTCCTCCTGTTCATCAACGAGAAGCTCTGGTCCCCAGTGAGCCTTTATATTGGGCCCACTCCATCCATAGCTCGGCTGAGTCCGGGAGTCCACCGAACACAACAGCTTCATCACATCTGAAGTGTCATCCGGTTCACAGGTCACCTGAGGCTCTGGCAGAACATCTAGGACCCAAAAGCAGAGAGGCATTAGTGATAACCAGTGGATATTTGGTCATTTTGGGATTATTAATCAATAACTACAACGGTTTTAGTTAATAATCAAGGTTATGATAATCAAGGTTATAAGGTTAATAATCAAGGTTATGAAGGTTATCAAAGTGTTGATGTCACTTTCTCTGTTTTAAATAATTATGTAAATGTATGGGTACATTTGTATTAATGAGGCCATGTGTAACTTCCTTGACCATGACAGAGTCAGACTAACACCGCAAGAGTTCAACACAGAAGAAACTTGACTTACTGAGCCATCAAGACTTTCCCCAGACGCTCATACAACAGATAAGGCATCGCACGTATCGTACATTTAACTAAACTGAGGTTTAGTACAAGCGATAGACCTCTTGTTAACAAGGTGCTCTGAAGCAAGAGACTGATGGTCCCTTCGGATGGTTAAATGACTCTTTTGACAGCTTCATTCCCCGGTTTCATTCACTTTCACGGTTTTCATTTCCCATGTATGCGTGGTTGTGTGTATGTTTGTTTAGATTAGTTACGCGTTCTTGATTTAGTTAAATAAAACTTTTGTGCACATTCATGTGACTTTTGATTCTGGTCTGCTTTTAAATCAACGTCGATTCAATGATGCGATCACAGCTACATGCTCGACCAGCGTTATATTTCTGTGGCCACGAAAAATATCCTTTCTGAGGGTTGATAGAGAAACAACACTGAGTGTTCGCTGGACGAACGATTCATTGATTGTAATATTAAAGGGTTGGTTCACCCAAAAATGTAAATTCAGTCAGTATTTACTCTCCCTCATGTTGTTCCAACCCCATAAGACCTTCGTTCATCTTCAGAACACGAATTAAGATATTTTTGATGAAATCTGAGCGCTGGATCACTCCTCCATAGGCTTCTTCAGGAATTGAAACTTGCCGGCCTCGAAAAGTTATTAAAGACATCGTTAAAATAGTCTGAGTGACTACAGTGGCTCAATCTTAAGTTTATCAAGCAACGAGAATACTATTTGTGCGCAAAAACAAACAAAAATAATGACTTTATTTCAACTATTCTCGTGGGCCTCGAGTCAGTTAAACTAGTGTAACAGCGTAAGCTTCTGTTGTTGTACGTCACACGCATCACACACATGACCAGCGTCGGCCAATAGTGAGCCTGCGTGTGACGCAGCTCTACGCAAACACACTAGTTTAACTGACAGACTATTTTAACGATGTCTTTAATAACTTTTTGAGGCCGTCGAGTTCAATTCCTGAAGAAGCCTATGGACTAGTGTGGAGGAGTGATCCAGCGCTCAGATTTCATCAAAAATATCTTAATTCATGCTCCGAAGTTGAACGAAGGTCTTACGGGGTTGGAACAACATGAGGGAGAGTAAATACTGACAGAATTTTCATTTTTGGGTGATCTATCCCTTTAATTCAGCTACATCAAGTTAATTATATTAAGTGATCCAAATATGAATAGTTATAAGGAGTTATGGTTGTTCATATTTCCCTTTTGAGAAAATTTGCTACAACTGATATTCATGGAAAAAAATATTGAATTTCACCAAGCAGTGAGTCTTGCTCATTGTTTGACGCTACAGACAATAAAGCCCCTTTCACACAGCGCCAGAACACCTTCTGTGTGGACGCAAACACGACCCGGGATCGATGCCGGGTTGGGGAGCTGATAACATTACCGGTTTCAGTCCCGGACCGCGTTCTGTGTGAACAAAAGCCGTAATCAATGCCGTGTCGTAATGATGTCGCTGAAGCTGGGATCGTTCGCCAGTAGTGAAACGGTAGTAATGCGCTAGTTTATGATCGAATCAGAGAAAAAAATGCACAAGCGTGGTTTCTCGAGAGAGAAATCGCAGCTCAAAAGCAAACTTAAGACGCTGCTGAGACATTACATGGACATCGATGATACGTGCCTTTACGGGATTTTTTCGGGTTGTGTGTGAACGCACTCTCACGATTCCGGAAAATCACTGTCAGTGTGAATGAACCAAAATCAAACGAACCCGGGTCACTTTATTCGTGTATTTTCCGGAATCTCTGTGTGAAAGGGGTTTAAGAGATAGATCGACAGATAGATGGATGGATAGATAGATGGATAGATCGATGGATGAATGGATTGACAGATAGATCGATGGATGGATTACCCAAAACTGTCACAGTATGACTGGAGGTCTGAACTTTCCCGTTGATCTTAATTTCAGATTGATATTGTCCACTGTCTTGGCTGGTTAGTTTTTTTATGGTGAGCTGTCCTGTTTCGAAATCAACCACCACACGGCGCCTGAACGAGCTGTACTCCACCACCTCACTCCCGTCATACACCAGAACCATGTTCTCATTGTGTCTCCACAGTATTTCTGTAGGCTGTCCACGGATGCGTGGAGTAAGTGTGATGTCTTTTCCAATTTCTTCATAATCGTCACAGAAAACAAAATCTATAGGAGATGAAAGAGACACTATCAGTGAAGGTTCTTTGGTTTTATGGGTGAATCTCACAAAAATAAACCCAGGACTTATTTTATAATAACATCAAAAGACAAATACAGGACTTCATATTTTGCTATGAGACAATTAAGCATATTGTAGTATTTGCACTGAACCATATTTGAATATTTTAAATTTTTTAATAAATGCATCAACAGTTTTCAAGATATCCCCCCAATATTCTCATTGCATAATGTTGTGTTTCAATATTTAATGACAGATTGTCATTGCTGTAATCTTTACTATACAACAGTAAATCTACTGTAATACATTTGTAATGTTAAATAATCAATTAAAACAATAGATACTTCAATTACAAATAATACAATTATGTACATAAACTACATTAAAATCTAGAGCATTGGATTCAATTTCTTTATGCAAAATACAATGACTTTATTCCTTTGATTTTGAGATGAAATATGACCTTGTTCTGGGTGTTTCATTAAATCAAGTTCCTGCAATTTGCTGGCTCAAAAAAAAACTCCATAATATTATAGACAAACAACAAATCACATTTTGGTAGAAATCTCTAGCCTAATCTTATCAAATAAAGGTTTGTGTTTCAGTTCAAGATCACAACAGCTTCAGTAAATTAAAGTTCAGTGAAAGTCCTGCATTCAAAGAGAGATTCACCAAAGTTTACACACGTTCGACTTTTAATCTTTTAGTCTGGCTTAAGCTATGCCTTAAATATTACTATCTAAAATAATTCATAACCCGTTCCAGAACTCTTTAAACGACGACTTTTCCCCCAGAAGTAGGCCTATAGGTATGTTTCCCGCACAAGTCACCTGGATTACAGGGGAAGTGTCTGTTTTACTTTATCTCCATGTTGTAAAAGCTGGACTTACCTCGAGTAAAACAGAGACATGTAATGAAGACCACGCTCTTAGTTACTGCCATCATCTTCCCTCAGGTCTCGTTTCTCGCCTGTGCGGGGATAATTAACGGAGACTGCATAAATCTCGACCGTGAACGCTAAAAGAACAACACAACACAAATGAACCATTAAAACCTCGCCACATAGTTTGACGCAGTGAGTGGAGGAAGAATGAAAAGAAAACACGACTGAAGGCGTCGAGTGTCCGAGCTCCTGAAGCTGTGGGCGGAGACAGGTAAGCGCAGCTTTAAGTGACGCACCTGTACATGATGGCCTCTTTCATGGTTTTCACTAAAACCGATCACAAAATATCACGCAAATAATATGGATTATTGCCGGCAGGCCCGGTTCTACGGGGGTGCTTGAGGGTTCTAAGCAGGGTGCTAAGCACCCTCAAACAAAAGTGAAAGCACCCTCAGATTAAATTATTAATAGCACACATGTAAACGAGATTTCTCCGACAATAGAATCACAGACGGATTTCACACACATACGAAATAAATCCATTAATCAGAATGTATTTAATTATGCTTTCATGTTTAATGCATGTGATTGGTTGTGTCCTTTGCGGTCGTGACACGCAT
>CM060624.1:34584780-34619780 GCA_030578275.1 Meda fulgida
TTGTAGTCAGTCAATGGAGGATATTTACTCAGTCAAAGAGTTAAATGAGTTTCTGGATTTAACTAAAGGGAAGAAGGTTGATGTTTCAAATTTTTTCCCCGATGTTAATAAGTTTATAAAATCAGTGGCGACAGCTCAGAGGACGGTGGCCTACGAGGTCATTTCAAAACAGAAACGATTTCGGCTGAAAAAATTCTGACAAATGTACGTAAAACTCAAAGAGATACCGTACAACGGAAAAAATAGAACACATGGGTGTGGGAACTATCATTTTTCTTGGGTTATTTTTCGTTCATTTGGTGTTCTTTTCCCTCTCTCCTGCCATGCAGATTCTTAGACTAGGATCATTAAATGTGAACGGGTCGAGGGATGGAGGAAAAAGAGTTGTACTCTCTGAGTTTCTTAGGCTTAAAGATTCAGAAATCACTTTTTTACAAGAAACGCATAGTGATATAAAGAATGATTCTGAGTTACATTTGTGGTGGGAAGGAAAGCTTTGTTTAAGTTATAAATGTTTTATAAATATTTATGCTCCAAATAAAGGGTCAGACAGAATTATCATGTTTAGAAAATTAGGAGAGTTTTTAAATAATTATATTTTAGATGGTATGCTAATCATTGGGGGGGATTGGAATTGTTCCCTTAATTTTCTATTAGATAGGAATAATGAAGAACCACATCCTGTGTCAGCTGCTGTTTTAAAGAGTATTTTAGCTCAAAATGGAATGGTAGATGTATGGAGAGAGGAATAAAGAGAGGAAGCAGTACACGTGGACAACAGTATCGCAGGGAAGGATGAGTGTAGCGAGATTAGACAGGTTTATGTCAAATGTGCTGAAAATAATAGAATAATGGGGTGCAATATTTTTCCATGTTGTCTATCAGATCAAATTTTATTACAGTTAACATTGTTTTGAAACAATCTAGATTTAAAAGTCCATATTGGAAATTTAATGGTGCATTGTTGAAAGAAAAAGAGTTTATTGAGAAATGTGGGTGTCTAAGAAAAAGGAATTTGATTATTTGATTCAATGGTGGGACATAGGGAAGACGCAAATAAAACCTTTTTGTCAACAGAATACCTGGTGTTCAACAAGAAATATAAAACAGAAAATTTCTGAAATAGAACAAGATATATTATATATCACATCTGGTACGATTTAGAACTTTATTTCAGCCTCGGCTGGTATTCTGGGTGAAAAGAAACGAGATCTAGAAGAATTGTTGCAAGTGCGGGCAAAAGGTGCCCTGATTAGATCTCGTTTTATGTCTGTACATGAGATAGATGCTCCTACTGCTTATTTTTTTAATTTGGAAAAAATATCAAAGCAAAAAAATGAAATGTATTGTTTGACAAAACCTGATGGGCAAAAGACTTGCGATGCAAGAGAAATGAGAAAGATTGCGGGGGATTTTTACTCAAACTTGTATAGAAAAGAAGAAACCGAGACTGGACGTGTGTCACAGATGCTGCAGCCGTTGCCGTCTCTCACTGAAACACAAAGTGAGAATCTGGACAGTTCTGTATCGTCTGAAGAGTTAACCGAGGCCGTGAAGCAGATGAAGCCTGGTAGAGCACCTGGAATTGATGGACTATCAGTGGACTTTTTTAAAGCTATGTGGAACTATATTGGAAAAGACTTTTATGAGGTGATCCATGAGTGTTTTAAAGAAAAACGCCTTCCCATAAGTTGCCAAAGGGCAGTATTGACACTATTACCCAAGAAAGGAGACTTGAGCGATCTTAAAAACTGGAGGCCTGTGTCAGTTTTAACAACTGACTATAAGCTAATAGCTAAAGTGTTGGCAAATAGGCTGAAAACTGTATTAGGAGATGTAATACATCAAGATCAATCTTACTGCATTCCAGAAAGATCCATTTATGATAACATTTTTATGATAAGAGATATCTTAGACTATTCTAAATTGGATGAAGTGAATGTTGGTTTTCTGTTCCTGGATCAGGAAAAGCATTCGACAGAGTGGATCATGGGTTTCTGTATGATACAATGAGAGCTTTTGGGTTTGGAGACGGTTTTATTTCTTGGATCAAAATCCTATATATGAATGCCTCTTGTATTTTAAAAATAGGTGGTGGTTTAAGTAAACCAATAAGTATGCTTAAAGGTATAAGGCAAGGATGCCCATTGTCTGGTCAGTTATACGCCTTCGCAGTAGAACCACTCCTATGCTTATTAAGAAAAGAACTGTCTGGGTTGAATATTGATGGAAAATGTAATGGTTTTAAGTTAACAGCATATGCAGATGATATTACTGTTTTTGTGAAAGATCAAAAAGATGTTGATGTTGTTATTTACAGTATCTCTTTATATGAGAAAGCATCATCTGCGAGAATGAACTGGAGCAAAACTGAAGCATTTTGGTGCAATGATAAAGAAAAGCACAATGATAATGTTTCTCCAAAACCCGTTATCCCTGGGAATGTAAAATGGGAAAAGGAGGGTTTTAATTTTTTAGGAATCTTTTTAGGTTCAGAGATGTATCAAAGAAAAAACTGGGAAGGAGTTAAAGATAAAATTTGTAATAGACTATCAAAATGGAATTGGATATTACCTCAACTTTCTTATAGAGGAAGAGTGTTGGTTGCGAATAATCTTGCTGCCTCCACTTTATGGCATACATTGATTGTGCTGAACCCACCAGAGGAACTCATGAGGGAAATCCAAAGAATGCTAGTAAATTTCTTCTGGAACGGACAACACTGGCTAAGAGAATCAGTGCTGTATCTGCCGCTGAGTGAGGGAGGCCAAGGCCTGATGGACATTAAGTCCAGGGTTGAGGCGTTTAGACTACAGATTGCACAAAGACTCCTATATAGTCAGAATTGGATAAAAATAGCTTGTGTTTTACTAAAAGGAGTCGGGCGTATGAACTTGGATAGACGTCTGTTTTTAATGAATTTGAAAGAAGTGGATTTTAATGGACTCTCTTCTTTTTATGCATCAGTCTTAAATGCGTGGCAGATATTTATGGTTAAAAGAGAGCTGTCTGAGGTGACCTATGAATTGAAGAACCTTTGATTTTTAATCCTCTTTTTCCAATGTGATGTTACCATCCAAAGGAATATGTGCAAGCTTGGTTAAAGCAGGAATATGTAAAATGTGTCATCTTCGGTCTAGGGACAAATGGATTTCTGCAGAAAAATTAGCCTTGAAGATTGGTATTCATTCTGTTCGGACTGTTGGAAATGTTTTAACTGAGATACAGGAGTCTTTTACGGGAATACCTTTGCTAGAAGAAAGGGTGGAGAATGTATTTCCCAGCATAAAGGTGGGTATAAATGTAGGAGATTGGCAGGAGGGTGATGGAAGATTACTTTCTTTTACAACACCTGAAATCGGTCTCTTTGAGATGATATCTAAGAAGTCATTTTATCTGGTTTGTGTAAAAGTTTTAAATTTAAGAGCACTGCAAGATCTTCCAGACACCAGGTGGACTAATTTTGTTGAAACAGGGGCTTCTCCAAAAGGAAGTTGGAGGACATTGTATAAGAAGCCAATTGAGAAAAGAAGTGGAGATTTACAATGGAGGATTTCTCATTGGATTTTGGCAACAAACTGTTATAAAGTGCATCTAAATGCTTCTCAAGGAGAAGAGTGTCTGTTTTGTGGTTTACCAGAAACAGTTTTCCACATGTTTATCGGCTGTTCCAGGCTATTGGGAATCCTTGGTGTGTTCAAAGTTCTGAGCCATAATTTCGGTTTTATTTTTACAAATAATTTGTTTATTTTTGGACCCAAATATAGCACCTCGAACAAAAGTAAAATTGTGCTGATTAATGTCTTATTTGGTAAGGCCAAAATGGCAATTTGGCTGACCAGAAAGAGAAAAATGCAGTTGAATAGTGATGCTGATCCTTTGGATATGTTCAGAGGACTGGTTAAAAGTAGACTGGTTATGGAGTTTAAGGATTATGAATTGGTGAAGGATACTGAATCTTTTTTCTTTTTATGGGGTGTTGGAAATATTCTATGTAAACCCAATGAAGAGGGAGGATGTAATGTATTGTTATAAGCTGATTTTTTTTAAAGAAATTTTAAAGGACTGTATTGTATGAAGTAATGTGTTAAAGGTGTATGTATCTTTTAGGGATAAATGAGTTGTAATTAAAGAGATGTTAAAAGTCAAAAAGTCTTTCTCTCTTTCACACACTCTCTCTCTCTCTCTCTCTCTCTCACACACACTCTCTCTCTCTCTCTCTCTCTCTCTCTCTCTTTCACACACACTCTCTCTCTCACACACACTCTCTCTCTCTCTCTTTCACACACACTCTCTCTCTCTCTCTCTCTCTCTCTCTCACACACTCTCTCTCTTTCACACACACACTCTCTCTCTCTCTCTCTCTTTCACACACACACACTCTCTCTCTCTCTCTTTCACACACACACACTCTCTCTCTCTCTCTCTCTCTCTCTCTTTCACACACACTCTCTCTCTTTCACACACACACACACACACACACTCTCTCTCTCTCTCACTCACTCACTCACTCATTCACTCTCTCTCTCTCTCTCTTTCACACACACTCACTCTCTCTCTCTCTCTCTTTCACACACACACTCTCTCTCTCTTATTCACACACACGCACTCATTCACTCTCTCTTTCTCTCTTTCACAAACACACACACACACACACATACGCACACTCTCTCTCTCTCTCTCTCTCTCTCTCTCTCTCTCACACACTTTCTCTTTCACACACACACACACACTCTCACTCACTCTCTCTCTCTCTCTTTCACACACACTCACTCACTCTCTCTCTCTCTCTGTTTCTCTCTTTCACACACACACACACACACACTCTCTCTTTCACACACACTCTCTCTCTCTCTCTCTCTCTCTCTTTCACACACACACACGCACACACACTCTCTCTCACTCACTCACTCTCTCTCTCTCTCTCTCTCTCTCTTTCACACACACACACACACACACACTCTCTCTCTCTCTTTCACATACACACGCACACACACACACACACACTTTGTTGTGTTTTCATGTTTTATGGGGCCTCTGCAAAGACGTAATGTTTTTTTATACTGTACAAACTGTATATTCTCTTCCCTAAACCTACCCAACACACACAACTTTCTGCATTTTTACATTGTCAAAAAACATTACCCCGCTTTTTTTTTTATTTTTTTTTATTTCCACAATTTTCATACAATTTATGAAGTAGACATCCTATTTAGAAGTAGTATTGGAAGTTTGGCAGATTTTGATATGAATTCAACCTCTAATAAACACATAAAAATAACACGTATATGCGTTGTAGCTCGCTGCCACATCACAAATGGTGAATCTATCATTTTTGTCTTTATATTTAAAACATTTTAAGACCTTTTTTTTCTAAAATAATTGAATGGCTGCCATCTTTTGAACTCTTGGTATGAAAACAAACTGAGGTTTCTACCCTTCTTTCGTAATTTTTCGTGTTCATTGCTAATTCAAAATAAAGGTCTGAAGGAGTGTGAAAATATTCTTGTTGCAAATTGATAAATTACGGCTCCTCTGTAATTTATTTTGAAAATCATGGAAACTAGAGATCGTAAGCTTTCAAATGACATAGTTTGCCAAGATTAGTTTAGGTTTAGTATAGGATATTACGGTTTTAAATATGTAATGGCTTTGGGCCCATGATTTATACGCTGTTTTCCTTAATGGGACAACAACAAAAAAAGTCCACACAAAGTGGACTTGTGTGTGTGTGTGTGTGTGTGTGTGTGTGTGTGTGTGTGTGTGTGTGTGTGTGTGTGTGTGTGTGTGTGTGTGTACCTGATATAGGTTACAGGAACCAAATGTCTCCACAGAGATATTTTAGCCTACACACATATATATAGACTACACACATACTTAATATGTATATATTGGATACAAAGCATAAAAAACATTGAACTCATTCTTTACTTTTGAGCTGATTCAAAAACAATAATTTGTAAATTACAGTGACAATGAATGAAGAAGTCACTATTTGTATACTGGATATACTATCAATATATGAACAATGCAGAGACAATAAACAATGAGTTTTCTATAGTTTTATTCTCAACATACACAATGAGTGTGATCTCATTATAATGTAATTATAATTATAATCTCTGAATTACAGCGTGACTCACACACACCCAGAGACACACTTACAGGAAACTAAACCACTGAGAGCTTGACATCTTACAACCAAGCGGCTCACACACAGACACGCACGAAGATGATGATAAACTTCACATTAATCCTCCTCTTCAGTTTAATCTTCTTCTCCTCTGGTAAGTTGTTGATCAATTACATATAAATATATTTATCTATAAATAAATATATATTCTGTAATTGTCTGATTTTAAATGTTCTTCTTAGTGAATTATTTGTTCACCAAATAAGAAATCAATTGCATGGTTTTTGGTTTTGGATTGAATTTTAGTTTAATTTATCAGTCCTTCAAGTTGTTTGACAGAAACCCAATTTTATTTTCTGCTTTTTACAGATAGTTTTTAAACCAATTCTAATACTTCCAATCACATTTCATAGAATTCCATTTGGTTTCATATGAATAATGAATTCACCCATCCACGTGTTTCTCGTGTAAGACCCATTCCTTTGAGTAAAAGTGTTTTAAGAGATCAGTCTTTTCTCTTGTCAATGTGTCAATCAAGTCATGTCAGCAATAGTGAAAGGTCATGTGTGCTTGATACGCAACACAACAGAATATTCTCAAAACCACTTTATTCATTTGTTTAGGTACATTTGTATCCTCCTCATGTATCTACAAAGCAGTGGGTGCAAGAGTTGAGATTCCTCTGGATATTGGAGAATTACAAGAGGAAAGCGAGCTGGTGTGGACACATAATCAAACCAGGTTATATGTCAAAAGTGGCTCAAAATTTAAGACACGCGTTTTCGATGTCGACCGCTATGGATCCTTGATACTGGAGAACATACAGAAAAACCAATCTGGGCAGTACAAAGGCACAGTCTACAACAAAGACGGAAAGTTAACACAGGAAAGCACACACCAGCTCTGTGTACAAGGTACGAACTAGCTTGTGGTCTGCTGCGATTTACCCTGCATGTTATTCCTCTCCTCTCTTTTTGCCCATTCAAAGCAAGGCCAAGTGTGTGTCAGCATTGATGTGTGTGTTTCAGAGCCAGTGCCTGAACCTACAGTCATGGTCGAGTGTGTAGAAAAAGGAGTGAACCTGAGTTGTGGTCCACTGAACAGCAGTGATGTTCTCGTGTCCTGGATGAGAAGCGGAGAGAAGTCCCACACGACGAGCGCCGTCTTGCATGTCAGCTCGTCTGAGCTCAGGCCTGGAGATTCGTTCTCATGCACACTCGCCAACATGATCAGCAGAGCGACAGCTAAAGATGTCCATCCAGTGTGCTCTGACACAGGTGATATAGCAGCATACGTCGCTGTACTGCTTATTCTCATCGATGGCAACATGGGGTTCATTACATATATGTTATTACCCTTTTCAAGGTCTCTATGCAACAGATGCCAATGAAGACGAGAACAGCAAAAAAGAAGAGAACGGCAACAACGAAAATAAAAAAGATGGTAATTGTCTATTTTTGTCACAAAGTTCCTCATGATCATGTTTCCTGTCGTTGAGGGATTTCTGTTATGAAGCTTATATCAACCTTGATTGTTTCTTAAGTGAAATTATAAACACATATTACATGAAATTATATCATTATTGTTCAAATGTTCTTTTGCAAAAAAAAAGATCATACATGACATTTACATAACATACAGGTCCTTCTCAAAAAATTAGCATATTGTGATAGTACATTATTTTCCATAATGTAATGATAAAAATTAAACTTTCATATATTTTAGATTCATTGCACACCAACTGAAATATTTCAGGTGTTTTATTGTTTTAATACTGATGATTTTGGCATACAGCTCATGAAAACCCCAAATTCCTGTCTCAAAAAATTAGCATATCATGAAAAGGTTCTCTAAACGAGCTATTAACCTAATCATCTGAATCAACTAATTAACTCTAAACACCTGCAAAAGATTCCTGAGGCTTTTAAAAGCTCCCAGCCTGTTTCATTACTCAAAACCGCAATCATGGGTAAGACTGCCGACCTGACTGCTGTCCAGAAGGCCATCATTGACACCCTCAAGCAAGAGGGTAAGACACAGAAAGACATTTCTGAACAAATAGGCTGTTCCCAGAGTGCTGTATCAAGGCACCTCAGTGGGAAGTCTGTGGGAAGGAAAAAGTGTGGCAAAAAACGCTGCACAACGAGAAGAGGTGACCGGAGCCTGAGGAAGATTGTGGAGAAGGACTGATTCCAGACCTTGGGGGACCTGCGGAAGCAGTGGACTGAGTCTGGAGTAGAAACATCCAGAGCCACCGTGCACAGGCGTGTGCAGGAAATGGGCTACAGGTGCCGCATTCCCCAGGTCAAGACACTTTTGAACCAGAAACAGCGGCAGAAGCGCCTGACCTGGGCTACAGAGAAGCAGCACTGGACTGTTGCTCAGTGGTTGCATGTCATTCAGAAATCAAGGTGCCAGAGTCTGGAGGAAGACTGGGGAGAAGGAAATGCCAAAATGCCTGAAGTCCAGTGTCAAGTACCCACAGTCAGTGATGGTCTGGGGTGCCATGTCAGCTACTGGTGTTGGTCCACTGTGATTTATCAAGGGCAGGGTCAATGCAGCTAGCTATCAGGAGATTTTGGAGCCCTTCATGCTTCCACCTGCTGAAAAGCTTTATGGAGATGAAGATTTCATTTTTCAGCACGACCTGGCACCTGCTCACAGTGCCAAAACCACTGGTAAATGGTTTACTGACCATGGTATTACTGTGCTCAATTGGCCTGCCAACTCTCCTGACCTGAACCCCATAGAGAATCTGTGGGATATTGTGAAGAGAAAGTTGAGAGACGCAAGACCCAACACTCTGGATGAGCTTAAGGCCGCTCTCGAAGCATCCTGGGCCTCCATAACACCTCAGCAGTGCCACAGGCTGATTGCCTCCATGCCACGCCACACTGAAGCAGTCATTTCTGCAAAAGGATTCTCGACCAAGTATTGAGTGCATAACTGAACATAATTATTTGAAGGTTGACTTTTTTTTGTATTAAAAACACTTCTTTTATTGGTCGGATGAAATATGCTAATTTTTTGAGACAGGAATTTTGGGTTTTCATGAGCTGTATGCCAAAATCATCAGTATTAAAACAATAAAACACCTGAAATATTTCAGTTGGTGTGCAATTAATCTAAAATGTATGAAAGTTTAATTTTTATCATTACATTATGGAAAATAATGAACTTTATCACAATATGCTAATTTTTTGAGAAGGACCTGTATAGTATACTTTGGAGTACTTGATTCTGATTATTCAATCACAAAATTCTGTGAATAAATAATTTTTGCATAATGATGCTAAACTGTAAAAGATAATTGATTTCACATGTCACTACTCTAGTTTTATGTGTCCAATCACTCTATAGTCTCATTCTCACATATTAAGTTCATATCAAATTATAAAGAGTGGTGATGAACACGTTTGGTTTGTTTTGATGCTTTATCAGATGTGTCTGAGAAGAAGTTGCTATTAGGCTTGGATTTGTGGTGGATGCTGGTGATCCTGACCGGAGGAGCAGGTTTGCTCCTGGTGCTCCTCATCGTCTGCCTCGTCTGTGTCTGTCGCTGCTGCTCGCGGAACAAGAGGAAGGCCAAAGGTAGGAGTTGGCATGTGATTTCATCTGTTTTCTGTTCAGTTCATGTTTGACTTTCTTTGTTCATCCTCTTGTCTTTTCTCTCCCGGTTTGTCACTATGGTTAATAACCTGAACTTGAGTTCAAGTGTGTCTTGTCTATTATCTAGTTTGGCCACTCATTTAAGGGTACGTTTACATGACAACGACATGCTTCAAACTGAGTGAGTTTTCCGCGTAGAGACGGCACCATTGTCCAAGCGATCCCCATTCACACGGATGTGCGAAACGACTAAAACAGCTGTATTCTGCTGCCAGGCCATTAGATGGCGCTGAAGCACTACACATTGATCACATAACATGCATGTGCATTACATCATCTTTTGTTGTTTACACAGACACCATTTTTAAAAAACTTGCACTTTGGAAAATTTTTTGTCTTCAAGCACCCAAAACGCCGCTAAGCCCTGTGTTTCAGTCAGTCTTGTCTAGCATTGTTTCAGTTCTCTGTGATATGTGGTTAAACGTTTTCTTGTTCAAGTATTGGATTAAAGTCTATGTCCTTCATCGTGCGCTTGATTTCAGCCACCATATTCGTGACAGCTGAAAACACCCATTTGTAGGTCTGATTGAGGTAATAATGAGGTGTGTTTCACAACCACGCAAATAAGAGTAGGTGAAGCGGGGAAAAACGAATATTCTCAAATATCTGAATATTCTCACATTCTCAAACCAACCAGTCGTTCTCTGTCTCTGTCTGATCCGCAGAGGAGGCAGAGTTTCGACTCGTGTCTCTAATGCCGGACAACACAGATCAGCCTGATGTTCAGTACATGCAGAAAACGGACTCTCAGAGACCGTCCAAAAGCCTGCGACCTCTCCCAGCCCTGCCCAGCGCTCGAGGTCCTCCTGCTCTTCAAGCCCAGTGAGAGAACGACCTGGCCTTCCCGAGACTCCGAGACCAACACAACCGAAGCTGAAGGAGAAATACACCAGTCAAAACACACATCTACTCTTTCTTCATTATTACAACTTTAAACAATTCAGAATAACGAAGTGTGTGTGTGTGTGGGGGGGGGGGGGGGGGGTTATGTGATTTATGAGGACACAAATTTGTATAATGACATGTCTATTACACTGGTATTACAACTTATAGGTGGTTTGAGGACATTTCAAAAGTCCTCATAATTCAAATAGCTTGAAAAACATAAAAAACAATGTTTTATTAAAAATGTAAAAATACAGAATGTCTCCTGTGATGGGTAGGTTTAGGGATGGGGTTTGTGTGTGTGTGTGTGTGTGAGCGAGTGTGTGATGGGTAGCTTTAGGGATAGGGTTAGTGTGTGTGTGTGTGTGTGAGCGAGTGTGTGATGGGTAGGTTTAGGGATAGGGTTAGTGTGTGTGTGTGTGTGTGTGTGTGTGTGTGTGTGTGTGTGTGTGTGTGTGATGGGTAGGTTTAGGGATAGGGTTAGTGTGTGTGTGTGTGTGAGCGAGTGTGTGATGGGTAGGTTTAGGGATAGGGTTAGTGTGTGTGTGTGTGAGCGAGTGTGTGATGGGTAGGTTTAGGGATAGGGTTAGTGTGTGTGCGTGTGTGTGTGTGTGTGTGTGTGTGTGTGTGTGTGTGTGTGTGTGTGTGTGTGTGTGTGTGTGTGTGTGTGTGAATGTGTGATGGGTAGGTTTAGTGATAGTGTTAGTGTGTGTGTGTGTGTGTGTGTGTGTGTGTGTGTGTGTGTGTGTGTGTGTGTGTGTGTGTGTGTGTGTGTGTGTGTGTGTGTGTGCGGCTAGTTTACTCTCCAAGTTTGTTTGGGTATGTTTGAGTTTATATGACTTTGTTTTACATATGTCTACTTTTATTCTGAACAAACAGCATTTCTAGTTTCATAAATACTCTGTAAGTATACTGTATGTACCTCACACTGAATCTAGGTCATTTCCGTCGATTATATGAAGTTTTGTGATAGTGCTCAGCGAGACCACCTTTGTGTATGCAAGCACAACAGACTTTTTGCACTTTTCCTGTTTTAACTGGTGTCACTGAATTGTGGTTGAGAACAGTGTATGACTCAAAAACCTTTGAAAATTGACTGCACACTTACTGTTAAATGGCTTCAAGCAACACACAACGGAACAAAAACAGATTACAAGTTAGCAATGTTACGTAAAAGGTAGATTTTTTTTATTCATGAAACAGAAATGGGTCCACTTTATGAAAATTGTGCCCTTAAGCCTTTTATCTCACCATTTAAATAAGTTAAAGTTAAGCGTAAGTTACACTGAGGTTTCTCACATGTGGTTTGTGTAAATGTGATTCTGACACTTGGTTTGAATGTGTGAATATGTGGGTACGTGTGCTTTCCTGTTTTCCTTCTTGATCTCTCGTTAAAATGTATGTGAATTTTTCATTGTGCCTCCACATGACTCATGAACAATCAAACGAATAAACACATGATTGCGTAAGTCTTGCACCCAACTGAAAAGTCAGTGGGATGTGGTTGTTCAAGCAGTCACAAGGTTAAGAGGTAAACGAGACATGCTGGTATCACACTAACCCAGTGTTCAGAAACACAAACATCAATTATGCGTGTTCATTTCTGGACACAAACTAATAAAGAGTGAACTAATTAGGCAAATGAAGTGATGAACAGGTCTGCACTCTGAGATCACAGTATGCAGGTTAACATGTCCTTGTTGCAGGTTGTGGCAGGTTTCTGTGTACCTGTTTGACAAAGAGAGAATGTAAAGAGATGACTGAACATAAGCTGTCAAGAATGGCCTGTGTATTCTACTATATAGAACAATGAGCACCTGGAAATCTAAGTCATTTAGAGTTTGTGAGAAAGAAAGAAATAAAGAAAGAAAGAAAAGAATGAAAAGAAAAGAATGAAAAGAAAAGAATGAAAAAGAAAGAAAAAGAAAAGAACTAAACAGAAAGAAAGAAATATGGTATCAGAGGCCCCATTTCCGTCTCCATCACCATTGGTTCATTCCATATATTCAGTTTCTCTCATTCTATATATTCAGTTTCTCTCATTCTATATATTCAGTTTCTCTCATTCTATATATTCAGTTTCTCTCATTCCATATATTCAGTTTCTCTGATTCTATATATTCAACTTTCATTCCATATATTCAGTTTCTCTCATTCCATATATTCAGTTTCTCTCATTCTATATATTCAGTTTCTCTCATTCTATATATTCAACTTTCATTCCATATATTCAGTTTCTCTCATTCTATATATTCAACTTTCATTCCATATATTCAGTTTCTCTCATTCCATATATTCAGTTTCTCTCATTCCATATATTCAGTTTCTCTGATTCTATATATTCAACTTTCATTCCATATATTCAGTTTCTCTCATTCCATATATTCAGTTTCTCTCATTCTATATATTCAGTTTCTCTCATTCCATATATTGAGTTTCTCTGATTCTATATATTCAACTTTCATTCCATATATTCAGTTTCTCTCATTCCATATATTCAGTTTCTCTCATTCTATATATTCAGTTTCTCTCATTCCATATATTCAGTTTCTCTCATGCTATATATTCAGTTTCTCTCATTCCATATATTCAGTTTCTCTCATTCTATATATTCAACTTTCATTCTATATATTCAGTTTCTCTCATTCCATATATTGAGTTTCTCTGATTCTATATATTCAACTTTCATTCCATATATTCAGTTTCTCTCATTCCATATATTCAGTTTCTCTCATTCTATATATTCAGTTTCTCTCATTCCATATATTCAGTTTCTCTCATTCTATATATTCAGTTTCTCTCATTCCATATATTCAGTTTCTCTCATTCTATATATTCAACTTTCATTCTATATATTCAGTTTCTCTCATTCTATATATTCAGTTTCTCTCATTCCATATATTCAGTTTCTCTCATTCTATATATTCAACTTTCATTCTATATATTCAGTTTCTCTCATTCCATATATTCAGTTTCTCTCATTCTATATATTCAACTTTCATTCCATATATTCAGTTTCTCTCATTCTATTTATTCAGTTTCTCTCATTCCATATATTCAGTTTCTCTCATTCTATATATTCAATTTTCATTCCATATATTCAGTTTCTCTCATTCTATATATTCAACTTTCATTCCATATATTCAGTTTCTCTCATTCCATATATTCAACTTTCATTCCATATATTTTCTCTTTCTATATATTCAATTTTCATTCCATATATTCAACTTTCATTCCATATATTCAACTTTCATTCCATATATTCAGTTTCTCTCATTCTATATATTCAATTTTCATTCCATATATTCAGTTTCTCTCATTCTATATATTCAACTTTCATTCCATATATTCAACTTATTCAACTTTCATTCCATATATTCAGTTTCTCTCATTCCATATATTCAACTTTCATTCCATATATTTTCTCTTTCTATATATTCAATTTTCATTCCATATATTCAACTTTCATTCCATATATTCAACTTTCATTCCATATATTCAGTTTCTCTCATTCCATATATTCAACTTTCATTCCATAAATTCAATTTTAATTCCATATATTCAGTTTCTCTCATTCCATATATTCAGTTTCTCTCATTCCATATATTCAACTTTAATTCCATATATTCAGTTTCTCTCATTCTATATATTCAACTTTCATTCCATATATTCAGTTTCTCTCATTCTATATATTCAACTTTCATTCCATATATTCAGTTTCTCTCATTCTATATATTCAACTTTCATTCCATATATTCAGTTTCTCTCATTCTATATATGTCAAAACTGAATTACAGATATCTGCAATGACATCATTGAAAACGACATTCAACTCGTCACACATCTTAAATGATAATTGCAGATATCTGTAATTCAGTTTTGACTAGGCAAAATGAAAGTTAAAGATATCTCAAACATCATTTTGACTAGTGCAAATGTGTTGCACATGTTTCCAGCATGACATAAATTGTATTTATTCACATTAGCCTGGGGGTCTCAAAAATATTGGCAACATGCAATGTTTGCCATGCATTTTTATGTTTATGATCATGCTTAAAATTACCGTAGGTTATTGTTGATGTAGGATTTACGTATGAAAGAGATTCACATAATTCACTTTAATAAAGTCAAGTCAAGTCACCTTTATTTTTATAGGGCTTTTTACAATATAGATAAAGACTTGGAAGTGCAATAAAATTAACTTCCTTAGATGAGAAAATATAGTTCTTAGTTCAGATTAGTTCTTTTTTTCCCCACAGTAAAAAGTCATGATAGCCTATAGGTATTGATTTCAGGTTGAAATAGTAGCTAACAGCTTTAAAAAAGACGATTAAAAAACTAATTGGCCTCTCTAAAACTCTAATTCAAGATATCTGTAGTTACAATTTGACTAGGCAGAATGAAAGTTAGAGATATCTCAAATTTTAGATATCTCTAATCAAAATTAATTTCAAGATATCTATAAATTGATAATAGATATCTACAATTAAATTATGACTATCCCTAACTCCAGTTTGAGATATCTACAACGTTATTTTGACTAGTCATAATTCCAGTTACAGATATCTACAACGTAATTTCGCCTAGTCAAAACTTAATTTAAGATATCTGAAAAGGAACATGTAGATATCTTGAATTGAGGTTAATTAAAGATATCTTGAACTGGAGTTATGACTAGTCATAATCAAATTGTAGATATCTCAAACTGGAATTACAGATATCTACAATTCAGTTGCAGATATCTGTAATTCACATAGTGGTTATCTCCAACTGAATTGTAGATATCTGTAATGATAAACCCCATACAAATGAATGGCAAAAGTGATGTCATTTGTCCTAGGAAGAATGTCTTTGTGTATATCTGAAATGACAATTATGGATAGGAAGAATGTAGTTGCGGATATCTAAAATGTTCTTTTTGACTAGGCAATACTGAATTACAGATATCTGCAACACATATCCAGTCTAGCTGTTAAATGTTAAAATGGCTTGCCATACCGGGAACTCTCACCACGATCTGACAACACAAGACACCAAACAGTGAGTATAGGTGGAGCTGAGACAGCAGCTGGCGCAGATCATTTAGATGACTGGCAATCACCCTAACACACACACACACACACACACACACACACACACACACACACACACACACACACACACACACACACACACACACACACACACACACACACACACACACACACACACTGACATTAGTGGTTGGCAGATCTAGGCTTCGAAACAATCCGACACCCGTCTCCACTGTGACACCTAGTGGTCACTGAGCGAGCTCTTGGCGCATAATAGTCCTTCACGTCCACTGCGATCTCACAATTACGCCCAGTTCAGAAGGGCGACCATATTTATTTCCGAAAACCAGGACACTCTGCCCGGCAATGAGATACTCAAATGATGTTCGAAGTTTACTCAAAGATGCATTATTAATTTCTATACATTTAAAGTATTATGCCTCCTCTGTATGGATAGAAAATTGTTATATTAAAAAATACTATCTATAACCAAAGACACAAATTCAGATCGGCTTCTCAGAGGTTACTCAACATGTTTCATTATGACAGGTTTCAAAGTGAATGAAATAATGATAGAAATAATGTCTCTTCTGTATTAGAAAAATAAATAAATACATCCAAATTGAACAAAAATAGCTCTCACAAACCTACAAAAACTAACTAACAAAATATCTTTGTATTTTTAGTTTTCTTCTTCCTCTTTATCCTGTTTTTCTTCCTCATCCTCCTTGTTTGCCCATCTATATTTTGCTGTACAGCTGATCTTTACCACAGCAGTTTTTTGAAAACCAGGACATTTTCATCACTTTATAAAAAAACAGCCAGGACGGCCAGGACATGTCCTGGGAAAACAGGACGTTTGGTCACCTTAAGTTGATAATACCTAGAATATCAAAATCGACTGCTGGCGGTAGATCCTTTTCCTATTTAGCACCAAAACTTTGGAACAGTCTTCCTACCATTGTCCGGGAAGCAGACACACTCTGTCAGTTCAAAGCTAGACTAAAAACACATCTCTTTAACCTAGCATACACATAATATATTATAGACTTCTATAATTCAATGTTAGGCTGCATAGATTAGGTCAGCCGGAACTGGGAACACTTACCTTAAATCTATGGAGCTAATAATGACACAATTATTTGAATTTGAATTGTGTAAATTTGAATTATTTGCAAGTGTAATCTAGCAAAATTGAATTTTAGGTGGTAGTTTAAATAGTTCTGAATTTGAATTTTTTTAAACGAATATTGAACATTTGAAATTTAACTAATTGAAATCTTTTTATGGCTGAATTGTATAGACGTGTTTTCAAACAGCTAGTTTTTTGTTCTGAATTCTTATACTGAAAATATTCAGTCTAAAAAAATACAGATTCAAGTTTTCAAGATGAAGAAACTCGAAACTTCAAATTCAGTTTTCTAAAATTCAATCTCAAAAATTCAAACACAAAAATTCAGATCTTACAGAAAGTAGGTCACAGGTCATCCACAGGGAAGAGTAGATGATCTCCGAAAAGTCGAACAGAGCATTTTGGCCAATTAGGGACAGCAGAAGTTTTCCAGCGCGACCGTGTTGTGGATCAAGAGGTCGCCACTCTCTGACTCTGATCAGTGATTCTTAAACATGAAGGATTTTGTGTTTATATGTTAGGTTAGCGTTCTCAGCACGTGAGACATGTGTCTAATTGGTCTCTGGTGTTTGTTTTAAAGTATATTTGGTGTAAAATTGATTAGAACGCCACCGCGTCTACTACACAGACAGGACGCGAGCGGCGCGACGCACCACAGTGCTTGAAGCGACTGGTGCAAAGACCCGGGACTAGGGCAGATATAGGATGGGGACCCGTGTGCTGTTGGGGATTTCACGGGTCGCGTCGCATCGCTCGCGTCCAGTTTAGACTGTACATGTAAGCAGAAGGTATACGAGAGGGTGTGCTGTATCCTGAATACGACGAATACTAACCCTACTGAGTCAGTCATCAGTCAGTAGAGGAGACTTTAATAATGAAAGGACAATTGCATTATGTAGGCTAAGCTTATTGTAATACATTTAATGGCTAATTCACCCACCGAACTGCAACAAACAGTTGTTACAGACCGTGTTCAACATCATTACCCTGCAAGCTGAACTGATATCTAGCTGAAAGCAGTGGGCCATTAAACCAGTAATGAACGAGATAAAACTGATTCTGCTTGACTGTGTTTACAGGACAGTGCAGTTGTAAGGTCAGCCAGGCTAATGTTGTCATTGCCGAGTCTGACAGTAGCCTACAGCTGGTCCCAGTCAGGGAAATGCCAGGTTTTTATGTATTTTTTATTGTGTTAAGGATAGTTTGTGAGAAAATAAAACCCTTTGTGCATGTACGGTTATGTTGAAATCACTTAAAAAGTTGTACATGCATTCATTTCATGATTCCGCCTCCATAGGCAGATCCTGTTCAGCAGAAGTGTTTTACATCATGATAAAGGAGATTCTAAACTGAAAGGTTTCATTTTTTTCCTTCAAGACATTTATTCATTTTTGAATGCATCTCCGAATTTATTTTTCCTTGGTGCAACATGCAAACCGTACCTGAACAGAGCTTTCTTCTGTGCATACATTTGCGTGCTGTAAAATACTAATTTATCTTATTGAATGTTCATTTATGTGGCATTTGCTCTCACAACTACCCCTAGCCTACGTATTTTGTCGACTGCTGTTTTCTTTAGCTGACCAACTCATGAAATCTGTGTGCTAAAGCTATAGCCTATGCACTGGGCAGCGAGAGAACTGCATCAGCTGTAGTGAAGCACAGAGCAGAATCGATTCAAGGGTAGATAGACACTGAACAATAAACCCAGAGATGAGTATTTTTATTGCCATCTAAAAGATTTAAAAACGATTTTATAAATGTAAGAATTAAATGAGTCAATAAAATTAGTTTGGCACTAAAGTCAGTTTAACCAAAGGCATCTTGCGCTGCATCGGTGGCATAGAAGTGTCATTCTGAAGTTGCTTTTAGATGTATTTACACACTTTAATGCTGCTGTGAGAGGGTTTTCTCCCCTGCTTTTCTCCCCTTGGTTGGTAAGAACAAAAGAGGATGTTCAGATGATAATGACATTTTCTGGTGAACAGTTGCAGTGGCTCCTCCGTCTCAACATACTGTACAACGAGATGTACATTCACATCACAGTTAACGCAGCGGTAGAGTTACTCTCACGTCACACTGCAGTTTTTCAGTCATGAACGTTTATTTTGCGTGTGTAAAATGCATAACATTGCATTAACATTTCATTTGGTTGCTGTTCTGAGCGCGTACACGCGAAGTTTGCAGGGCGTGAGTAGGCCAACTGTTATCTTATGCCAGGCAGGGACTATTTTACAGCGGAAGGTAGGCTTTTGGTGATTTTACTTCATGAAAGTTGCACTAATACATTTTTACTTTAATATAATTAATGAGTGGTGATTGCTTTAGAAAAGCAATAAGGTACTCAAGGCTATAGTGCTGTCTCGTGAATAAGTCCCGTCTGAAGGGGTTGCAAGCACTCCGGTTCGCGTCGTATTCACGACAGAGCACACCCTCTCGTACACCTTATGCTTAAGCCTGTGTATACTCGACGCGTCCGCAGGAGCGCGAAGGTGCGCGCGGCAAAAATTACGTCATTGCTGTGTGCGCGGTCGTGCGCGTTGGGTCCGCAAGAGCCCGTTTCGCCTGGCGGTGTGCACGGCACTTTGTTACCAGCATGTTTATGATCCTTCCATGCGGGACCATAGAGACAGTCAGATGACACAGAATTCCTGGAGAGAAATTGCGAAGACGTTGGGGAAGGAAGACGTATTTTGTCGAAAAGTATGGAAAAATCTTAGAGACAGGTTTGTCAAAGCCAAGAAAAAAGTCCATGGAAGAAGCGGTGACCCAGGTGGATACAAGAACAATCCGCCGATATTAAACGAACTTGGTTGGCTGTCCCAATTTGTAAAGCACCGTGAAACCGATTCCAATATGGAAGTTGAGGTAAGCAATATTTTTTAAATACTTTTTCTCTTTTAAAAGTAAAGCAAGGTAACTCGTATTTTTAATGTAATGTAAGTCCAGATTGTTCTGACGTAATTGTATGATAGGCCTACGTTGTATATCACGGTTTAAGGAATTAAAAGATAAGTTGTATGTTTAATTTATATAAAGTTATTAGCAAAGCAATACCTTTACTGAGTTGAACATGTACGTATCTGGTAATGTGCCTGAGGAAATTGAGTATGTTTTTATACATAGGCAATCTATATTTTTGTTGCATTGTGTTTTTTCAAAGACTGTGTTTATTTATTTTTACTTATTGAATTTTTGAGGAGGAAGTTAACACCAGAGAAGATCAGATCTCCATGGCCACACAGTCACCTGGAACATCTTCATCATCTTCTTCACCACCAGAGACAACAACATCGGACGGCTCGTCACCAGTTACCCCATCACCACCTCCCATCACTCCACTTCCAGGAACATTTCATATTCCACCATCACCTAGTCTATCTTTGCCTTCCCTACAAACACCATCACCGAGAGCCAATCCACAGCATCCCTTTTGCCATGTACTTCATCCCATACAAGAAAACGAAACACTGAAGACGCCCTGCTAAAGAGAGGCTGGACGAAGAGAGACAAAGTGCCATGCAGCAGGACAGTGAAGACTACAGATTTGCTGTGGTTATGGCTGACATGCTTGCAAAAGTGGACCCAAGGAAGAAGCTTGATGTAAAGTTCAAGCTGAATCAGGTCCTTTTCGAGGCACTGAGGGACAACGATGCATAGACTTTTTTGCCTTTTCTCTTTACAACTTAAGGACTTTGTAATGTGTGTAAAAAATGTTTGTTGTTGTTTTTCTATGTATCGTGTATTATTTAAAATTGTAATTCATTTACAAACGAGAATTGTATTTATAGTTTGCTGTGAAAAAAAACAACTAAAGATTTTATTTTGTGTACCATTCACAAGTGTCTTCACAAATAAACAGAATCGCTGCAGTACACTGATGGTGACACACAGTGATTAACCTCATTCTTTTGTCTCTATACAGATAGAGACATTTGCATTGATGGGCGGCCATAAATGCCTTTCATTTTGTGAACAGGAACACATTTGCATGAAGCACCCAGTTTGCACTTGTCTAAAGTAACTGCTTACATTTACAAAATAAGTCTACAATAGCAGAAGTAAGCCCTGCTGATGAAATTAAAGTTAAATTAAACACTCTTCAATAAGGCTTCAGTTGTTTAACTAGTTTACATGAAGTGAAAATACCATAAACCTACTGCATATTTTTTTTATATGAATTTCAGCAATTAATAATACAAACTCAGTTACTGTAAACTATATTAACAAAAGTAGAAACGTATATTTTCATTGGCATTGCTAAGGAATAAAAAGGTAACGCATGTTTTGCTGTTGGTTCATGCTACTTACTACAGTAGTCAACATTTGAAGCAAGTTTTATGTATATCTTTTCACCACCATATATTTTGTTCTCATTTTAAATCGATCAGTGATCGGTAAGCATTTTGATACGGTTTATATAACAAGAATTACAACACAACATGTGCTTTACATATTATTGCTTTATTACAAATGTTGTACTTACATATAAATGAAAATAAGTACTGTAAACGACAAAACAAACACAAGACAAAAACACTGTTCAATTACTTTGTTGCTAGTTTGCAACTTTACTGTTGAGATCTCCTTCTGGCAACAGATTCCTGCCAAGGTACAAGTCCCTGCGGTGTCTGAAAAAATTACTTCAGGTCATTTCTCACTGCGACTGCAGCCCGGGATGCTCGTGCAGTTGACGTTCTTCCGGCAGCAAGCACGTTGTTGTCCCCAGAAACGAGACTTCTCCATTCTCCTGGCATCTGTTCCCCGATTGCTGTTGTACCATCTGCAAATTTGGAGGAATGTACTTGGATGCAGGAGATGTTGCAGCGTCAGTGAGGGTTAACACATTGTGAAGAGCCACACAAGCCTTCACAACATCCACAGCCTTTTCAGGATGAAACTCCATTGGCCGTCCAAGAATCCTCCAGCGTGCAGCAAGGATACCAAAAGTGTTCTCGATGACTCGCCTGGCCCGCGAGTGTCTATAATTGTACACTTTACGGGCATCGTCCAAGTTGGCACCTGTAAAACAAACAAGTGAACAGATTTAAGATAATGTTCTTTCTTACATTCTTCACATCAAATACATGTTATATTAGTTAATGTGGCAGAATTTGTTTTTACCTGGATATGGGCGCACCAGGTTCACATGGAGTGGAAACGCAGCATCACCCAGGAACACATGTGGCAGTTTGATGTTGGTACCTGGCAGGTTTTCAGGCTGTGGGAGTTCAAGAGTGCCATGAAGTCTGGAACCAAAAATACTGTCCTTGAAAATCCCACCATCACTTTAATGTCCAAACGAGCCAATGTCCACCATAGTGAAACAATACTTAGCATCACAGACTGCCATTAGAACAATGGAGTGGGTTCCTTTATAGTTAAAGAAGTCACTTCCAGCATTTGGGGGTGCCTTGATTAGGATGTGTTTCCCATCCACACACCCCAAACAGTTGGGAAAGTTCCACACTCTCCAAAATTCATGCTTGATCTCAAGCCACTCGTTGCCTTTTGGTGGAGAGACAAAATCGCCTTTTAAAGCAGTCCATATTGCCTGTCAGACCTCACTCACTATCACCGAGACTGTGGTTGATCCCAATTTGTAGCTGGAGGCAACACATTTTTCTTTACTTCCAGATGCAAGTATGCGCAGCGTGACAGCCAGTCTCTCTTGCATACTTACTGGTGTGGGTTCTTTAATGGTCCAAATAAGGTTTAATGCGATGTAGCAAGTCGTCAAACCGCTGAGCAGACATTCGAAAGTATCCAAAGTGCATTTGCTCGTCCACTGCACGCATTTCTTTGATAAGAACGCTGTACTCTCCATCTCTTTGCCGGGTGGTGTTTAATGGGCGGACATACCATCTTCTTCTCCTTCGTTTTTAGTTAACCCTAACAAACACAACAACTCTTCTTCAGAATTGAGCATGTCCACGCGAGACGCCATGTTTTTGCTACTGTTGTTCCAGAAGACTACTTCTTCACTGCTGATTCCTGGTGTTAAGAGGAGAATCACTCCGAGTCGCCCCCTGTCGTTTCATAGAATAGCACAACAGCGAGCGCGTCAAGTATAAACGCCTCGTCCGTTAGGGGAGGCGCGCGCGCAGTCAGCGGAGGCTCGCGCTCGTGCGGACGCGTCGGGTATACACAAGGCTTTATGGCCCCAGCACGCTTCCGCTGCTCCACTCTGCTCGGCATGGAAAAACTCTAATTCATAGGTGTTTTCAAAAAGACTTGCATTTAGGCACACATGAAGTGCCTCTGTCATAAATGAGATCAGGTGAAAACAACAAAGGGTTTTAGCACAGTTGTGACAGCTTATCTTCAAGTAGAAACAGAGCATTTTTACAAGTAAAACTGTCTTAGCAGTGGATGGTTTCGATCCATCGAACTCTGGATAACAGGCCTAGCACGCTTCCGCTGCGCCACTCTGCTGTAAACCACCCCAGATGGGACTCGAACCCACAATCCCTGGCTTAGGAGGCCAGTGCCTTATCCATTAGGCCACTGGGGCTGTAAAAAACCTGTGCTGATGTGCCCACATTACTTTGGCTTCAGTGACAACAACTGATAAAACATGTTTATAAGTGCAGACGCCTTAGCAGAGGATGGTTTCGATCCATCGACCTCTGGGTTATGGGCCCAGCACGCTTCCGCTGCGCCACTCTGCTCCCTATAAAAACTTTGCCGTACCAGCACCTTTTCAAAAGGACTTGCGTTTAGGCACGCTTGAAGCGCTCCTCTGTCATAAATTAAATCAGGTGAAAAATACAGAGGGGTTTAGCATAGAGCTGAGGCAACTTTTCTTCAAGTAGGAACAGAGCATTTTTATAAGTAAAGCAGCCTTAGCAGAGGATGGTTTCGATCCATCGACCTCTGGATTACAGGCCCAGCACGCTTCCGCTGCGCCACTCTGCTCCCCATGGAAAAACTCTAATTCACAGGTGTTTTCAAAAACACTTGCATTTAAAATACAGATTCAAATTTTCAAGATGAAGAAACTTGGAACTTCAAATTCAGTTTTCTAAAATTCAATTACATGTACAGTCTAGACCGGACGCGAGCGGTGCGACGCGACGCGACCCTCGAAAATCCCCAACAGCACACGGATCCCCATCCTATTTCTGACCTAGTCCCATCTCTTTGCAATTTTACACCAAATATACTTTAAAACAAACACCAGAGACCAATTAAACACATGTCTCACGTGCTGAGAACGCTAACCTAACATATAAACACAAAATCCTTCATGTTTAAGAATGACTGATCAGAGTTAGAGAGTGGCGACCTCTTGATCCACAACACGGTCGCGCTGGAAAACTTCTGCTGTCCCTAATTGGCCAAAATGCTCTGTTCGACTTTTCGGAGATCATCTACTCTTCCCTGTGGATGACCTGTGACCTACTTTCTGTAAGATCTGAATTTTTGAGTTTGAATATTTGAGATTGAATTTTAGAAAACTGAATTTGAAGTTTCGAGTTTCTTCATCTTGAAAACTTGAATCTGTATTTTTTTAGACTGAATATTTTCAGTATAAGAATTCAGAACAAAAAAACTAGCTGTTTGAAAACACGTCTATAAAATTCAGCCATAAAAACATTTCAATTAGTTAAATTTCAAATGTTCAATATTCGTTTAAAAAAATTCAAATTCAGAACTATTTAAACTACCACCTAAAATTCAATCTTGTTAGATTACACTTGCAAATAATTCAAATTTACACAATTCAAATTCAAATCATTTTGTCATATTATTAGCTCCATATAAATCCTGATGTTTATGGAAGCATATGGGTAGCAATATTCAATTTGAAATGTAATATGCATATGACAATGCAATATGTAAAATGGCATTGCATTCTGTATTTAAATTTACATTTTACTTTACCATTCTAGCAACGTTTGGTGCAAAATGAAAATGAAATTACATAATTTACATTTGCCATTTCATACACTAGTTTTAATATGCATATTGAAACGCTTTTATAATTTGCAAAATTAAAATGCATTACAGAAATGATTAGATATGTGTAACATGTTCAAGCAAAAACAGTGGCAAAATGATCATTCAAATGTTATTTTTCTGAATTGCTTTTACACTTACAGTCAAGACACTTGCGATTGCATTTTCATGAAATGTCCCGCAATGAATGTAGCAAAATTCAATGTGCACATTAAAAATGCACTCGGAGCCGATCACGCCCCTCCAGCCCTGTCAATCACCGCATCAAGGCGGGGCTCGGCAACAGGTAAACATACCATGCTATGGCTATGTTAAGTGTTTTGAGGTGTTGAAAAAATGGCGGCGGCACATCTAATACGAGCGTTAAATTCTTTAGCAGAAGAAGTGGAGCGTGAACAGAGAAACGGTCGTATTTCCGAAGATGATTATTCCGAAGACTTGTCCATGTTGCCTCACTCGAACCTTCTTGACCCTCTGCGTAATACCCCCGACCAGTGCCATAGAGAAACAACACAACTTAAGCCCCGCCTTGATGCAGTGATTGACAGGGCTGGAGGGGCGTGATCGGCTCCGAGTGCATTTTTAATGTGCACATTGAATTTTGCTGCATTCATTGCAGGACATTTCATGAAAATGCAATCGCAAGTGTCTTGACTGTGAGTGTAAATGCAATTAAGAAAAATAACATTGGAATGATCATTTTGCCACAGTTTTTGCTTGAACATGTTACACATATCTAATCATTTCTGTAATGCATTTTCATTTTAATTTTGCAACTTATAAAGCGTTTCAATATGCATATTAAAACTAGTGTATGAAATGGAAAATGTAAAATTAAGTCATTTCATTTTCGTTTTGCACCAAACGTCGCTAGAATGGTTAAATAAATACAGACTGCATTGCCATTTTACATATTGCATTGTCATTTTGTAGTCTGGGTTTCCCCATGCTGCCTTCCCGCAGCGCGATTTTATTCACGCTGAAAGGCAGTATGGATACCATTGGCCAGATTTTCGCCTCATTTAGGGAACCAATCACAGAACGGGGAGGGAGCAAGATGATGACGACATCTATGCGACACATCGAAGCAGTTTGTTTATTTCTATGGATTCAACATGGCAGCAGACGCGAAGCTGTCGCATGTTTATCTTGCACAAACGGCAATAGTCGCGGAACGTCATTGTTTACACAAAAATATCTTACCCATCGTCTTCTTCCTTGTCTAATTTCTGTCGCTCTACATACGTCATCTGGTATAATTGAAACGATTGCATATGAGCTACGTACAGGCGCATTTGACAGACATGCTTAGCACCCAATAAACGGCGGCAGGCAATCGTAAAACCACGCCTCAAATACGAGAAAATGTACATGTGGTTCCCAGACCCAAGTCTCAACGAGAATTGGGTCTGGCGTTAGCCAGGCTAGTCATTTTGCATATTACATTTCAAATTGAATATTGCTACCCATATGCTTCCATACCTTAAATCCTGATGTACTGTTACATCATAATGGCGTCTACGCTAATTTCAGTGTCTTTGTTTCAGGATCCAGGATCCAGGGCGTATCCAGATCTGACTAGGACCTTCGCCTGGACACACACTCTCACACACACTCACACACACACACACACTCACTCTCCAGATCTGACGAAGGACCTTCGCCTGGACACACACACACACACACACACACACACACACACACACACACACACACACACTGCTGTGTTTTTGTGATTTGTGAGGACATTCCATAGGCGTAATGGTTTTTATACTGGACAAACTGTATATTCTATCCCCTTACACTAACCCTATCCCTAAACCTACACACACACACACACTCACACACACACACACTCACACACACACTCACACACACACACACACACACACACACACACACACACACACACACACACACACACACACACACACACACACACACACACACACACACTAACCCTATCCCTAAACCTACCCATCACACACACACACACACACACACACACACACACACACACACACACACACACACACACACACACACACACACACTCTCCAGATCTCTGATTAGGACCTTCGCCTGGACACACACTCACACACTCACACACACACACACAAACACACACACACACACACACACACACCAGATCTCTGATTAGGACCTTTGCCTGGACACACACTCACACACACACACACACACACACACACACACACACACGCGCGCGCACACACACACACACACACACACACACACACTCACTCTCCAGATCTGACTAGTAAAACATATTTAGCTGGAAAATAACATTATTCAAGAACCGCTATAAAGCCAAAACAATCTCTGTTACCTTAAATGTTTATCTCTGTAAAGCTGCTTTGAAACTATCGACATGTTAAAAGCGCTGTATAAATGAAGATGACTTGACTTGCAGGTGTTGATCTGAAACAACCTTGACAACGAGCCATTAAGATTTTTTTTGTTTTTTTATTATTGTATTTTTATAATATGTGAAGCTTTGTAACCTGTAGGCTCCTCATTTATAATGTTATTTTGGTCATAAAAAATGAATATTAATAAAATAAATCAAGCCACAATGTCTTACTTTTTTATAGATTTTTATAAAAAAAATATGAATTTCTCTGCTGTCGAAGGACTTAGCCTATACTTCTTTTTTACAGATAATTTCTCCAGCGTTTGAAAAAACCCACGAGGTCAAGATGCGTTGACTTCTATCCAGATGCGCGATTGTGTGGTCTGTCCCCGACCCTGTCAATCAAACGCTGACTCGGATCACAATTTAACACATATTACACACACAACACAATCACAGGAAACACCAAGGAGAATACCGCTAAGTATATCGACAAGACACACACACACAAAAAAAAGAGAGAGAGAGAAGAATCTACACAGTCCATTATTATTATTCCATTTGAGTTGATCATTTTATAGTCTATATAATTTAATACTAATGCCCACGTGGATAGGAGCTCTTGCAGTCTTGAACGCTGTTTACTGTCATGTCTTCAGTGGGCAACACATCTATTCTCCGCTCCAGCCATTGACCCTGACTGGGAAATCATGCAGCAACTATACCGCTTTTAGCAAAATAAGAAAACATTGCAAACACACTTTTTTTTTATAAAGAGAAACTTATTTTCTATACCATAATTGAATAAATATAACATAGGGCATAGCTTAAAAGTACAGTTACACATATCTTGAATTACTTTATGAATCTTCCCCCAAAAAGGAAAAACGGCTTATACCAAAATAAATGCATGAATGTTCCTAATTCAGTTCCACATTTTCTACACATAGGAGAGTTCGTATCATTACATTTATTAAGCTTCACTGGAGTTATATAGTATTTATACAGATTTATAATTTGTTTCTTTAACTTTTATTGTTCACACTCAAGGGTAAGGTCAAATCGATACACACATTCTTTTTCACTGAACTTCCTTTTAAGCTCTAATTCCCAATTTGTTCTCAAAGAAGAAAAATAATTCTGGGAGCTTTCTGACATAATTTTATACAAATGAGATATCTTCCCTTAACCGAAGTAGCAGAAATAAAACATTTTTCCAACTCAGTAGGATATTATAACACTGAGGCAGAGACAGTTGGATCCATTTGCAGAGATTTATTAAAGGAGAAGACAAACTGAGAACAAGGAGACACAAACTCAGATCTTGTAAAGGGCAATCCAGAATCGCAGTCAAACAGGCAGCGGTAGGAGGCAGGCAGCAGAGGTTCACAAACGACTCCAAAATCAAAGTACTGAGCAACAAGAGATGCAAACTGTGACAGAGGTTTGGTAAAACAAGACTTCACAAAGAACAAAGAGCAGAGCAGTCCAAATAAATGGGAGCTGAGGGTACACAGGTGGTCCAAATACATGAAGATGAGATAAGCAGGGCGGAAGAAGGGAAGGGAAGTCCTCCCAAATAGGGCTCGCTGCAGCCTGCGGTGGATATCCAACCCCGCCCACATCCAAGTGTGATGTCAGAAGCCACTCCCATGTCCAATAAGTAGGTTAGGTTTTAAGTGGGTTTAGATTAAAAGGGTTTTTTTTAGGCGTTAGGCTACAGTGATGGCCCATCACTGATGGGTAGGTTTAGGGATCAGTGTTTGGTGTAGGTAATCAGTACTGTGATTGACATGACCTATAGTGATGGGTAGGTTTAGGGATCAGTGTTTGGTGTAGGTAATCAGTACTGTGATTGACATGACCTATAGTGATGGGTAGGTTTAGGGATCAGTGTTTGGTGTAGGTAATCAGTACTGTGATTGACATGACCTATAGTGATGGGTAGGTTTAGGGATCAGTGTTTGGTGTAGGTAATCAGTACTGTGATTGACATGACCTATAGTGATGGGTTGGTTTAGGGATCAGTGTTTGGTGTAGGTAATCAGTACTGTGATTGACATGACCTATAGTGATGGGTAGGTTTAGGGATCAGTGTTTGGTGTAGGTAATCAGTACTGTGATTGACATGACCTATAGTGATGGGTAGGTTTAGGGATCAGTGTTTGGTGTAGGTAATCAGTACTGTGATTGACATGACCTATAGTGATGGGTAGGTTTAGGGATCAGTGTTTGGTGTAGGCAATCAGTACTGTGATTGACATGACCTATAGTGATGGGTAGGTTTAGGATCAGTGTTTGGTGTAGGCAATCAGTACTGTGATTGACATGACCTATAGTGATGGGTAGGTTTAGGGATCAGTGTTTGGTGTAGGTAATCAGTACTGTGATTGACATGACCTATAGTGATGGGTAGGTTTAGGGATCAGTGTTTGGTGTAGGCAATCAGTACTGTGATTGACATGACCTATAGTGATGGGTAGGTTTAGGGATCAGTGTTTGGTGTAGGCAATCAGTACTGTGATTGACATGACCTATAGTGATGGTAGGTTTAGGGATCAGTGTTTGGTGTAGGTAATCAGTACTGTGATTGACATGACCTATAGTGATGGGTAGGTTTAGGGATCAGTGTTTGGTGTAGGTAATCAGTACTGTGATTGACATGACCTATAGTGATGGGTAGGTTAAGGGATCAGTGTTTGGTGTAGGTAATCAGTACTGTGATTGACATGACCTATAGTGATGGGTAGGTTAAGGGATCAGTGTTTGGTGTAGGTAATCAGTACTGTGATTGACATGACCTATAGTGATGGGTAGGTTTAGGGATCAGTGTTTGGTGTAGGTAATCAGTACTGTGATTGACATGACCTATAGTGATGGGTAGGTTAAGGGATCAGTGTTTGGTGTAGGTAATCAGTACTGTGATTGACATGACCTATAGTGATGGGTAGGTTTAGGGATCAGTGTTTGGTGTAGGTAATCAGTACTGTGATTGACATGACCTATAGTGATGGGTTGGTTTAGGGATCAGTGTTTGGTGTAGGTAATCAGTACTGTGATTGACATGACCTATAGTGATGGGTTGGTTTAGGGAATCAGTGTTTGGTGTAGGCAATCAGTACTGTGATTGACATGACCTATAGTGATGGGTAGGTTTAGGGATCAGTGTTTGGTGTAGGCAATCAGTACTGTGATTGACATGACCTATAGTGATGGGTAGGTTTAGGGATCAGTGTTTGGTGTAGGTAATCAGTACTGTGATTGACATGACCTATAGTGATGGGTAGGTTTAGGGATCAGTGTTTGGTGTAGGTAATCAGTACTGTGATTGACATGACCTATAGTGATGGGGTAGGTTTAGGGATCAGTGTTTGGTGTAGGTAATCAGTACTGTGATTGACATGACCTATAGTGATGGGTAGGTTTAGGGATCAGTGTTTGGTGTAGGTAATCAGTACTGTGATTGACATGACCTATAGTGATGGGTTGGTTTAGGGATCAGTGTTTGGTGGTAGGTAATCAGTACTGTGATTGACATGACCTATAGTGATGGGTAGGTTTAGGGATCAGTGTTTGGTGTAGGTAATCAGTACTGTGATTGACATGACCTATAGTGATGGGTAGGTTTAGGGGATCAGTGTTTGGTGTAGGTAATCAGTACTGTGATTGACATGACCTATAGTGATGGGTAGGTTTAGGGATCAGTGTTTGGTGTAGGTAATCAGTACTGTGATTGACATGACCTATAGTGATGGGTAGGTTTAGGGATCAGTGTTTGGTGTAGGTAATCAGTACTGTGATTGACATGACCTATAGTGATGGGTTGGTTTAGGGATCAGTGTTTGGTGTAGGTAATCAGTAACTGTGATTGACATGACCTATAGTGATGGGTAGGTTTAGGGATCAGTGTTTGGTGTAGGTAATCAGTACTGTGATTGACATGACCTATAGTGATGGGTTGGTTTAGGGATCAGTGTTTGGTGTAGGTAATCAGTACTGTGATTGAAATGACCTATAGTGATGGGTAGGTTAAGGGATCAGTGTTGGAGTAGGTAATCAGTACTGTGATTGACATGACCTATAGTGATGGGTAGGTTTAGGGATCAGTGTTTGGTGTATGTAATCAGTACTGTGATTGACATGACCTATAGTGATGGGTAGGTTTAGGGATCAGTGTTTGGTGTAGGTAATCAGTACTGTGATAGACATGACCTATAGTGATGGGTAGGTTTAGGGATCAGTGTTTGGTGTAGGTAATCAGTACTGTGATTGACATGACCTATAGTGATGGGTTGGTTTAGGGATCAGTGTTTGGTGTAGGTAATCAGTACTGTGATTGACATGACCTATAGTGATGGGTAGGTTTAGGGATCAGTGTTAGGGTGTAGGTAATCAGTACTGTGATTGACATGAACCTATAGTGATGGGTAGGTTAGGGATCAGTGTTTGGTGTAGGCAATCCATGGATATGAGTGTGGCTTCTGACATCACATTTGGATGTGGGCCGGGTTGGATGGTCCACCGCAGGCTGCAGCGAGAGGCTTCTCAGTCCTAGTGTGCAGGAGAGAGGGACCTAGTGACCCCACGAGAAGGCGCTGTTGTGCGTTCCGTGACAGATATAATATAAGTTGTCCCTTTTTATGTAGAGATGTAATAATGCGACGAAACTGCAGATATTTAAAAAAAAATCTGTTCTAGGAATTTGATATTCAACACAAATAGCAGTGAGAGATTTAACAGGAATAGTCTTCATCAAACATCTGCACAAACGTTTCCAGCCCATGATCAGTTTGGGAGAGTACTAAAAAGTCCGGGTTAAATGCAATAGGAGAGTTTTTACTTTAGAGCTTTTGTGCTCAAACACCCATTTCAGTCCTGCCAAGCGTTCAGTGTGCTTACACTCATCGCAAGCCGCGAGCTATCACATAAAGTGTTGATGATGTCCAATGGAGAGCATTAGTAATTCCAAGTTACCCACAGGGAACTATTTCCAGCTTCCAACTTTAACCCAGGAGCTTCACCGGATTAGGCATGAAAGATCCTTTGAGTCAATGATCGTTTATTGTTGTATATGGTACAGATTATAACTGGTATATGGTACAGATTTAACTGGTATATGTACAGATTTATCTGGTATATGATACAGATTAAACTGTATGTGGATAAGATATATCTGGTATATGGTCAGATTTAACTGGTATATGGTACAGATTTAACTGGTATATGGTACAGATTTAACGGTATATGGTGCAGATTTAACTGTATATGGTACAGATTTAACTGGTATAGGTAACAGACTTTAACGTATATGTACAGATAACTGTATGATGGTAAAGAGTTAACCTGTAAAGGGAACAAGATTAAACTGGTAATATTGTACAGATTTAACTGGTATATGGAACAGATTAAAACTGGTATATGTACAGATTTAAATGGTATATGTACAGATTTATCTGGTAGTATGGTACGATTAAAACTGTATATGAGACAGATTTAAATGGTATATGGTACAGATTAATCTGGGATATGGGTACAGATTTTAACTGGTATATGGTACAGATGTAAATGGTATATGGTACAGATTTATCTGGTATATGGACAGAATTATCTGGTATATGGTACAGATTTAAACTGGTAATGGTACAGATTTATCTGGTATAGTGGAACAATTAAACTGTATATGGTACAGATTTAACTGGTATATGGTCAGAGTTAACTGTATATGGATCAATTAAACTGGTAATATGGAACAGATTAAACTGGTATATTTACAGATGTAAATGGTATATGTACAGATTTATCTGGTATATGGTACAGTTTAACTGGTATATGTAACAGATTTTTAAATGGTAATAGGTACTGATTGATTTATCTGGTATATGGTTACAAGATTATCGGGTATATGGTACAGATTAAACTGTATAGGTAACAGATTTATCTGGTATATGGTACAATTTAAACTGGTATCGTGGAACAGATTAAAACTGTATAAGTACAGATTTGTCTGGTATATGGCCAGATTTAACTGGTATATGGTACAGAGTTATATGGTATATGGTACAGGATTTAACTGGTATATGGTACAGAGTTTAACTGTATATGTACAGATTTATCGGGTATATTGGTGCAGATTTAACTGGTAATGGTACAGTTTACTGTATATGTACAGATTTACGGTTATAGTGCAGATTTAACTGGTAAATGGTAACAGATTTATCTGGTATAGGTGGCAGATTAACTGTATATGGGTACAGATTTAACTGGCTATATGGTGCGGAGTTAACTGGTATATGGTACGGATTTATCAGGTATATTGTGCCAGATTTTAACAGGTATAGGTACAGAATTATCTGTATATTGTACAGATTTAACTGTATATGGTGCAGAATTAACTGGTAAATGGTACAGATTTATCTGGTATATGGATGGCAGTTTAACTGGGTATATGGTGCAGATTTTAACTGTAAATGGACAGATTTAACCTGCTAATGGTGCGGATTTAACTGGTATAAGGTGCAGAATTAACTGGTATATGGTGCAGATCTATCTGGTATATGGTGCAGTATTTATCTGGTATATGGTACAGATTTAACAGGTATATGTGCAGATTTAACTGGAGAGATGGAGGCAGATTTAACTGTAATACTGGGTGCAGAATTATTCTGTATATGGTGCAAGATTTATCTGGTATATGTACACGATTTAACTGGTATATGGTACAGATTTAACTGGTATATGGTGCAGATTTAAAACGTATATGGTACAGATTTAAAACTGGTATATGGTACAGATTTAACAGGTAAAGGTACAGATTATCTGGTATATGGTGCAAGTTACTGGTTATAGGTACAGAATTAACTGGTATATGGTACAGATTTAACTGTATATGGTGGCAGATTATCTGTATATGTGCAGATTTAACTGGTATATGGTACAAGATTTAACCTGGTATATGGTACAGATTTATCTGGTATAATGGTACAAGATTTTAACTGTATATGGTGCCGATTTACTTATAGTACAGATTTAAAACTGGTATATGTGCAGATTTATCGGTATATGGGTCAGTTTAACTGTAAATATGTACAGATTTAACTGTATAAAGGTACAGATTTAACTGGTATATGGTTGCAGATTTATTCTGGTATATGGTGCAGATTTAACTGGTATATGTACAGATTTAACTGGTATAGGTGCGTATTTATCTGGTATAATGTACAGATTTAACTGGTATATGGTGGCAGATTTATCTGGTATATGGTGCAGATTTATTATGGTACAGATTTATCTGGATATTGTACAGATTTATCTGGTATATGGTACAGATTTTAACTGGATAATGGAAACATATGTTAACCTGTAAATGGTGCAGATTTAACTGTATATGGTACAGATTAACTGGTAATAGGTACATATTTAACTGTATAAGTTCAGAATTAACTGTATATGGAACAGATAAACTGGTATATGGTACAGATTTAAATTGGAACTGTACAGATTTAAACTGTATGATGGTGTCAGATTTACATGTATATGTACAGATTACTGGTAATAAATGGTACATATTTAACTGTAAATGAACAATTAAACAGGAGTATGGTAACAGATTTAAATGGAATAGATCGGTACATGAATTAACTGGATACTAAGTGTAGTACAGCTGACCTGACAGCTAGCGGGTTATTCAGGCACTGGAGGGAAATACAAGATCTCACTATAATAAAAATATACCTGATAATCACATTGTCACTTTTTAGTTTTTTTTTAAAATCTTTCCTCGGTTCTGTTCATGTTGAGTTTCTTTGTTGTTCTAAA